>WBMW01005677.1:107298-126497 GCA_013396635.1 Penelope pileata | reverse complement strand
GGGCCACAAAGATGATAAAGGGCCTGGAGCATCTCCCCTATGAGGAGAGGCTCAGTAATCTGGGTCTGTTCAGCCTGGAGAAAAGAAGGCTGAGGGGGGACCTGATCCATGTTTATAAGTATCTTAGTTGTGGGAGGCAAATGGAGGTGGGGAACCTCTTTTCAGTGGTCAGTGGGGACAGGACAAGGGGCAATGGCCTTAAGCTGGAACACAGGAAGTTCCGCACCAACATGCGGAAGAACTTCTTCACGGTGCGGGTGATGGAGCACTGGAACAGGCTGCCCAGGGAGGTTGTGGAGTCTCCTTCCCTGGAGATATTCAAGACCCGCCTGGATGCCTACCTGTGCAACCTGATGTAGGGAACCTGCTCTGGCAGGGGGGTTGGACTCGATGATCTCTTGAGGTCCCTTCCAACCCCTGCAATTCTGTGATTCTGTGATAATTTCATATTACCAAATTCCTGAGCTGTTCTATGATTCTACCTCAGTCTGTTTAAATGTTTGTTACAGTTTCTTCCAGTTCTTAGCCTCCCTATCACATAACAAAAGCCTACCTTTCTTCACTTTTGTGGTTTAGTATTTGATTTTTTTTGTTAAGAACAGAAAGCAAAACAACACATACAACACACTCCCAAGCATCTTCAGTGTATTTCACTGCATTTTGAGCAACAGTTCTTTCCTATGGAATACTGACAGTTTTATGTATTTTTAGGAAACATATGGTGGAGGATATTCTGAATATGTCTTCAAGACGAATCGTTAAAAGGCTAAGGCTAGTTCTTTTCAGCCAGTAGTGACAGTCCTTCTCATGCAAGATGAAACCCTTGTTGCTTGTGACTCAGGTTGTGACATTATCAACGATTTTAATATTTTTTAAATGTCAGAGGACACACAAAATGACCTCAGCTTCCAAGCTAAACAAATGAGAAGTCACCTCAACAAAGTACAATGCCATGGAACTAACTGTAACATTTCTTTTCTTTTTTCCTGCCTGGATTATTTGCTTTTGCCTTAGGATTTCTGCCTCCTTTTTTATTTACTTATCCACACATCAGAATGGAAAAGTAAAGTTGACGCTAACCAGAAGATAAGCATATATTCTTTTCTACCAGACTTTCTCAGAAATGTACATGCTATTGCTCTCTGAAAGAGAAATGTCTGCAAGCTGACAAATAACCTTTACAAATTATTATTCACTATTATCAATGGAATCATTCCAGAATGATTTGCTTAATTATACACCATTTATATAATTTTCCTCATCAGTGCAACTGAATTCTTTTTGAAACCAATTATACCAGCAACAACAGTTTCATAAACGAAGTAACTTTATAAACTGTACAGAGTTATGACCCCTCTGAGGGTTAAGACACTCCCCATACTAGTTCTACAGTTTTTCAAGACATCTTGTCTCGAAATTAGCAATGGTAGCATTACCTTCTAAAGAGACCCATTGTTCCTGTCTGAGGGAGTTAATGACGTGAAACAAATGCAGTGGCTGCTAAATTTAAATCTGTAATTTCTCCCTTTTAAGAAATGTAATAATCACATATAAAAAAATATGATGGAGATTGAGATGAAAGACATTTCGCATCTATCACGGCTAACTGCTGCCACTGTGAGAGAGCTCAGGGAAGCAAGAGGACCCAGACCACAGAGAATACACTGCAAAAGTGTGGCTCCTGAGATCATCATCATTAATTTCAACTTGCTTGGGAAAAGAAAAAAAGTCAGGCTACAAATGCATGCTTCAGTAATTTTCTGTTATTATATTCAGCTTCACTCATTATCAAGAATGGGATTTCTGCATGCTATCAACACAAGAGAATAAATTAAAGGGAAAATATTCTCAAATGCAGAAATGTCATGTCTAGAGCAGAACTCAGTGGTCTCAATGCTACAGCAGAGTACACGTGAAAGAGTCACAGAGTCTTTTCTCATCCTTTTGAAGGATGCGAAGTCCTAAATTTTCCTTTCGACTAAGCACCCCAATACTTAAAATTGAGAGCATTCAACATCTTCAAATGACAATGGCTGCAGTGAAAACTGCAGTTGCTCAGATCAATCAGGATCTAAGTGCTTGGCCTCCTTCCTCATCAGTCATTAAGTTGCTTGAGAACTTACTTTTCCAGTGCCACAGCTATGTCCTGGAAGCCCTGAGCAGTGATGTTGTTCTTGTCCCATATTACTGTTCTGAAAGGGGAAAGAAGAAAAAATTAAACAAGAATCATAGGTGATCCAAATAAATCTATATGAAAATTTTGCATGTTGAAATAATACAGTTATATGTCCGAAACTGCATAGTGGTTGCAACATTTTAAAAAACTGTCTTTAGCCATATGCAAAATGCTTTGAATGACTGAAGTGAGGGACAAAGATATTACAGAACTGACTTCCCCTTTCTTCCAAGAGGGCTCCGTACTGTATTTTCCATTATTAATATCTAAATATAACTTTTCTAAAATGCAATTAATAGAAAGAGTCAGAGATAAAATTTCAGCTTTTTCCAGGAATGGCATCAAACCCAACTGTCTGCTTTGCAGGCACAAGAAAATTGCAGTAAGTGATCAATCTCTATTCTACGCAGGCTATATCACTATGATCAGGCTATATAAGAAAAAAATATTTTAAAAATTCATGCTGATTGGTGGTCAAAATTCTAAGGCTATTTTACATTCAGTTCTGTACCTGGACAATGCACAGTTCCTATGATTCCACATGCAACATAATTAGCTGCCAGTATATGCCATTAGGTTAGGCGCATAAACTGCAGCTCTTCTGAATGCACAATTGTGATAAGAGTGATCAAGTCTCCCCCCATCTCCTCCCTCAGTTTAGACCACTCAAGCAGACTGCCTGGCAATTTGTGAACACATGTTCAAAGATCTCATTAGCAGTCAGAAGAGACAGTCACACAGATAAATCTTACTTGTGCAAGAGCACTAGCTGTGGCTGTTCTTTAAGAAAAAAAAAAAAGAAAAGAAAAGAAAAAGAAAAAAGGAAGGAAAAAAAATAAAAAAAGATTTCTGGTGTTAAAAAAAATGTTGTAGATGCAAGATTTCACAGGTACAATACAATCCTTCCATAGCATAATAATCCCTTTATCCCTTTGTTTTTTAGAAGATGCAAAGATGGAGGTAAAGAAGAGAGGAAGGTTGATTCTACAACTACCCTCCATATAACAAAAATGTTCAGGGTGAAATTTTGGATACTTTTGTCATTGGAACAAGTGCTTCTATTTCTACCAGGACATGATTTTATAACATTTATAGCACAGCCAGTTACCACGTTATCCAGTTTGTAATCACACCACAAACTATCAGCTATGACAGTCAGTGTACTGCATCACAACTTCAGTCTGCAATCCTGAATGCCTTCAAGGCTGTATTTCTTCAGGGACCGTTGGTCATTTCAGGCTAATACATTCAACAAACCTTAGCCACCTCTCCAGTGTTTCCTTAACATTTGGGGGATAACAAAGCAAATGCTTGCTTATTTATTTATTTATTTTATTTGTATCTGAGCAAAACAGCCAGGACTGCTCTGGGGAATTTCTTATCCTCCAGGAAACATTTGGAGGCCAAGTACAAAGTGGTCTCTTCAGACAGCCAATACACCATGAAAGGTTCATCTGCAGCGTCTGACAAGAGGAGGAGTGAGTACTGATTTTCCTAATGATAGTGTCATGTTTAGAAGTTTCCAATCGAGTTTCATGTTGATTGACAGTTTACTGTTCACTAATCACATTCTGGGTAGAAAAAATGTGATACTCCGAAGCCATCAGTGCCAGCCATGTGCTAAAAAACAGTAAAGTTGTCAGGTGGATGAATATGAAGGGAAGAGATGCCAAGGTCCATCAGCACTAAGGATGGGGGGAGAGGGAGAGGAGGGGCGGTCCATGCTGCTACTCATTTGGAATTCCACATGCTTTTGATTCTCCTACAAAGCGATACTACAGAAGACAAAAAATTGTTTATTTTTATTTCCCACCCAAGTGCCAGAATTTTCTGTGCTGGAAAAGCCTCCAATGGAAAAGAGGGAGAACAGTGTGGCTAAGCACTGGACGGAGTTTCCCAGACAAGTTGTGGAATCTCTGTAACTTGGAGACCTTCGGAGCCTGCCTGCAGAAGGCTCTGAGTAACCTAGCATTAAAGTAGGCCCTGCTTTGAGAAGGAGGTTGGATTAAATGACATCCAGAGCTCCATACCAACTTAATCGCTCTTAGGATTCCAGGAATTTTAGAGCTGCCTTGTCACAACAGAAAAATACCATCCCTTCAAAGTATAACAGAAACGATTGTACTTATGCATTCATTTGTCAAAACCACATCTCTCCCCCGTAATTTTGAAGTGGATGAGTACACCAAATACCGTACCCAATACTAAACCATGAAAGCATAGAATACTCTTCTAAACAAATGAAACAAATGTAATTTTGCTCCAGTTTCAGTTCTGGAGATGTTTTCTGCAGAAAGATTCATTGTTTTTTTTTTTTTGAGAAACTTTCCAAATGAAGACACTGTAACTTGGCTTTCTCTAGAGTCATCCTGGAGAGAAACAGCTTGAGAGTAAGTCATCAACTTCAGTATTATTAAACTATTATATCTTTTACTGCAAACATGTTTACCTTACCTGAGCTTGGTGTTTATCTGTAGGGCTTTTGCCAGCATCTTTGCTCCCATATCTCCCATGGCATTTCCACTAATATCCACTTTTGTAAGAGAAGTATTGCTGCCCAGTGCATTAATAATGATGGTGACCTCAGTCTTCAGCTTGGAATCTGCGAGGGACAATGACTGCAGGGGCTGTGGAGCATAGAAAAGGCACTGATAACAGCAGCTGATAATGCATACATATCCACAAAAGAAGGTCCCCACATCCCTGGCGATGACACTGAGCATCAAAGATTTATTTCCGTGTTTGCAAAACATGCTGTAACACATGGTAAAGCAGGAGTTTGACTCCTGATTCCAACTTACAGCACAGGTGTCAAAGACACACAGATTAAGTTGCAATATCCTGAAAAAAACATTAAGAGAGAATGTCTCCTATTTTCTGTGTCCCACTAAGTACTGAATACAGCAAGAAACTGAATAGGGGCAAGATAGCAACAATCAGCTTCACAAGACAACATCTGGTGCCAGTGAGATTTACTTAACTAGCACACTTTAACCAGCACACTTTCCTGCTAGTGAGAAAGAAAAATACCGAGCACCTCACTCAGACTGGGAACTTTACCCCAAGGGCAAATTAAGGTCAGAGACATGATTAAAACAAAATCAATTCATTTAAACTACTTTATTATTGTTACTTCAACTTTAAGGAATCAATTTTGCATATCTTCAACGAAGGGCATAGACATCTGGGAAGGAAGACACAGAAAAGCGTTAACAGGTCTAAAATTAAAAGCAGTAAGAAGAGTACCTACTAACACGAGTAGGTCAATGGATATTATTCACAGTGATGTTCTGACACCTGTAATTGCAAAATCTTTATACAGCACAATGTTAACCTGAAACTAGTTTTTGGGCTCCTGCAAATTACACACTAAAGCCTTATGAAAACTTTTAAAAATGTCTGTATTAATGAGTAGAGTCTTCCCTCCAGTCTTAGCATCCAATTCTCAACAGCTGGAGCTTAAGAACTACAGTCTATCCAGCACTATGCCTTGTGCACGGATCACAGCTGCTAAAATTGTAATTTGTCTTTGCTGATGTATGGTAACTCTACAAGACACTTTCCCCTGCGCAAGCAAAAGTTCATACAGAGAAGTGCATTGTCGTTATACACCTACTTAGGCCATCTCCAAATCCATCATCATCCAACATCTTCAAATTACTAATATGAGAAAATCAACACCTTGTGAGATGAATTGTGGCACCTAAATGAGATGCCTAAGGCTTGGATTAATGTAAATTAACCAACTGAACTACAGATGCACACCTTCCAGCATCCAAGACACTTGTATGGTACCTGCTATACAATGAGACTCTAGCTTCCGGACACCATCAGATTACAGTGACAACCAAAAAGCTTGCAACAATAAGAAATGCATTTATAAGTAAGGAAATACATAAAAATTTGGAGGCACAGCAGGTTTATAATTAAAAAGTCTGACAGTAACACAAGCCACATGCTGGTTTTATTTTAAATGGAAGTTATTAAATTACTATGTTAATGTCCTTAATCTGTCTGTGTTTCCCTGTTTTACTGCACTATGTACCCTAAAGAACATTAAAACATCACATTTTAGAGTTCTTGGCACAAATTTGAGAGGAGCTCCTGTGACAGGCTCACAAGAAAAGCAGTACCACACAGCACTCAAACACGGAGAACACCATAAGTTTGTGAAAGACAAGTTTCTTCTGTTTCTCATGTGTTACTTTAGAAAGGGTCACCCTAGTAACTTCACTGCAAGCGCTCACTGCCACATATCAGATTTCCTAAAACTCAAATACCTTCTCAGGAAAGAATTTCTCACCTCATTTATTCCAACACTGACAAAACAGAGCATGGTGTGGAAAGGCTTTTGCACTATTCTGCAAGGACTGACATTTATATGTTATTATTACTACATAAGAAATGTGCTTAAATAACAAACAAAAAAATAGCTATATTGGCAGTCTCTTTGAAGTGGACGAATTGCTAATTTTCTTGCATAGCTACCCTTATTGTCTGCCAAATGAGCAAAGGTAAAAACCTCCGGACTGATTTGGTGCCATGAAAGAAACCCACAATCAGAATATAACCGTGTGATTTAAGTCAAAGGCAGCAAAATACTCATGAAACTATTACACATAACAACAATAACAAAACACCACCACAGGAAAAAAAAACAAAAACCTACAAACATTTACTTCTTGTAACAACGCAGTTTTTATAGTTTCAGCTGGATACTAAGAAACCAGATTATCAGGCAAGACTTTCACTGTCTGTGCTGCAGAAAACAGATACTACTGAAGATGCCGTAGAACAATCTTATTAAGAAAGAGGAATTCCTAAAATCCCTCAAAAGGCCAATTCTTCAACAAACAGTGAACAAACAACTAAAGATTCAGCACTGTAATAGTTCTCTACACCTATGCAGGACTGACTACTACTCTGAGGGGCAGGCTACTGGTTAGGGTACTATCCTCTGTACCTGCAGCCTAACATCCACTTTTGCATGAGGAAAAGAAACGGCACAGTAAGCACACAGCTTCAGACACATCCTGCTCTAGGAATAACAATGCATCATTTTAGACTGCACAGTACCACATCTAGTTAAATAGAGGAGAAATTAGGGAAAAAAACCAAACAACAAAAACCAGAAACCTCAATATTACATTCTTATATATATTAAACACTTGGGAAATTTTGCTTTTTAGGTGACTAGTACTGTTTCTAAATTGTGTAGAATTACATTTGTTTATAGCTGTACTTTTCCAGTTCTAAACCCAAGGAATTGATTGTGTAAATCATATTAATCATGACTCGCAATAACACAGCAATGGATCTATTCTAAGCACGTATAAATACATGAGGAAGTATCAAGCATACGGCTCAGATTATAGCCTCTCATTCCAGCCTTCCACACAGATAATGCACAGTCCCCTGACTGCAGGCAATACAGACCAAGCAGTATGTGCCTTGGGCAACACCACACTGTGCTTTCTCCAGTTCCACTCCAACTTTTTAATGTCCTGTGGCAGTAAATGCATAGTAACGGTAGAACAAAGACCACCTCTTTTAGGATTGAAAGCCAAACCAATATAGCTAGAAGCTTAAAATCGTTTTCTAAGTGTTGTTCTATTTCTCTGTGGAGTGAGGGCTATCCTACGCAGCTGTCTGCAACACATGCTCTTCCCACAGGGCTATACAGTTTAAGTCCTCAATTACTTGCCTGCTAGGAGATATTTTAGATTGATTTAGCATCAGATGAGACACAAATAAACAAGATTCCTTCACTGAAGAGGATTAACAAAAGACAAGAAAGTGGAGAGAGAAGAGAAGGTGTAACAGCAATAGGTTCACTTGCTATATTCCCAAGGTTAATGCAGGACATGAAGAAACTTTCAGAGGTCTGCTCTAAAAGTAATGCTTCCTATTTTATTATGTTGGCCCTCAACACCAGAGGCAGATGTTGGTGGTATGGCAGTAGAGGCTGAACCTTCCCACCAATATCCCCTTCCATTTTGTTGCTGTGTGACAGATGGCAGCAGAGGGGCAGTCTGACACAATGGCGTCTGACATGGGAGCGTGTATGAAGCAAAGGTGTGGAACTGAATTCCTCCATGTGGAGAAAATGGCAGCCATTGACATTCATTGACACTTGCTGAATGTTTACGGAGACCAAACAGTGGATGTCAGCAGAGTGGGGTGGTGGTGCTGCGTTTCAGCAGCGGCCACATCAACAGTGGTCACCTTCACTGGTGCAGATTGTTAGAAGCACGGCATTCAGGCTCTTGTGCATCGCTTGTGAAAATGCGAAGTTAATGGTGGTGAAACATAGTGTTTTGCAGCTGAGAATTTGCTCTATCAAACAGTGTTACTGTGTTCTTTGTAGCTGTTGTAGTTTCCATGGAAATATAGAGGAGGCATTATTTTCAGATCAACCTACGTAAAATATCTTTTTGGTGGATTATTTCACATTGAAAACAGGATGAAAATAAAGAGCATGTTTATGTAGATTAGCTCAGCAAAGACATGGTGAGTAAGAATTACAGGAGACCGACCATCTGATTGTGGAAAAGGCAGGAAATGAAACAATGCCTAGCATTACTCACAAACTGCAGAGAAAAGGAGCACAAAAACCTGAAGATGACAATGCAAGGGAGGAAAAGCTGTGAGAAACATATATTCAAAATTTAGCAGTTAGTTTTTGACCTGGAGGCTTCAAAAAAAATTTAGTGTGTGTTGAAAAGGTATTTTAAAATATAGCCTATATGGGAAGAAATGGTCACCTGCAACGAAGCAAATGGATGAAGGAAATTGAGAAAAAACAATGTAAATTATATCTGCTTATGATTCATCTGATTTGATGCCAACAGCCTTCAAGGGTAGCTGTGAATTAATTTACCGTGAGATACAGAGCAGAAGAGAGAAATGTCCAAAGAGGAGATGATGTCTGATGAAAGAAGGTGGTCACACAATACAAAACTAAAAGGCAAGAAGTTTGGAACAAGAAGTAATACAGGGATCTACCAACACATTTCTCAGCATGATCCTCCATTCTATTTGTGCATACAGGGATTTACCGCTTTCATTACTGGTGCTAACTCAATTAGAATTAGCTCTGGTATCCATATGCAGCACTTCACTGTGTCACACAGACATTCTACATTTAAAGAATAAGGTGAGGAGATGGGCAAAGAATCAAGAAAAAAACAGCACCTCTAATCCCAAATACAAGGACACAGGGAGCAGAGAGGACTGGTTTAACAAATCACTTCACAGTAAGTGACTAAAGATGAACACAGAATATGGGTCTAATGATCTCATATGGAAAGAGACATCAGAAACTCTAGTAAAAAAATGTTCAATTGAATTGTACAGTACAGACACAGATGGTAGGAGAAAATATGAAAACAGTGTGGACTGTGAGCTTGGAGGTGAGACAATAAAGATAACCGGATTAGGAGGTGATAAGAGAACTAGAGTCTACAGCCAGCTATTTTTAGATAATGAGGAAAGAAGAGCTGGCTTGTTATTTGCAAGGGGCATGAAGAAGAAAAAAATGACCAAGAATGATGAACAAAGTTTGACAAGCATGAGAGAAACAGAGCCTCTCAAGATTCCCTCCTAGCAAAAACTAGAATCCCAAGTAAGGAAAGTAAGTAAACCCAACCATGTAAGTCTTTCAGAATCAGGAGAGGGGCTGGAAATAAAGGAAGTGGGCAAGGATCCCAGCAAGGCAATGAAAATCTTATGAAATTGCTCCTGTGATTCAGATACTAGGAAAGGTAAAGAATAGGACTGTGTACAGCTTACTTGCATCTTCTGAGGAAGAAAGGGAAGTTCAGGGACATCGCTGCAGTGACTTTATATTTGGTTAAGGAAAAAAATAAAGCCAATACTCAAGAATAATTCTCAGGAAACAGTGCATTTTATTAACTAAAATAAATAAAGTAAAACAAAATAAAATAAATCTGCTATTTAAGGAATATCACCACCAAGAGAGCACTAACACTGCAATTCCTTATCAGGACACAAAACTTCTGAAAACTTGTGTCTACATGGCTGTATAACTTGGACCTGAAGCAAACTAGATCAAGCACATCCACCTATTTGGAATGAGCTGTTTTGAAACAAGCATGGATCCTAAGACTATCCTAAGAAACATACACCTACCTGCTACACATAATTCAAGTTATTACTGGGGAGAAAAAAGTTACCATGAAATGTTGGATGTGTTTGTGTAGGATCTTGATCAAATTTTACACAGCAAATTAACACAACAAAGGAAAATTATTAGAAATAGGCTGTGAAGGTACAAATATACACAATGGTAGTAAGCAGAAAGATACTCACTGAATCCTCGTCTTGAATCATCTGAACTAAATTATCAAGTACTGGAGTGAGATTTCTGAGGGAAAAAAAGTTAGGAAGATGATGAAATCAGCAGCTTCTCTTCATAATTCATTCTCTTATCGTTTAAAAGAAAAAAAAAGCCTTACTTGGATTTCATGTTGTTAAAGTTTTTGCCTAACGCCAAGTGTCTTATCGATCGGTTTTTACTAAGCCAGACTACAAGGGTTGAGAGATCAGATTCTAGCCCTGTAAAGAATCAGATCAGATTAAGAATTAAAACATTTTTTTCACAGAAGTCCCGGAGAGGGGCTAATTATTAAAGCTAAATTCATTCAAGAAATTACATCAGTGTACTATTTCAAAGAGTTCTAGGAAAGTTTCTGTTCTATTTATACATCTTTTTCATCTGTTTTTTCATGAAAAGAAACATGTCCTTCTAAAACAAGCCTTTTAAATTTCTATCCTAATCAGCCATTAAAGGCATGTCTCAGACAGAAATGTAGTCCCCTTGTCCACAGTCCAGACACCAAAGGGTAGGCTCCTTGTTCTGTCAAGCAAAGTTCAAAGTTCCTCTGAGAATTTCAAGGCTAAATGCTACTCAGTCTCAGCAGAGCTGTGTACCAACAAGTTCTCAAAGTCTGAAGATGCAGAAGTTAACATAACAGGCTATGAATAAAATGATTTGAAACAACTAGCCAAACTTAATTCTACTCCTGAATAAGAAAAATATATTGCTGTACTACTGTATTCCCAAACTAGTGCTGGATTTGAAAAGTCTATTAGTTAGATTAATAATGACTAGAATCAAGATCCATGGAACAACTTACATGTCAAATCTTTATTTACTCATAACAATCAATCTCTTACATAATTTGACTCAATAGCTCCTAATGCTTTCCACCTGCCAGTTTCACTATTCTGCCTTTTCAGTTGTATTGGGAACCATTTTCTGAAATAATTCTGAATTTGGCTGTCAGAGAAGCAAACACAGCTTAGGTGAGATCTTCTATTCCACATACCTACAATTTGAGTTTGCACATGAGAAGCCAGCTGGTATTCCCTGCTAGGAAGCACAGAGCCTACAAATCAGCAATAGTCCAAGACTTTTCCAAAGAGTTAAGCAGCCCTTCTCTGACCTGAAGCTGGTTGCCCATTTGCTCCTAATTTCCTTCTCTTGCTTTTTTAGCGTTACGACCTCAGCTTCACTCCATATCTGGTCCTTCCTCTGCCCTTCTTCTTTCACTGCACTTTCCTTTTCCATTTAGCTTCTCATTCTCTTATTTAAACCCACTTTGAAAAAAATCCTGTGAATTAATACAATGCTTGCTGTCCTCAATTTATTCTGCTGTATTATTTCAAACAACATAAACTTCTGAGGGCAGAGTTATTCTATTAACATTTCTTACACACTTTTTAGCAATGAGAGTTCTTGGTCTGAGACCTTTCCATAACTAATACAGCCAATAATCATAAAGAATGCATAAGCATCCTTGATTGCACTGTGAGCTGAAACAAAACACATATCTCAGATTTGGGACCTGCATGGTCCTCCACTTCTGTTCTGTGTACTTACCGTTGTCTGAAATATCTAGGCTGGTGATATTGCGTATTTCTGCTATGCATCCTTCCAAGACTTGTGCACCTCCCGATCTTAACTAGAGACAAAACATCAACCATTTTTGCAAACTAGTTATGGTTTTGAGATCACAAAGAAAAGAGCAGCAGGAGTGAAGGTACTACCAGCAGCAAAAAAAACAGCAACAGAGGTCAAAGACATCAAAATGACTATGTACACATTCCTACAATTCTTGGTCCCATTCTTCACTTTCACTATTTACATACAAGTTAAAAAAAAGGACTCCTTACTTCCTTACTATTCTGCAGTTAGACAGGGAAAGACGTAAGTGGTGTAGACAAAAACAATCCTTTAGCACTTGTGCTAGACAATGACTGCAGGACTTTGGTGTAGGTTCTCCATGTGAAAGGGCCAGGACGCTTATAATTTCCAGTAAGAAAAAAGGCTTGTCCCAGTACACAGACATGTAACACTGTCATCCTTGTATTCCACTACAGTCAAGTCTTACAGCAAGCATCTTGCAAGCTTTATGTTATAGCACGCACAATGACAGGGTGCCCAGTTAAAAGAAGCCAAATCAAAATCAATGAAATCATGTTTTCCTATCACTGAAAAGAAAATTAAAATAATATAATTGTAAAATAGCCACAAAACACCATAAACAAGAGGAATCAGTAATCTACTTCATTCCTTAACTTTAAAATAGGAATAAGGGAGAAAAAAAAAAACAACAAAAATGCCTATCTGGAAAGTGTAATTATACTATTTATCTGAAATAGTAAATGAATATAAAATAAATTTCAGGATTTAGTGGGAAAAATAATGAAGTAGCCTACGGGAAAATGTCAACATTGAGACTCAGAGACATGAAAACCTACACACATAGTTACTAATGCTATTGAATTAAACAACAAAACATTTTTCCTAATATGCAATTTTCTTATTTCTTTCAGCTACACAAACTATGTAAAATGCATTTTACTTTATGATCATCAGCAAGAAAAACAAAATAAGCCAAAACTTCTACTAAAATTCAATTTTTGCAAAACATTTTCCGTTTTCACTTTCACTGCTTCAGAACATGTGAAGCTTTTTCAAGCATTACACAGCCATTTCACCTCCTGTGCAGAAAAAATGAGTAATACTTCACTTAGTTCTCTTACTTGTCCAAACATCCTGAATCAACTTGCTGACATTTCTGTGAATAGTCTCTTTTATCCATGCTATAATTAAGGAACCACAAATAATTTCTAGAAGTGTTTTTCAATAAAGACTTGATTTGGCATTTTTTAGAAACTTTTTGAGATTTATGATTGGTTAACAAGCAGTTCAATAACTTGGCCTGAGTTCTTAAGAACTGCAGTGGTTAGAGACAGCATCTAAATCCTAAGTCACATCTGGAAGCTTAAGATACAGCACAGGAGATGCCCTTTCTCTTCTGCATGAAACAAAGCCCACTCATTCCTATCCTCTCTAGAAGCGGTCACACTAGAAATCTGAATTTAGGCCAAAACTGGTTCAGTTTTATCTCACTGTTGATTCTCTAAGAGCATTTGTAATACTTGCTAGCTGTATGAATGCCAAAATCATTCCGTTTCGCTCTCTGATTCTCTCTCAGAGTTGCCCACTACAAGACAACCATTTCACACAGACTGCCACATCAATTACTGCAGAATCTATGGAGCTGGCATACTATACGTGGTCTTGTCAAAATTAAAAATAAAAAGGTGACTTGCATAAAAACTATTTTCACTAGGTTACAATTTGTTTTTCACTGAAGCCAAAACTCCAGTGCACCCTAGAAATGACATACTTTACTGTAAAGGAAATTAAAATTTAGTTCAACAAAAATATTCTAATTAAAACGCCAGCCGTAAAGTTAGTTTCCATGGCATATTGAAAGGATTGATTGTTTGCATGGTTATTGGTATGGTACATGTTCTTTACAGCTAAGAAGTATACATATATACTTTAAGTGTTTAAGTGGACAATTTTTCAGGAACAGCTTTCAATCTTGTGCCAATAACATCACATCCAAAATATTAAATACACAAACACTTACTGTGTACAAATGTTGATATCTATTTAATCTGAAAGTAATGGTAACTACTTGACTTTTAGGATCAATTTTTATTGCAGCTGTATTAAAGTCATACACATCAAAGCAGAGCCTAAATGAAGGGCTATATGTCAATGTGGACTGTGATACCGAAAACAAAACTCTGCAACATCTACATAATACACTTTTGAGACTACAAATAAAAACTGAGACTATAAATAAATGCTTTTATTTAGAAATTGTAGAAGAAGCTCTTCAGCAATTAAAAAAGCCAAGTGCGTTCAAAACTAGGAGGTATATGGGATGGGGAAACAAAGCTGTTTATTGACTTAAGAATTAAGGTAAAGCATGGAGGGTACTTACACAGTGACCAAGCTAAGGGAAGCAGAAGGGAAAAGAGTGAAATACATCAGTGCTGAGCAGGTAGAAATTAAAATGTAACTTTCATAGTAAAAAATAATAAAACAAACAAGCAATATAAAATGATTAAGCTTGGAATTGGTTTATCAGAAAATTATGGGAGCAAATTAAAAGTGGTGGGAGAGGGAAGGAACTGAGATTTTTCCTTCCAGAGTTGAGTACAGCTTGCCTGGAGTAGGAAAGAGGAGGGCAAAGCTGAAGCCTCAGCTTTCTAGCCTCCTGACAGTGTGTGCTTGCAGGAGCTGGAAGAAAGGTAGGGCACCAGCTCTGGGCTCCCTGCTGCTCTGCACTTGGGTGCAGCTCCCAGGAGGGAAACGAGCAGTGTAGCAGAGGTCTGCGGTGCCAGGCCCATAGCATGTACCTCCAGCTCCTGGCACAGTGATTCCCTGCTGGTGGAAGCAGAATTTCTTCTTTCCAAAGCACGTGAGAATGGATAAAGCTCAGTGAGGTGAAAAAAAATGTTGAGGGAAGGATCTAAGGAAGCGCTGTCAGTTTGGAGGGACTTGTTACAGATTCTCTCCCCTGTGTATGTCCCCAGCTGTCTTTGGAAAAGGCTGCCTCTGCCCAGTAAAAGCTGAAGCAACCAAATCATGGAGGGGAACACAACACCTTGCTTTGGGCATGATTCCTTCCTTTCTGCCATGATCCCTTTTACTTTAGTGTCTGATGCAGCTACTGACTCAACAGGAGTTATCTATGAAAAGTATTCGGTTCCAGGCCTTCAGCTTTCACTCCTGTCAGCCCTGCTTGATTTACATGCTAATTTATACTCCTATTACTTAAGTAGGTGTTTTATTTATTTATTTAAGGCCATGATTACAAGACTCCATTTTTGTTACTGTAATCACTCCTCCCTTCTCCTTTCTCCTTCAGAAAGAAAAATTCTCATCCTTCTGATCTATCTACTCAGAAGTCAGAATTATGTGTACCTGACCTGAAAGCTTTTCTATACGGAATTTACATGTAGTGTTCTTCATAGTAGAATCACTTTTTAAAAAAACATAAAATATCAAAACAAACTATGAAATGCATTCACAATTACTTGGTTGTTTTTTTTTTTTTCCTCTCCTCCTAAGGAAATGTACGCACATTCCAAAAGCAATCAACCATAAACTTAAGGATTACTGCACCTCACCATGTTCATCAAATTGCATGCCTTCTATTTAAAGGGAAACCATCGCATCTAAAAGGCACTTCTGGAACAGCTATGACACAGGCGATGGACTTGGAAAGATCTGCCCAACAAGTAAGAGGCTTTCTTTGCAGCTTAAAAAGGAAAGCTTTGGAAGGCTGGAGCTAAAGCTTCTTGCTTTTGGCAAAAGTCCCCCCAGATCTCTGTGTAACTTTGCGTCACTAGCTCCCAGGATCTTGGCTGATTTCTTGTCACAATCTGTCGCCATACAGTTATCATCCTGCAAGAGTGCGGACAATCCTGAGAAACAAAGTGTAGAGCAAAGCACAGAGAAGCAAGAGGAAGCAAATTAAGCTTCCTCTTTCTTCCTTATTCTTTTTTTTTCTTTTTTGATTTATTGTTGCAATATTTAAAGCCATTTGTACAACGCTTCTTAAGTTAATGGCACGCTTCAATCATCTCTTACAGAAATTTCCTATTGGCCTGAATTGGTTAATTGATTACAAAACCAGAATTTCTCCCAAGATTTAAGTGAACCTGGAGGAGAGGATACACACCTCCTGCAGAGACATTTTGAAGGAAGGCATTCAAGCTGCACCTTCAGGGTATGCAGCTTCCTCTGACCCATTCCAATCCGGACACCTCGGAGGATCTTGCTGCAGGGTCTCCTACAGCCATGGCATCACAAAGCAGAAGCTGCCAAGCAGTGAACAGCAAGCTGCCTCAGCATCTACAGTCACTGCTGCAAGGAGCACGTTGCCAGTGTGGTGCTGCAGGTGCTACGAGCCTCCATGCTCCTCATCTATGGCACAGGGACATGCAGCAGACCATTTTGCCATGACTCCTTTGATTTCTACCTTTCCCACAACTCCTGGCTAGAGGTAGAATGCCTAGCCCAGTGGATTACATGGGAACTCTAATTTCATATCATTGCATCTTTTGAACACATCCTGATGAATTATCCTTACCTCACAGCTACTGAGATCTAAAGACACCTCCTTCAGATTGTGATTGCAAGCCAGGCCTAATAAAAGCGCTCTGAAAAAGATCAATATTAGAACCAATTTTTTAAAAAGGCAGCTTTACAACATCGTCATCATCTAAGCAATTATAGATTAATACCCTTAACAGTGCAAAGAGCCATTTCAAAACAAAACCACGTCAACTGAGCTGTTACTTCTTCAATGACAATGCAGTACAAACCTGCTGTGCCACACTAAGAACACTCCAGCAGCATCAACAACTTCAGGGGTTCAATGCAAGTAAGCAAACAGTAAAACTAATTCTACATCAAAGTTTAAAAAAGATTCAGAGATAGTTTTTAATCAACATTTGCTTTAAAAGAGCATCAAATGATTATAAAAGGAGTGTTCCTGTTACAACCACACTTAGTCTCTAATTTTCCAAAAATTCACCAAAAAATTGGAATTTTAAAAAATGTAAGATGCGCTGCAGCCAGCCATTTCAGCCAGGCACAGTGCCTGTTAACACTCAAGCACTGGATCACATTGAAGTATCACACCTTTCTCCACTTCTGCAACCTGATAAATAATCACTGATTTCACAATGGTACTCCCAAACAATGGTACCCTTCGTCTTCAGGCAGAATGGCAAGGAAGTGTAGCAATGAATGATTATGATATTTATAAAGACATCTTTAAAGCCTTTCAGAAATTTGTTTTCACATACAAAAGTTAGTATTAAGATCACATTTGAATTAATACTGACAAATCAGCAAGCACAACAGTATTTAACTTAGAGAAGGAGCAAACACAACCAATCTACATCTTCTGGTATTTTTAGAACAGGTGCTGCTAGGAATTAGTTAACCCACAGAGAAACAGAAGGACTTCCTTCCCAAGCTTCCTTTTAACCTATCAGAATCCCAGTGACCTATGCAAGCATGTAAAGAAAACCAATGCATTTTGCTGAGCTATTTCCCTAAACACTTGCAATGCAAGCAGTGTGCAGCTGCTGTGCTTAGAATGCATGTGCCTCTGGAAGGTTTTTCATTTGGGTCTATTAGTATGAGCTCTGTGGGTATAAATGATAATCAGACCTTTGCTGTTAACAAAAGCAAGTATCTTGTGCTTATTTACTTCCTAATCTATCTAATCTATTAAAATATAGACTTTAGAAAAATGTGAAAGCTCTGCAACAGTTTTTACACATTTTTAGATCATCCCCATCTGTATGTCCTTTCCAAACATGATTTTATGCAAAGTTAGTCTGTGATAACTTTGCAAGTAACTTCCTTAATATTTTGAGGGAGCATAAAAAAGGCAATGCATCCATAAAAAGGTCATATTAAAAAAAGAGAGAGAGAGAGAGAGAGAGGGAGAGAGAGAGAGAGAGACGCTGCTACTTCAAATGTATCCTCTTCAGAAGAAGAATAAAGTTTTGGTCCCCTACATTCCCCCTAGCTATTGGCCTGTAAACTCATCGTAAGAAAATCTCACAATTTCTCACTTCTTTCTCCTGAAGCATCACCAACAGTCAAAGGCACTGAAGGCAGACATATCTGTGTTAAGTCACTATGTTTAAGTCACACACATGGTGATACATGGGAAGGTCTTGTTATCTGCGGTACATGCAGAACACAAGAGCTGGCCTTGTAGTTAGAATTTGGGTGAGAACTGTATCAGCAGCTTGTCTTGTTACAGACCTGACAGATCAAAATAAAATTTCTGGCAACGTCTGTAAATCAACAAAAATGCCAACATATATTAAAACAAGGAAAAGAGCATATAAGCTACTTCACTTGGTTAAAAAAAATCAAACAACAAAAAAAAACCTGTGATGGAACATTAACTGTATTAACTCTCTAGAAGAACTATGAGCAGACTTTCTCCATCCACTAAATGGCATCCTCATCAGTATAGCTTTATTAGCAAACTTCTTCCCTGAAAGGCTTGGCTTAAATTAAAAGGTCCATTGCTTTACAAACAAGTTCATCTCCCTCCCTGAGTGCACTGATTAACCAGTATCTTTAAAATCACCAAGTCAGCAGGTGTGACTACAATGCACCGAAACTGCAGACCTAAAGGAAGTTGATAAGAAAGGAATCTAATAACAAAATGAGTCAAAGATATCAGGCAATAAACTGGTCAAAAAAAGGAAATCGAGACTCACTGTGTCAGGTACCTACATTTTTATCTGGTGGCATTTTTCTTTGTTTAGTCTGTTTTGTTTTCCAGAGGCAAGCTTGATCTTGAACCATTTACTCAACTCAGATGTCTGGTTCATGGACACAAAACAGAAACTTCTCCTTTGTCAGAGGACAGTTTCAAGGCCCAAGTTGTCAAAAGCTTTTTGACATGCACTAATGAAAGATGCTAAAGTATTACTGTGTACAGTATTAGTTTTCCCTCTAGAAATCAACCTTCATCTGCTATTGCAATCATGGCAATGACAAATAAGTCTGTCTGAAAACAGATGTTTCCATTTTCTTGTCTTTAATACAACCTACAACCTTGATTATTCCGTAGATTTGTAGTTTCTTACA
>WBMW01005677.1:0-107286 GCA_013396635.1 Penelope pileata | reverse complement strand
AAAAAAAAAAAAAAGGCTGGGCAGCTATTCCAGGTTATAGTATGTCCTCAGTCGCTTTAACACGAAATTAACTTCCACAAGATGCTTTTGATGTCAAGTCATACAGAGCTGCTTTGAGATGGAAAGCAAGGTGTACTGGAGATCATAGTTCTCTGCAGTGTTGAGAGGTATACTCAGTTCAGACTGAAGAAAAGCTCAGGTCAGAGAAAAAGCGTATCAAGGAAACCACCAAGCAACATTAACAGCTCCCTGCTGATCCCCAGGCAGTGATGAACATTGCCATCAGGGCAAAGCAAATGAAGCTCATGCCAAAAAGCCACCTAAGTGAGGGAAGAATGGATATTTTGACACCATTATGTCCAGGTGGATTCTGGACAGATGCTTCTTTCTGGAGCTGTCTGTGCTGGTGATAACAAGTTACTGCTCTCAGCTCATTGTATGCTACTTATCACTGTCTCTTTACTTTAATCAACAACAGTCACACGAGTAACTCCCTCTAACCCAATTCAGTCAAACTGAGCCAGATTAATTTAAATATCATCAACAGAGCAGCTTCTTGCTAATACAGATCACTGGCTGAAAAGGACTAGGAACATCTCCTATTTGCTGCACAGCTGGCAGATCAAGGGGTCACAAGTATTTGGGATATATTCATGCAACATATTCCATGAGCACAGACATCTGCCAAAACTCCTCGCACTGTGGGAGATACTCAGCGTGCCAAGGAGAAGAGCTAAATACAAACCCTAGTGTCTGGGACAGCTCACCCTTACTCACCTCTGTAGGTATATTCAATGTCTCAGGATGTTTTTTTTTCCTGTACCACTGATAAGATTGACCTGCATATTAGTCACATACAACTTCTGTTCTTCTAGCTTCATTAAACATAGTTCCCTGCCGCCCTCTACCACAAAAATCAATATCCCTAACTTAATCGGAATCAACCAAAGTACTTTTCACTACTTATTTTCTGTGACCATCAGTACCTTACTTTCCTAAGCAAGAAAGACAGCAACCAAGAGCATCATATGGAACAGTGAAAATCCGAGCTAAAATGATAGGTTCCTGCAGTTGGATTTCAATCCTCTGCATCTTACTTAAGCATCATATTGTACTGTTTCTCTCCAATGTCAATTTGCATTAAGAAAAAATATCCCCAAACAATGCACACTACTCTTTCTTGTGTGATAAATATTTGTCACTTTTCTCTCCCTTAGATTCCCCCAGACCATACCGGAAGTTTTCCACCCAGTTCTCACTAACTCCCACATGCCTGATTTTGCCACCAACTCCCACTCATTAGCTACTTCCTTGCTGAGTTATTGCCCACTTCACTTCCTTGTTCTTCCTCAGGAGGCAGGCTTCTATCCACACAGATACACTGGCACACATATACATACACAGGCACATGTATGTATATGTATACCTATGACCACATCAGGATTTTGGAGGAGTGTTGCCAGGACTGGTTAGTGACCACATCTAGATTTCTACTATGGGTAGGGTTATACATGTTTTAAAGCACAGTAGCTGGCCAGTCGAAACTCCAAAAAGAGCCTTTCTTTAACTCAACCCGATAAAGACAAGGATTCTGCCAGAATCAAAGAATGACCTGTTGAGATTAGACCTATCTACCTAGACTGATCCTCATTTTAAAGCACCCTTTACATTCCAGTTCACCACAGTTCAAAACTGCACACATCTCAGGAAGGGTGACACACTGTGACACAGTTTCCCTCTGCCTGCATTATGCTGTAAGAGGAGTTTTTCTCCACCATTGGGTGGTCAACAGAACTGCCCAAGCCACATAACTAGAACCCGTTATCTGCAGGATGGGTGACACAGAAAAGAGAAACAATACACGTAGCGCACGTAGAAGCAGCTGCCACCATCTCTCTCCCTAAAAGGAGGGCACAGTTCTGTGCAATGGGTCTCGCCCCTCAAGCACTGCAACAGCTTCATTTGTACAATGACTCTTGTAATACTGCAACCTCAGAGGAATGAGGCTCACACAAATACCTAATCCCATTTTACTGTGAAGCAAACAGTTTTGTTTGCAAGACATAAAGTAAGAAATATATCACAAAAAAGTTGATGGAAACAAAACAGTTGTGACATTCACACAAAACAAAATAGGACTAATAGCCTCAAACACGAGATGGAAGCATTTCTTAAATGTGTGGTCATTATGAAACTCACTCTTGCAATATCAATGATGCACAAATGGGAAAAAATGCAAATAAAATCCTTTCCTCTTCACTTTTCAATGTAAGGCACTCATAATAACAATGTGAACTAGGTTTTAGGCAACAGGAAAAAATGAAATGGAATTCTTACTTTAAAGGCTCAGGAGGGAGTTTGGTTCCCGATAGGTTAATCTGCATCAAAGCAAGTGAGCTGCTGAAAAACTGTTTGAAGGAGGGAGGGACTTCTTTTCCTTTTCTGTAAGTAAATAAATTCATTAAGTAGGATCCAGACACTCCTCATTCCAATAAATAGTGCATGCAAGCTGTCAGAATTGTAATGATCATTTACGCGTTTAATTTGCTGTACCTTCAACAGCTCTGTAATCAGTGGCTTTCAGTTAACTTACAATGCTATCAAAATGTTGGTTCAACAAACAATCCTCACCACTGCACTGCTGCTCAGAAGACATTACTATCTCGCTTCTGTTTGGTGAACGACAAGGAATGATCATTTAAGTCTGATTAATAGTGAACATACTTATATCTAATGAGCAAAAGATCAAATAGGACACTACAAAACACTGAAGTTGCCTTTTCACCACTAGAAATAATTACTGAACGCTGTGGTAGCTTACCCCCAACTAGCTGTCACCTCTGATATGTGCTCAAGGCACCGACCTGAGGAAAAGGGAAGCTAATGTTACTATTTCCTATGCTGCAAGTACTCTACACTCTACAAAGTCAGTGTTCAGTCTCAAAGACTTTCAGAGGGACTTCTTCTCAAGAAAGGAAGAAAACAAAACAAAAAAAAAAAGAAATTGCATTTTTAGCAATCATCAAATCATATTTTAAATATATATTTGAAGAAGAATCAAGTCAGACTTCAAAGCCTGATATTATGACAAAGGATGTATACAGACCTTCTGCTCCACCAGGATCACAAAACACATATTAGACAAGGTAGCTTATATTACATCTGTCTAACAAAGAGTGCAAAGCAAAAAAAAATATTTTGTTTGGAATAATAATACTCACTTCATAAAGAGCTTTTATAAAGTCCTGGGTTTCTTCTTTAAAAGAAATGTGCAGCACAAAACTGAGAAAGTATAATGCAAAACACAGCAGAAGTTGAGAGAAATAACACTTAAACTGTACCTGTGAGAAAAAAGTGTCCTAGAGAGACTAAGGACAGCTAGATGTTGAAGACATCCACGAAGGAGGGCTCCACACACCTGGTTTAAAATAAGGAAGATTGATTTTATTGGGGATATAAGGTAAGGAATGCTTCCTTGGTATTTGAATCTCCACAAAAAACAGCATTACCATATCTAGAGCGCACTCCGTGTTGGATAAATCCAGATGAACAAGGGCATTTGGCTGGGCCAAAAAATTGTACAGGCTCTATAATTATTTTAGGGGAAAAAAAAAAAGAAATATCCATGTTATTTTTGATATTATGACACAGATTACTGGATTGCTGCTTTTCAAATACATTTAGGCTTTTATAAAACTGCCCGACAAGTGTTGTGTCTGAAACTTTTCACCCAGCCAACACAATCTGTTTTACTTTTGAAGGCTATCATTCTGAAGGAAGATAAAAAGGGTGCCCACGTCTACCAAACTCTTCAAGTACAAGTCTTGAGTTACCTTGCAATGCACACTCACAGAAAAAGATAAGTTACTTAAAAACACCTCGCAAAGTCACTGAAATTGACGTTGCATTTTCAGAAAAGCTAATTGGCTTGAAAGTTTAAGACAGTCCCTTTAAGCATGAGGGAAGCAACTAATTTGCATCTGGAGATTATGGTTAATTCATGATATCAGTGGTGCATTAGAAGTTAGAGGCAGAATACAGAACAAGTAGAAAATAAATTTAATATTGATGACTTCAGTACTCCAGAGACTATATTAGTGTATGTAAAACTTAATATATGTTGCTTTACTTAGAGTCTCTCAGAATACAAAAAAGAACAAGAAAAAAAGTATAATTCACATAAATGTGGAACACTTGACTCCACATGAAATCCACCCAAACAGCACATTCAATAGTTCTAAAATAGATTCATCTTTCTAAACATTGGGTCCTTTATCCCATATACGTGATAGTGCAAGAAAGGCACCTACTCTAAAAATCCCCATGCTTTGCTAGGGTTTATTTTAAATGCTAAATAACAGGATTTCTTTACTCCTGTTGGAAAGCTGTTCCACAGATTAAGAGATCTCAGTATTAAGAATCTTTTTCTTTCAATCTTCTCTCTCTCTCTCTGACCAGCTAAGAACAGACTTACTTTTTGTATTTATGTCCCATAAAATATTGTAAGGAAGACATCAGATTTTTTTGCTTAAGTTGCACATTTTCTTTCACTTTTTAAAAAGCACATATTTCTATGCTATTCTCTTTGAGAACAATTCACTGTGTGCCTTTCTTTAAATTTAACAGTTTGTTTGCTAGTTTTTAAAACCTCTTGTCCCACTGAAACTTTCATCTCATGTCTGAAAAGACTGGTTCTTTGAATATGCTGATAAATCTGAAACAAGATTTGTGAAAAAAGTCACACAAAAGTCATAGGCAGACAACAGTCCATCAACTTTACACGATCAGATTTAAATGATCAGATGAGGTGCCATCAGTGTTATATATTTTAGATGGTTCATGCTTAAAGACCTCTAATGCTGACAGTTATGATGAAATATGGATGCGATAGTTAAAAAGTGAATACATACTAATTGAGAACCCGGTGTTTTCTGTTACACAGAAAACAGAGCTGCACCTCAATGGCAACTGAACAACAAAATTTCAGAGACAGGTTTTTCAAAGAATCATGAGTTTCAACAGCATGTTCCAAGGAGATGCACAGATTTCTTTATAGAGACAAAAACAGTCAAAACCAGAAATGAAGCATGTATTTCCAAATCAAAAGAATTACATTGTTCCCAATCTTTTGATGAACATTTTGTAACACATTTATCACTAAAAAGAAGACGAGTTTTTCTAATTGTGTTAAATAGGGCTCAGAAAGCATGGTAAGTCCACTGAAACAAGACCCACTTGCAGTTTTCTCATTTATCAGTAAAAGCCAGGGACTAGAAGCATGACTGGATTATGTGGATCTGTTCTGTGGGACAATTTAAACCTCTGAGTACATATTGAACAGCAGAGATCAAAATATTGTTTTCTATCCCTACTAGAACTGTACTGAAATAAAGGAAACAAGAAAAAAAAAAGAATCTAAATAAAATGGCTTTGCTCTTTTTCTAACAATAAATTAAAACATCCATGTGCTTACTGAGAGATCATCCCCACGGAGAGCGTTCCCTGAGAGGTCAAGATAGACGAGCGTGTTCGCTATCAGCGAGTTGGCACTCAGTGACTGGGAAAGGCTGTTCACCCCTGCAAAAAAAGGTCGGTATTCACCTTATCCAGCACCAGACTAAACTAGCACAGGCCCTGCAAAAGCACAATTCCAGTGAACACAGTCATACATAAATGTTTAATGGCCTCCTGTTACCATCACTGTACTGCAACGGAGGAAGACAGATCACCAGGGAGATACAATACTTTTCTTTCTCGCTGAAGATCTAGTTTAGCCTGGGCTCTCTGCCTCTGACAAAACGGGCCACGGTGTGTTACAGGTCCTGGATCCCAGGAAGAAATCTTTTTGCCTTGTCTACAGTAGTTTTAACTGTGCAATCGTATTTTGCAGCAGATTTTTAAAACAGAGTTTACATCATAATGTTAAGACAATGTCCTCTTGTGAACAATAATATTTAGATAAAAGTATCTGTGGAAGATCAAGCACATTAACAAGTATAATTTGCCAGAACTTCAAAAGCAACTGACAAGACCTAGAAGTTAAAAATACTTCAATCATGTATTTGCCTGTAATTTCAGAAAAACAGTTAGTTAACTGAAGTACCAAGAGATGCATAAAAACGCTCATTTCCTGTGGAGAAAAAATACACGTTTTTCACATAAAAATTAAAAAGCTCACACTGGGAGCAAGACAGTCAGGGTTTTCTTTCTCCAAAGTTCTTCAGCTTTTCCAAATACAGATTAGGATGTGGCCATTTCCAGCAAACCTAACTTTCATCTGAGGGCTCTGTAACTCATTACCAAGTTCTTACTTTACTGTAGATGGCTACTGCTGCCTCTCAAGACTGTCTGTATGTAGCTACATAGGAATCACTGAAGACTGTCTGTATGTACCTACATAGGAATCACTGTGTTCTTTAGCAAATACAGCCATTTTCGTGTAAATGCCTAGCCAAAACAATGAAGCAGACAGGTGTTTTGATCTGAGCAGGGCAATTACTCAAACCTCCGCATCAGTGAAAGCAGACTGGCATTCAATGGATGGAACACACCCATTCTTCATTTAAAAACTATTAAGAAATGGATTTGCCTTTGGCAAAGGAAATAATTAGCCTTTGGCTCAGGCTCAGAAAATCCACATGCTCACACAGCAGTGAGTATGCGGAGGAAGCATCTAGCAAGTAACTGGAAATCAAAATACACCAGGTAGTGCTTTAGTTTTCCAAGCTTCTAAATATTAATAAAGTCTCCTATGTTAGTAGCTTGGCTGTTGGTTTCAGATTTTTGATACTGAAAAGAATTGGAGCACAATGACATCTTTGTCAAGTCTTGAAACTTTTCCGCTTGGAGTAACTATACTTTTATCTCAATGTTGCATTGCTGAATTCCTACCTTATCCATAAAGGTAAATAGCAAATGAAAACTTTTTGACACTTTGGAAGATCTACTTGAAAGGTCTATTTAACCACTGGACCTTACTGTTCTGGAGTCTTCTCAACAGCACTTACAAGAAGCAAGTAGAAATTAACGCAATATCCTATGAACTGTTCAGCATATACTATTGAAAATCAGTTCTGAGAGTGCAGGAACTGCGACTGAGTTTGGGGGAAAACAGCTATAAAACAAACCATAATGTTAATGCTAGTTTAATGTTCAAAACACGTCAACTACTCAAAATCAGCCGCATCACTGAAGTCTTAGTAGAAATGATGCAAATGGAGGATTTTTTTAATTAGCCTTTGGCTCAGGCTCACAAAATCCAGCCCTGTCTTTGAACGAGTATACTAAAATTTTCCATTTAACCAGAACCTTCAAATCAATAAACTTTTGTTTGAACTTCACCTACCTCGTTCTATACTTTGACAGTAATCTCACTTCCATTTGCAGACAATCTATCATGCTCTTTTACTGCTCTTGGGAGGCTCAGAGTGTTAATAGCTCTAAGGAATCTTGAGATACAATATTTGAAGAAAGATCAGCTGAGAAGTTACCACCTGAACTTCACTTCTCAATCTTAAAAAACTTATCTTGAATAAAAAGCACTTTTAAAATAAGGTCAAAAGCAGCGAGGGATTGTACAGAATTTCTGAAATTGAAAAAGCCAGGCTTCCCTCAACTATAGGAAAAAAAGCTCAATATTACAAGTTCAAAAATAATCTTCCAAGTTACAAACCAATTCAGTACTGTCTTCTTAAGTCAAAGGAAAACTAGTTAAGATAGGCAGCTTTGCAGACAATGACGTGAAGCTTAAAATCTTCAGGTACAGAGAACTGTAACAATTCCAAATTTAAGACTTCACATATACTTTATTAATAGAATTTTGAGGAGCTCCCATGGGACAATATTCATAGTGACACATTGCTCTCTGGAGAATAGATAGTTATGGGCTAGAATGGACTGTCCCATCTGGAGCAGGATTCACATGAGGCAGCTATAGAAACGCTAGTATATATTTTCAGTTTTTGTTTAAAGATTATCTTTAAAAGGAGTGATAAAAATCTTTTACATTCTTTCCATAACCTCAAAATTCATTTTTACTGACAAGAATTTTGTTGATGACCTTCATCAAGCTGGCATTTGTTCTTTCTAGAGGACACACATCTAGAATATTCTCTTGACTCAACAATCAAAAGTTGCTGAAATCATTCGTATCACATGGAGAAAAGTACAGGGTGAATGAACACACCAGAACTGCAGGATTTTCTGTCAAATTCATGAACATCTACTCTCAAGAGTACACGCACGGTTAGTCGAGATTCTTAACCAGTTGCTTGTCACCAAAAATGGAGTTAGCAGTGGAAAAAAGAAAAAAAACCTTTTTTTTTCCCTCAAAAGTCTTTTTAATGAAAATGATGAGTGAATAAATTCACTTTAGAGCTTACAATTTACTTAAACATTATTAGAGCCACGGAACACCCGCAAAAAACATCAGAAAACCCTTCTCCACACACATATTCCCCCAGATCAACTCCTAAAGCTTAGGAGAACACAGAATATTCACAGAGAAATACTTATAAGAATTAAAAAACATGGATTACATCTGTTGTCCTATGTAATAATGTTCTTCATAGATTGCACTTCAGTCACCTTTACCAGGCCATCATCCCCTGAAAAAATGCTGTGATAACGTTTTTTTTTATTTTTTTAAACACTCCACCCATGCTGTATTCAGTAGAACATGGTTTTGTCCATTCTGTTGAAGAGGTCACCAGGTCTATTGTATGTAAAACACCAATGAAAAAAAACCTGAAAGTTTCTGACTTGTGTTTCGGTACTACTTTAAAAATATACATATACTTCAATTACTGTAACAAGTCAGAAGCATGCAGATTATAAAATAAAGAAATCTCTACTCAAGAGAAAATCACTTAACAGCCACTGTCGTAACACTTGATTTCATGAAGTAGTCAAATGAAACAGTTGCTAAAAAACATTAGAGCAGTTTTCCAAATGCGATTTGGAAAAATTTCCCATACATTTTTGTCTCAGACATTTTTTTGAAACATAAAGAAAACACAGTATTTATTCCAATTTCAAATTAAATCTTTCTTTATGGCAAAGGTTTCAGCTCAAATCTGGGGCAAGTAAGAGTTTTCTCAATGCTCTGTATGGAATACTGAACCCAACCAGCAACCTCAGGGTTGTAAAAAAGCAGCCGCACTGTTTAGAATACACATCTAAATCAGCTACAGAATGGATTACTTTATAGCCTTGTAACAGAAGGTATTATTAAGATGAAAGCCTGAAACTCTCACAACAGAAAAATATGCATATTTATAGAGCATACCTTTAGGTGACAAGGAGGTTTTAGATAAATTTAAATGTTTCAGTCCCTTTGGAAGCTTGGCGAACTGGATGCTTAAAGATGATACACCTGTTGGGGAGCAAAGAGAAAGTGGAAGTTCTCAGGATGTCAGCTCAACCATGCAGTCCCAGCTTTTCCCAGCCCTTCCCCGAGAAGCCAGTGATTACCCAGGCATCACACACAGAGCGAGGCAAACACTGTTAAAGCAGGAACTGCGCTCACTGTAGGCGTAGGCTCAAAATTATAGTTTTTATGCTCATAAAGCTTTGAAATGAGTGATGTTGTCAAGATCCCTTCTTTGCTAACCACTGAACACACAGGGAACTTTGTTGTTAACTATCAGTGATGCACTTGTAAGTACTTTAGAAACTGTGTAATGCACACACACTTTTGAGAGAAGGTCAGATGGAAGATATTATACGTGTCCAACAGTTAGCACTTGGGAAATCCTGGAAGCTTTATGCTTCAGCCAAAAAATATATATAAATAAACAACCTCCAACAGTGGCTGTTAATATGAAACTTCAGGAGCTTTTCTTTTATTTTGAAAGAAAGAGAGACATACATTTTAGCTAACACTGGCCTCTCTTCCTCAAGCGAGTCCCTTCTTTATTAAATAAAGGAATGACAGATATTGTTCAAAAACCACAGATACACACCAGTGAGCTGAAAAAGTCCTGTGGAAGAGTGTCCACTTCACATAAAAGAAACTATGATATAGGTACAGACTTGTCCTGAAAACCTGAAACCTCCACTGAGTTATAATAGCCACTTATCTCACTTGATTACAGCAGTCTGTAGGTTACCAGCTAGCACACAGAACTGGAAACACTAGAATTGTTTGGGATCTCAAACAGTAAAATTTTATTAGGACACTGACTACCTCAGCACAAATCCAACAAAAGAAAAAAATGTTTTTTTCATTTAAGTGCTTTCTCAGTGCATCCAAGTTCCACACTCCATAAATTTAATTCCCCATTTAAGAAAAAGATTGAAATTTGATTAAGAGAGCACATCCTAAATAACGACTGAACAAGTTTATGAAATATTTATTACAGGAATAAATCAACGTAGAATCTCAAACCTTAGCCTGAGTGTGAAAAATAGTCCTCTATAGCAAATCGCTTAGCAAGAAAAGGGGAAAGAGACGTGAATAAAACCTTTAACTTGCTCCAAAACACAATAAAAAAGCTGATACTGTTCAGAAGCAGAGACTAAAGAGTACAGTAGTATGTCACACACGTGCTCTGCTCTTATCATGTTTTACTGTCATTAATAATGAAAGAGCAGCTATACTGCACATGTGCAACTTTTGTTGCAGGTTTTTTTAACCATCTATGTAAAAACATGTTGTATATGCTGGTCAGAGGTGCTTAAACACAGCTTAAAATGACATGCTGTGTTTTACTTATACTGCCAAAACATAATATTGGTGATTCCTCAGCATAATTTACTGTAAATCATAATGGTAACAATGTCTTCAGCCTTCTGCAAGAATGCATCAAGTCATATTAACAGGGTTTTCATTCCTAGATCCACTACATAAAAAGAAAAATAAATCTTTTTAGCTCCTCTGAAGAAGGATCAATCTATCATAAGACAGCCTCAATTCAAATTCTGTTCCTGACTGTTCATTCTTGTCGAGCTGGTTTAGCCACAATACACAGTTTCAAACTCAAGGTAGAGTTCTCCTGGCAAAAGAGGAGAAAAACAAGTACAAAGAGAATCTCTAAGGACATCACCAGAGTAATTTTTGTTGCAAAACATTTTGTGTAAGACGTGCAGCAAATAATTTTACCTCTCTATCTTTGCATTTAGCTAACAATCTACAGGCATCTTACCAACCAAGCTGAACACTGTTAACATCTTACTGGCTTTGGAGAAGGATTCATTGAGTTTTAAGACAGGGGAATCAGATGCAGAAAAGCAAAAGTACCTCTGGTAACTCAGATCCTAGGATGCTCTCTTTTTGCTGATCTTGTAACAGAGCTGAGCTCTGATATCAGAAGTAGACTTCACCGCATCCAGGCACACAGATTTGATTTTGAGTATTTCCAGACTTTAGTTTGTTTGGTTTACATCATTTTCAGAAAATAAGAGATGAAATTCTGATCCCAGCAGAGCCAAAAGCAAAACTTCCATTGCTTCAGCATGACTAGATTTTAAAGCCAAAATTCACAACAAACTTTTCAGGTGTTAGACTCACAAATACTGACAACACCATTAAGGGAAGCCAATCACAAATTAGAAGGCTGACTGACATGCAAAATCATATCATATAAACACTTCTTTAAATCTCAACTGCAGCCAGGTCCTGTGTCTCAGTTAAAAAGAACACTCATGTCATTGGACTACGAGCAGCTTCATGAATATAATAATGTAATGCCTCTACTTTTTGATACTCAATAATACAATAGCTTAGTGGACTGTGTCTGTTTTTTCCTTGGTCCAAACAAGGGACAAGGATAGGTTCTCTCCCATCATTCAAACTGTTCTGTGTTGTCCCCCTTAGAATTACAGAATAATCTGGTTGCACTCCTACTTCCTGGAGAGGTGATGTTTTAAGAGATATTTTCCAAAATGTATATGTTTACATGAACCTCCATCATGCCAGCTTTTACCTGTGGAATGCTTGCTGCCACTTCAGCTTAATAAAGTCAAATTTAACTTGCACTCTGAATATCAGATCACACAACATGTAAATCCTTCTTTAAAATATCTCCACATTGCAATTATAGGTTTTTTTTTAAGTACCCATATAACTTAGCTGGTTCTCTAACAAAAAGGTCAAACTTGAGTTGCATATAATAGAAGACACTGAGATAATAAGTTTCTACTAATTTCTCCAATTAGTATCCTGTGCATTTTCTTTTGTCTTGCATGTAGCTATTCCAAAATGGCTTGAATAAACAACTTTTTTAAAAATCTTTCACAAAGCGCAATCTAAATACACTTCTTCAAAAGTAGAATCAACAATCTGACAGCCATTTTTCCCAACTTAAAACTGAACATTTTCAATAACGCAGTTAGGCCTATGGCACACAGTGATAATGATGATGTACAGCAATACATGGGCTTTCACATTATACAGAGTTTTCAGGAACCACACAAAGGATAACCAGAAGAGTTTAGCAATTCAATGTGAACAATGAAAAGCTACTCTGAATAGGTCAAAAGCAAAAGCATTTTCAAACTTGTTTCTAGTCAAAAGGTGAAGAGATACGAAAGAGGAAGAGAAAAAAATACTCTTTGCATCTTTTCCCCCCACAATGAAATGGAGAGAAAGGAGACAAACCAACAAAGCTCTGTTGACAACATTCTAAGTCAGCCAGATTGCAACCAAAATGAACAGTTTTTCCATTTTGAATCATGTCAGGCAAAAGATGGAAAAATTCCCCCAAATAAACCAATTAAAACAAGAGAAGGTTAACTTCATAAAATTCCTATTTTTCTTCTGGCCCAACACGAGCACAAGGTAGTCTGATCCTATGAACACTGTGTGCTTGGAATGCATTAAACGAAGCAAATGGAAATCTCATGTGGGCAGCACTGAAGGGTCAATGCCAGACTGAAAGAATGTAACCTTATTTTAAAAATAAATGCCTGGAGTGAAAAGAGAGTAGACAAGGGAGGAGAATGACTTGACTTGATATGTACTGAAATCACGCCTAGCACTGCCTAGATGAAAGCTAGGCTGTTTAGCTTGATTTTTCATCTTGCAGAGTCAACAGTACTTAGCTACGTAAGGATGGCAGCTCTGCCAGTATTACAGAGCATCACAAAGAACTGGCAACACGATGGACTAGAACAAAGCTGAAAAAGGAACAGCTTCAAAACTAGTCATAACTATGGAATTATAGCTGAAATAAAATGCAAAGCCTTCTGGAAAATATAATACAAGCAATAAAGTTGCCTTGCATTTCATCTTTACATTGATTGTATTGCCTTTAAAAATATATACCATTTTATTTCCTCTCTAGCCCTAAACATTCACTGTGTTCTATTGTTCTTTAAAAGAAACCTCTGTGAAAATGTAATGAAATCTAATGAAATCTAATGAAAACTATGGATGGTTTAAGACATTTAAATACTTCTCTGCAAGCTAATGGAAATGTATTAATCAAAAAGAATAGCAATTCTCAGTCATTTGTGAACAACAGATATTCACAATGGCATTACATACAGAACAATATCTTGTTATTCAGGCAAAGCTAAACGGAGCAGCAGTAATCCCCCTAATACATTTGTAGAAAGAGGAAAACACAAATGTTACAGTACCTCGGTCTTCAAGTGGATTGCTAGCAAGGTTGATTGTATGGAGTCCTGAGTTGGGATTATGGGCTAGGGCACTGGCTAGTTTCTGTGCAAAATCTCTGCAAGCAAAGAACACAGAAGGAGAGAGAATTCTGTTATCTCCTCTGTCAAGAGCACATTCAGAGGCTTAAAAGTGTCAAGGGATTACTAAACAAAAGTTGCCAACTTACACTACCAATTCTTCGAAGTTTTAAACAATGCTTATCTGGCTAATTTGCTGTCTTTCAAAGCAGGTTATATTACAATTTATTTATTCTGTGCTTTAAGAGACTGAAGGGCACTTAATCGAAGCTCAAGCTTCTTTTGATAAAGATCTGAAGGCATAAAATAGGAGCTAATTTAAAATAATTTAAAACTTGAGCACAATTTCCATCTCCTCCTCATCATGCATGGGGGGGGATATATACATTACCTTGTATACTGTTATCTTCCTCACTCACAAAGCTAAATTCTGACACCACCCCCTCCATCCCCCCAACTTGCAGCAAGTCTCTGCCAACAACCATTCAAACAGATGGGCTTTGCAACACAACGGAGAGTCAACAAAGCAGGAGTATTGTGATCTTGTAAAATAGCAGGAATAGTTTTCTCAAAGAACACCAGAACAGTGAAAAACTGGTCTTTGTTTGCTTCTTTTTACAATGAGAAGCAACAAGGTTGACCACAGTTCCAGCAATGTGTGCCAAGAGAGAGATGATGGTACATCCGGCTGCATAATGCCCACAAAAGCCAGGTCAGGCAGCACAGATAGCTTTGAACTAGCTTTTAACCAAGTACTGTAGGAAGCTGTGGAGCACTACCTACTTCTGTTCCAGATCCACCTGAGACATAAGGGAATGCTGCCTTCTTTCTAAGGATGTTTGGCTGTGGCTGGACTACCACTACTCACAGCATTAAGTTCAAAGCTACCCTGGGTTTTAATACCTCACCACACTGTCGGACTCTGGTGGAGTCATACTCCACACACCATGTCACAAGGCTGGGGGCTTTCAGCAGCTCTATGCCAATTCCTTGACCTGTCCTCATAACTGTTGGAAAGCATTCACATATTAAGGGATGAACCCTACTGTGCAGTTCTGTGAAACTGAGACCACACTTCCAATGTTCTTACTTTATCTATGTTAGGTAAAGAGGTAGAAATCAAAAATATCCCTTGAGCTTCTCTCTCTCTGCTCCGAAGTACAGTATCTTACCTCCCATAGGCCAGTGTTAGAGAACTAATGGACACATTACTAAAAGTGTGATAATTAGCAGTCACTTTTCCCTGGGACACAACCTGTCCACCACAAAAGTGGTCAGTCTGTGTGCTGAGAATTGCAGTGGAGGTAGCAATGTTTCCTATGCTCTGGAAAAGAGTAGAGATTGGATAGCAGTAACCTCAATAGCTTTTGGCTATCTGTTGTTGCAAAGTGTACTCAAGTATAGAGATGTTCCAAGAAATTTTAGTTTCCTTTTGAAACTATGAGTCCTTGGATGGACTCCCGAGGCTGCAACAGGTTCCAGTGATGCAAATACATGATGATGGGCTGCCTTTAGGATGAGCATGTTCTTATCTTAAAATACAAACAGCACGTGAACACATTCAACAAGAAATCTATGCCACCTGACAGGCCTTGGGATATCCTGCTTTTCTGCCTGCTGCTGATGATGACTACTTATCTCCTGTAGGTCCTCTGTTATGTTTGCCAATACTCTGAGGGATACTGAGGGACATTCAGGCTTGGAGGTAAAGCTTAAAAAAGGTCCAATATGTATGGGAGAGGAAAAATATTTCACAGAGGGTAAGAATAGCACAGATGAGGAAAGCTCAGACAAAAATTCTTCAAGATCTGTCTAGACAACACTGCTATAACAGAATAACAGAGGATGTGCCTGGGAGGAACTAACGTGATTACATGCAAGGACATTCAGAGTCCATCTAGCGGGGAAAGACGAGCTGCAGCATCACCATGAGAGTCCCTCCCTGTACCATTAGCAGGCACCTCTATTCCCTCTCTGTTGTAGCAGCCATTCCCCTTGGGACAGAGCAGCAACGATCAGTGCAGATGGCAGCAGAGACAGTCTGCCTGCCAGCTTTCATAGTACTGAAGCACAATGAACAGATCATTTTCACCAGCTCCTGCAAACAGGCCTTTGTAGACTGGAGACTCCATCTTGTAGTTTCATGGAAATTACTATACTGGTTATCGCATACTCCCCCAGTCCTCTAAAGCAGCTCACAGATACAACTCTCTTTTCAAACTCATTTGTTTAGGTCACTTTAAATTACTCTCCTTTCACTGAAATCTGGATATCACCTACCTCAGTTAGCATCCTAACACTTATCAAAATATTAAGTCTTCTTTCTGCATTAAAGACATCCAAAATAACCTAGGATGTGTCCTCTAAGTCTGTTAAAGAAATAGCATTGGGCGTTTTCAAGAACATCTAAACTGGCAGAAACCTTATTAGACAAGGAGGCTTCATTTGACAGCACACTTTTTCCCAACAGCAAGTCCACCCTTCCCTACTCCTGGGTCCTTATTACTGTTGCTACTGTATGATAACTTGTTGTCCCATCGGCTGGGAGGATGACAACTGTTTATAGAGCCATGTCCCACACTAAATCACAGAAGTTAATGGCTGGAGGTAGAAAAGAATGGAATCATCTTAAATTGACCCTGCTATAGGAGGAAATATGCTCTTGCAGCTGCTCAGGCATCTCTGAAAGCATTGTTCTTGGTAGCTCTTTCTGGTCTGGCAGTCTGTCACAGCTCATTAAAAATGACTGGCCTATAAGCTATGTGAAGTGAAGATGTCCAGTAACGATATGATTTCCTCCTAGCAAGCAGGTATGATAACTGGCAAAATTGACAAATGTATCCTTGACAAAAACAGACAAGACAATGCTGAGCAGAGCAGATACACACCAGGGCAAAATGCCAAACACCATGCATATAGCTGGCAGCATGAACACCAAATTCACAGGTTGATTATCTGTCTAGCCCTCTTAAAATTGAAACCAGCTCCAACTGTTACACGTTAATGTAGACAGTGTGCAAAGGTGGTCAATGAATCTTTTAACATTCATGATTAGCACCGTGTCTCATGGCACATAGTGAAGGAAAAACAAGATTAAAACCAGGTGTTTATGTTTGAATGATAGCTATCAAAGCCATTATGATCAGGAAATTTGCATGTAATTCCAAACTCCACCAAAACTTTCCTGAGCCATTTAGGTAATTTTCTTTTAAACTTAGTTCAGTACTAAACCAATTTTTAAAAGGAGGAGAAAAAAAACACAAACAATGGAAGAGGAGGCAAAATAAAAGGTACCACATAACTTCCCTGTGCTTCTTTCCCCTTAGTTTGTCTTCAGTTTAATGCTCTGCTTCTCTCATCTTTCCACTTCTTTATTTACGAGCACAAAAATTCACTAGAGTTTATCTTGTCTACGTGGTCTTGGATGCTACTCTAACTCGGTCACAAGCTACGCATACTTCCATCTGGGCAAATTTGTAACTTGAACTTTGCATCTATTTGCTTTGAAGAAAAAAAAAAAAAAGACATTCCTAGTAGCTATAACTCACTGCACTTAAAACACATGCAAGGATTAAACTTAATCATCAACTTTCTTGCTTCTTTAAAAAACGTTACTGAAGTAGAAGTACTACTACATTTGAACCACAAATGCAATCTAGAAAAAGATGAAAACAGCCTTCTTGAGAATGAAGCTATATCTGTTATCCAAGATGGAATAATACGAACAAAAACTCAAACACTTTTAAATGAAAGAAAAAAAAAGTGTTCGTATTTCTACTGGTAACCCTACATGAGTTGATTTAGGGTTTATGCTCTCATCCAATGCATTCTTCTCCACTTATCTCAATTCTCCGGACAGAATATTAAAAAACATCAATTTATAAGGATTTTCAGTATTATAAGGAACCTCTGAAAAACTTGACAACAGGCTCATGACTACTGACTCCTCAGAACACGACACAAAGCATGAGCTTCTCTAACACTTACTCTGGCTAGTACACATCACACATCCTTTTTGCTAGAAATAAGCAGAAACTAATGCAATATTTTGAAGAAATTACTTACGTTCTAAGCCCAGCATTCTCTAACACCAGTTCTTCCAATCGATTGGACCTACTCACCACTCGCAGAATCTGCTCACAGACATCAGTGGACTGCCACAGAAAAGACAGAACAGCGTTAAAGAACACAGACATAGAACATACAGTTGTTTAGTTATAAGCTGTACATCATAAAGGGATCCACGCCATGAACTGCTTCTTGTCATACATAAATAGCAAGTAAGAATACCAGGAACATCCCAGAGACAGTAAGATGGCAACAGAGGACATCTAGAAAAGATATAGAAAAGCAAGGGGTAGACTAAAAGCAATTTGTGAAACTGGCTACCTAATCATAAGGGACAGAAGTTTTATAATAATAGTAAAATACATTTAAAAACTCCACCAAACTGCAGAACTTGGTGTGCAGAAAAACACACACATTTAATTTTTAAATAAATCTTGTTCATGTTGATGCTAATCCCTCAGAAGAAAATAGCAACTAATGCAATGGAGAGTAAAGCTTGGCAAGGAATGACAACTAAATGCAGAGAAAGATGTTTTAAGGCCAAGAAAAAGAAAGAAATCCAAGAGTAAGAGCACTCTAGTTGCAAGCACTGTTTAGGGACTAGTGCTTAAGAGTGAGTATATTTCAGTACAAGCTCTCCCAGCCTACACAGAATAAATCACATCTCATGATCATACTGCTGCTGGATCCTAAAATTTGCACAGACATTTGCAAGTACTATGAACAAAACATAACAGAACAGTTTGCTTGCCATGCTCAGAGATAAAACCTCAATGTTTCAAAGTCCATACAGTGATCTTTGTCACCTTTTATTCTAATATCTTATTTTGTTTCTTGTGTTTTTTTCACAGCATACACTATCCCACATTCATATGAAGTTGAAAGTTGAACTTCAGTCAGGATCATGAAGTGCTGAAATCATTCAATGTTATCCACACTAAAAATGTCAATCTGGCATTCATACTTGGGATATCTTTATCTCTTACAGCCTGGCATTTTCTAGGATTCTTTTAAACAAGTTGAATCTCCTAAAAAGACTACTCTAGCACACACACAGAAGTCTTATTAATCCTTTACACAGTAAAGGTGACAATGTTTTCTAAAGATGGTCAATTCATCTCTCCAAGTCTATCCTTGCCTTCCATACTTTAATAATTCAGAATATGATCACAGTGCTACTACAGCACTGTGACTGCAAGTGGAAAGTTTCATGCATGCACTGTAAAAACACTACAGATCATGTCTATCAAACACAATGTCAGAGTGGGACTCACAAAGTACAACAGATTCAATGGCCTCTGGATATGTCTGACCTCATACTGACCCACAGCAGAGTCCCTGTGGCATGGAATTATTGCCCAATACTTTATATTTTCCTGATATTTTTGACTGCTATTTGAACGTACGGATGTTATGTTTTTTTTGTTTTTCATTTGTTTGGTTTTTTTTTTAAGAATTGATGCACTTTCAAGATTGACTGTTTTCCAGATAAAAGTTGCTAATTCTCCCTAAAAATCATATTACAATTAAAACAAACAAAAAAAAAAACTGAGAAAGTAGTTTCTCAAACCATTAATTCCACCTGTAAGTATTAACTTTCAGGTTTGGTAGAAACAGTGTATTTTTATATATTTAGGAAATCACCTAATAACTGATTTTCTTGGGACTTTCTTCAGTAGTTCAGCTTGTTTAGATTTGACTCCTTTTTGCTTTTCAAAAATAATGTTGTTGTGGAAGAATACCATTGTTACATGTTCCTACATGCTTATTACTTAAAAATCAAGATGCAATGAAAGTAAAGAGCAAAACCTGTTTCATAATGTGAGAGAAAAACTAGAATCCTGGTATTTTCCTTCCACCTCCAAAAAGCAAGATATTTCTAGCTGTTCTGAAGTTTTTCCTGTTTAGTCAGCTAGTACTGTTTGAGGGAGCTGGCAACACCTAACAGAGTAGCTTTATGGGCTACCATTACGGCCAAATAAACTTTTGCAACTTTATTTGTGTGAAATTTTGGCAAGATCTGGCTCCCAGTAGTGTTTCCGTGACACGAATGAACTATCCAACTGTTTATATCCTCATACGATTCATGGAAAAACGATTTTCAGTTTTCTAATAAGACTGCCCAATCTTGTTTACCCAAAAAAGTTCACCTTGAAAAACGCAATAGCATCGTCTAAGGTACAGCACAGCCTGGTAAGAGCAGGTATATCATTTCAGTTTGTTACTTACTAATTTCAGATCCTTGGAGGACAGCTTTGTAAACCACTGATTGTACTCCAGGGCAGCAACTATTGGTATTAAGTCTCTAGAAAAAGAAAAACACTTTTACACACATTTTGTATAAATGTCAGTTCTGGTCATTTGAGACAATCTCTTAAGTGCTCTTCTGTATCTATTTCTCTCTGTTTTTGCAATGCTAATTGACTGCCATCACCATTACAGAAAGCTCTGCATTCTCAAAAAAAGAGCACCACGAGCAGCTGTGCGCCTTGCCTGTATTTTAATACAAATTTTTGACTGGCCAACTGACATCCATTTGATCATGAATTTTTAAACCAGAAATTTGTCTGTGCTGCCATTCCTACTTTTTCTTCGGTCTGTGACATATTTAAGCTTCTTAATCACCTCTAATTATAATTGAGCGTGACGCTAAAAAGCTTTTTGGCAGTCTGATGATTTAATATAATCTTGTGACTGAATGCTTCTAGAGAACATCTCCCCGTCTCATCTCTATAGTTAAATTCCCCCAGGAAGCAGGAGACCTGCAAAAGGATAATGCGACTTTCAGCACAAACCCTCCTTAATTGTAAAAGGGATTTCACAAATGAAATTCTAAATTATTCTCATTTTCTTTATTCCAAGCCTCTTAATTTGATCTGCTCTCCCTCTGTTGAGCTTCGCCAATAACAGACGTTGATAAATGTCATGTCTGCACGCTACCTCCCAGCAGAATCATTCATCCAGCGCAGGCAGATCATTTAGCAGCACAGTGCTTGGATCATTTCTACACAATGTATTAACTGCATATATACACCCACACTTAGACTCAAGTTACTTAGAAATCTCTCTATAATGGAAGAAAGAGATATAACATACATGAATGTATATGACCAGCAAAATAGCATTATCTGAGCCTCAGTTTTGTGGGCAGAAATTTAACAATATTAGCTTCTATAAGCTACTGCCACCCCCAGCTTTTCATTCAGGACATATGCATGTAGGCACAGGTCTGCACCAAACACGCAGCACCTTTCTCACATCTTTTCCTTCTTCCTCCCTTTCACTTTCCTCCACGAGCACTCAATACTTTGGGACGATTGTTAGACACGTAGGAAAGCCAAGAGACAAGGCAACATCCTATGGACAAGCCTTCAGCAGGCTACATAGAGAACTGGGGCCCATCACTAGGGTGAGAGTAAGAAAGTGTGGCATTCTGCAGCAAAGACTGTAGCCTAACAACTGCAAAGCTCGTGCAAACAGACCATCATCACACTTGCAGAGGAGCTAGCGCGTGTTGCCTTCAAGGAGTAAGCCTATTCTCCACACCGTTTGCAGCACGTCATGGTGAATTCATTCTCATTGATGCAGCAGAGTTAACAGCTTCATAAACTGTACAGATTCATCTCCACCAACCACCTTTCCTATTTTTCCCTTACACATTTTTCCCTTACACATTTCCTTTCTTTTAATTGTAAAGAAGTGATTGACTAGTGAGATGCCGGGGGCGGGGGGAAACAAATGTATTTTCCCCTTAGACTGGGCAGGTAGAAACTTTGCTAAGGAGTCAGGAACGTCCACACACAGGTTCTTTCCTCCTTTCTCTTCCCCTGGAATGGTCAGTGAGAAGGTAATGACTGGCAGCTTTGACGCCCCTCTTGCCAGTGCCTTTGCTTTGAAAATGGAATGAAGCTGGGAGTCATATTTCAGGCATAATTTGGGTTTATCCACCCAGTGATAACTAGCCAGCCACAGCTTGTGGTGGGTGCATTAAGGCAAATGCCAGACAGGCTGAAGGCTCCACCACCACATCAGTGGAGCTCTATGCTGCGACAGCCACCCCCAAAAGGGACAGAGAGCAGCATTGGTGCTGTCCCTCCAAAGGAACAGAGGTACAATAAGCAGTGATGACTGGCTGTAGGTGGCTGGACTACCAGGGAGCTGGTAAGCCACCCTGGACACTAGCAAGAGCTCGGTACCTGTGGGGCAGGAGGGTGGCTGCAGTCAGAGGGTGCCTAAGGCTGTTCCCTTCTCTCCTCTCCTCTCCTCCCTAAGCCAAGGATGAAAACAGCTGAAGGACCCGCGGGTGTTTGGATTTAGTGAGAAAAGCTGCCACATTTTCAATAAGTTAAAGAGAATGCTACTGCAGGATAAGAATATTTTAAAATAAATCAAGGCTGCTGATTTGCAAATTCTCATCTTTAAATAGTTTAGTCTTCCGCAGTATTCAAGGCTTGTTTGTTCAAACGTCAGACAAGCACAGATACCGGCATAGCTGTAATACCAACAGCAAAAAAAAACCAACAAACCACACACCTTCCCTCCACCCTACATTCCTGAAGATAGTGGAACATCTGCCTTTTCTGCAATATTCTGTCTAGAAACTTTGGTCTTTCAAAGATCAACTTCATTTTACCATCTGATTTTAATGAGAAACTGTACAGTTCACAGTTTAGTTTTCCACTTCATTTAAATTTTTGAAGGTGCTCTTTACCAAGGAGGATCCTTCTGGCACTTACTCTACTCCTTCTCCTGCTTTAAGCTTGCCTAACCTCATTGTACTTATTATTGAGTCTTCCTTTTCAAAATGACACACTGCATTTTTTCACTTTAATTCTATTAAATTCTAGATGTGGTAATAACAATAATCAGAATTCTTTAGCAGTACAATAAGAAATAAGCTAATGACCACTTCCAAAAGCAGAGCCTGCTCCTAACTATCCCTTACCAAGTTATATTAAGTTGCTTACATTTAGTTATTAGATTTTTTTGCTAAGCCATCATCTAGAATAAAGATCTACAGAATGTAAATCTATGCCATCTTAAAATGAAAACATATTCTGTTCTTCTGGAATGCAGAAAATCTCTCCAAGCTTTAACAACATTCAGGCTTTGCCAGTGGCTTCATGTTTTTTAAACAATTCTGTCCCTCAGTGTATTTAAGATGACAGGAAATCTAAATGGTGCAAAGAAGAAAGAAAATCCAACTAATCACACATTTCTGACAATAGGATTTTTTGAATGTCCAAATTTTTGAATGCTAAAACATATCCAATGGATTGAAATTGTGCTGCACAGTTAAATAAGCCCTATTTACTTTGAGCTTTTTTTTTTTTTCAATACAATTATATGGTTCACAGCACAACATAACTTCAGATAAAACCTCAGAAGTCGTTCCCATGTGGCAAGCCATGTTATGCACTGTAAGTGTCAGACACTCTGGGAACTTAAATTCATCTATAATTCATTCCATCCTATGCTGACCTCTAACAGAAATGCTTTACTAGTAAAAACACAAATTGTCTATTTTTTGCAATTCATAGCCTCTGCATCTAGATATTTTAAGTATTTATCCTACCTCATTTCAGAGCTACTCCACAACATGAAATACATAATTTCAGTTATCTCAAAAATTATGTGGACAAGATATACAAGTTTCTGAAATCCAAATCACATTGGCACGTTATTAATTTACAGAATTCTCAGTTTGCTAAATACCTGACAAAACACTTGCATACATTCTTGAATTGACTGGGATCTCTGATCCCAATTTGCATTTTTACTGAATAACATACAGTTCTGATGTCCTAAAAAATTTTGTTTTCTTTAATATTTTAATCTAAAACACTTTTTCAGTTCCAGACTCAAAACTAAGAAACTGCCACCACAACATGAATTGTATCATGTGTACATGTTTCTAAAGTTGTTTTGAATCTTTGGACTTCCTTACACAATCAACATTTAATAAAGACTTTTATTAACAACAAATTTATTTTCTTGGTGAAGTGAGTTATGTAAGGTACACTTCAGTGAAAACCTTCAGTGAACCAACAAACTCACTATTCCATTTTCCTAAATTTTGAACCTTCTGAGATGCACTAAATACTTACAACACTACTTCTATTTTTCATTAATAAGCAGTATTTTCACTCCTAATAATTTGTTCAAATATTTAATTTTTATTGAAGTTGGATATCTGTAAATCACTTTTTCAAGAATGCCCCGTGTTCTTCTCAGCTCTTCCACCTTGCACTACACTTAAGTGTTCTTACATTCTTGTTCCACAGCTACAGCCTGTGCTATAGAATCACAGAATGGCTGGGTTGGAAGGGACCTCAAAGCCCACCCAGCCCCATCCCTGCCGTGGGCAGTGCCCCTCACCAGATCAGGCTGCCCAGGGCCCATCCAACCTGGCCTTGAGCACCTCCAGGGATGGGGCACCCACAGCTCTCTGGGCAGCTGAGCCAGGGCCTCACCGCCCTCGGATTAAAAAACTTCCTCCTCATATCTAACCTAAATCTCCCCTCTTTTAGTTTAAGATCATCCCTCCTTGTTCTAACACTATCTGACTGCATAAAAAGTCAGTCTCTCTCCTGTTCAGTACCAGTATCTTTAAGGTACTGGAAGGCCACCGATGTGGTCTCCCCGCATCATTTTCTTCTCCAGGCAGAACAAAACCAACTCTCTCAGCCTTTCTTCGGGAAAGCCACAGGAGAGGTGGCTCCAGCCCTTTGATCATCTTTGCGGCCCTTCTCTGCACCTGCTCCAACAGCTCCACATCTTTCTTGAGCTGGGAGCACCGGCACAAGTAGTCCTTTCCTTATCTTCTCTCAGCAAGTCTTAACTGACCAAACAGTCTTTGGCTACACCTGTCATGCACTAGTTGCAGCTTTGTACTCTTGCTTGAGTCACCTCTGAATTAGCCAACACAGGTAGTAACTTCACCACAGAATTCAGCATGGACTGTGAAAAGCCACCACAGAAGCTGAATAAATATATGAATGTTTGGAGGTTTTTGTTTGATTCTTGTTTTCTTTTTTTTTTTCTAGGGGGTGGGGGGGACGACAAGTTTGCATACTAGCAACCTTAAAACTACAAAGACTGCTGTGCCAAAATACTCTTATCTACTTACCTCCAAGTTCAGCCTTTCTGTTATAATATTTTAACGTTATACCTCTGACAGATTCTTAATTCTTCCCTTGGGCTTCCTCAAGGAAACAAACACTCTGTCTTATTTACAGTTTCTTTAATCTGTCATTTTTCTCATATAATGATGGATTTTAATTAAGACTCCTTTCCATTTCTTCTTACTTAAATATCTTCAGATTCAGCTTTCTTAGAATCCAATTTTCTCAGCCAGATAAATCCAGTAAACCAAATACAACACTTAGCTAAGTTTCAGCATCATATAGTAAAATTACCCTCAATTAGTTCCTTTCTGGAAGTACACATTTTTGATAGCATCTTTTGTCAGTGGAGAAACTGCTGTCTGGAATTCCGTTGAATAATTTAAACCTTCTACTGACTTGCTAAAAAAGTAATTTCCTTTAGTGTATACATCATGAGAAAGATTCTGTAAAAGCAAAGGCTGCCTAATTTCCTTTTTTGCTTTGCCTGCCAGATGTAGTTGCATGTTTTCTCTGCTGAATTTGAGCTCTTACATCCACCATCACAGGAAAAGAATCTATCTGCTAACTTTCTGGAGTGTTTCAAATAGCAAAATATATTTATCTCCACAACAAAACGAGCTCTTCATGGGGCTTTTGTGCAAAACCAGCATATCTGTACTGCAAACTAAAAACTCTATGGTCATATCAAATGTCTCGATATTTAAGGAACAGCTATGGAACCATCCCACTTCAGCGAGGGCAGGCAAAATTTACTGGAAGGACAATTTAAGAGACACGGAAAATTTGCTAAGTATTAGCATCATTACTGCATATTGTTTACCTGTGGTCAAGATGGCTGAAGTCCTGCAAATTCAACTCTCTTGTATCTTGTGTCAAATAAATTGTATCAACATCCTGTTAAAAATACATAACCAAATACATCTTTAATCAAATGGGTTTTTTTCCCTCAAGTGCTATCATTTATCTGTCCCTTCATCATTTGTACAGTCAGCTGAAACGAGCTCCAGCACAGGACATATACTTACCCACTGCACTTCTTCTCTATAAGGAAATCCAAGCCAATCACACACACAAGCATACATCTGTGAAAAGCCTCCTAGAAACAACCCAAGAGAGCATTTAACATAAAGCAGTAAAACAAACAGACATTGAAAAGCATACTTTAATACTTAAAGATACGCCCAATCTTTCAAAACTCACTCTCTTTTTCTCTCATAAGGGTGTTCATTGTGCTGCTGAAAGAAACTGAAAGAAACTGAAACTATCCTATCTTTGTAATACCCATCAGGTTGCAAGAAAGCTTAAAATAGTACCTTCACCTACCAATCAGAAGTCTACTCCATACTAATTACACCTTAAAACTAATTACACCTTTACAAGCTTCTACCAGAAATAGAATTAAGACTTCCTGACACTGCAATTCCAATCTTTTTATATTTGAACCTGTAAATTCATTCTCACCACAAGGTCCAAGTTCTGCCACTGTCTGACTGTCCCACAGGGCCTGGAGATTTGCCAGTCTTTCTGAAGGCTCCATTGTTACTTTTTTCAGAATCCTCCTAAATGCAAGCAGGAAAAAGCATTCATGATTTTAAAAATATTTTAAATCTATATCACTATATGCACTCACCAATCCCATTTATTCCAAGTATGATTTTAAGGAAGAATTACCATCTTTAACACAACTCAATTCTCTGCCTTAAAGTCAAACACATTATGATGCAGCCTACAAGAGTAACATTTATTTGTCTGTTCTTTCCTTCCAGTAATGAACTCTGCAACTCCTGGAGCAACTAAGTCAATTTCTGTGACAAGATCATTCAAGCTACATAGACCTGTGATCCTCAACTACCACAAGTTTGCCCAAAATAGAACAGAGACATGGCATTACTGGCTACACTGAAACTACTGCCACCTACCCATGGACAAAAAACAGTGGCTTGTCACCCTTACACACAATCCGCTCATGCTACAGTTGCCCTACGAGACACTTACACTGGAGAGAGTCCAGGGAATATCTTCCTGAGGCAGGTTCCAATGTGTGCCAGCACCTCGTTCACATCCTCCGAGGATGCCATCTTCATGGAGATGCTGCATTTCTCAGTTTCCATAACCAGCTGTAAATAAAAGGGCATGAGGGCAGGAACTGGGTGTAATCTCATTCATATCCATTGAAAAAGATTTGCATTGTGAATGTCAGCTGAATGCTTTGCACACCAGTAAGAATCCTCTATTCTTTAATACATGACATGACAGTGTTCCTGGTAGAGCTTCTGAAGTTCCTAAACATAAAAGAACTGCATCCTCAAACTTCGCTTTTCCTAACAGTGCTCTGCTTCCCACGGGAATAAAGGCGTCCAAGGATCTTGACCTCAGTTAGCACTTCCAACACCAAGAAGTTTTCACAGTATTGTTCTGTTTTGAAACATTTCCCAGAACACCAGGAGAAGTGAGTGCAGCCTGACAGGAAACTATTGAGCGAACAGGGCCTGCTTCCTCAAGTAAAAAGTAAAAGTCTTTAAGAGCTGCAATTCTCTGTAGAAGCTCTAACGCTTTGATCCATGCTGTTGAAGAAAACGTTAGGGTAATGCAACGTCTTAGCTTAAATGATGCAGTAACTCAGCCAATGTAACTGCCCACTGTCTGGGGAATATGTGCTTCAGCTAGGGAGAGAAGTACAGCCCACTACTACTCATCTCTGCTGTATACGAGTGCTCAGAATCACTTCAGAGTACTGTATGAACAGCACGTCAGGTCTGCTGCTGCTCTTGACTGCATCACAGAAAGCCGTGGAATATTTCTATCTTCTCCAGTGTGGTCATTTAACACAACCAAAAAGATCAAGTCAAACTATTTTAGATTAGGTACAGTGTGTACACAACAAGAAGCCTGCTCCTAACACTAGCACTGTCTCTATACGCTTTGCTCTTAAACCGAGAGAGGACACAGAGCAATACACAACAGAAATATTTTTTTTATGTATATATAGAAAATGGTTCCTGGAGCTCTTCCAGTTCTCAGTTCATGTCTAGGGTCATCACCAGGATAATTCTAGAAGAGGCTGCATTATCCCAGAAGCACACAGAATCTTCACTCCTTTTGCAATAATTCAACTCCTTTCAGAGAGTTTCTGTCACTCACTGAAGATGAACGAGTGGACAAACTCCTACTGTTTTTCATCACCACCAATATTACCACATCATGTCCTCTATCACTCTCTTCAGCTGTTATCCTACAGTTGGAAGCATTTCGTGGCTTTCTGTGAGATGCCTAGCAAGGGAATAAGACCTTCAGACATCAGGAAGCTAACATGCTGCTTGCAGGAAAACTACAACATCACCATTTGCCCTGCAAGGGATAATCAGGGATTCTACCTGCCTTCAGCTATAAGCCTTACATGTTTATTATACAACGTTTATAAACATACAAAGCCTTAAAAAATATTTTAGGAAAACTGTACGCTAAATGAGGCTCCTGAAAACCAGGACCTTCTCTCATAAACTCTGCTACAACAGTGATTGACTGTGCCACAAATAGTATTGGCTACCATGGCCTTTTATTACCTTAAATAAATAAGGCCACAAAACCATACATAGAGTTTACTAAATGTCTCCCCATCAGAAAAGGAAACATCTAGACATTTTCTTCCCCTTTAAAGAAAGGTTAACAATTTGACATGTTAAACACAAAGAAAGCTTTTCAGAGTTCAAATAAAGTCCCAGATGCTCCTATTCTTTAAACTCTTCAAAAGCCAAATACACCTGAAACACATGGAGTCTTTGATACAATTGCACTGTCAAATCCTGTCAACACGCTCATCTTATGAATGAATAACGTATCAAAGGCATTTTTATTTCCATCATCTTCTCCTTGACATGCACTTTCTTTGGGCACATAACCGGCTGTCAAACATATTTTGAGTTACACATAGTGATATATAGAGTAGGCATCAAGAGTAGTTTCTGTCTGCAACGTAAGCAGTAGCATTTGGTTCCACCACAAAGGTATATACGACAAAAGCCATTCAAGCTTGCATAGTGGTGATCGTAATACCAGCCACCACTGTTTTATCACCTCTGAGAAAAAATACACACTTATGAGACAAATTAAAACTTGTTGTGCTTCAATTGAGCTATGAAAATAATGTATTTCTTACCTCACCAGCACAAGAGATTCTCAAAATTTACTCTTTTAACTCTTATCACTATTGCCATACTTTATAATCATCATGAATGTAAGAATCGACAGTACAGTGTGCTTACCAGATGGGGACACCTGCATGATAGAGCGCTACCTCCTTGGCTGGAACAGATGGAGCAATGAGTACACAGTATCTTTGATCCAGAACATCTCTAGGGGTAACACGTATCAGTGCGTCACAACCTGATTTCTCTTAAACTGAAAACACTCACCTGACCTGGCTTACAGGAAGTTATTCCCTGGATTTCCAAGTAGCTGAAAGTTAGTTCTAACTGCAGTCAAAAAAGAAAATGCCACATTAGTACAAACATTGTCTTGTTTGTAAAAGCACTGATACTTCCAAATGAGGTTAAAAAGCCTGCAGCAAGGCTACTGCTACTTTACATTGATTTCTGTAATTGACATTAAGAATTTGTTAATATCTGACGACATTTTGTACTTAGAGGACATGCTTGCTTTTTATAGTTTTATTAGTGGTTAAAGAGATATCACATTGGACATTTACTGCAAGCCACAAGCACACAAACTTTTAACAAATTTTATGACAAAACTTTACTATAAAAAACAACACTATTTATACAATATGCTACTGAACAACTCTTGTGACTGAATAATCATTAAGCAAAACACAGCATCATATATCACTCCATCTGTTATACTGATCACAGATGTGAAATTTTTTTTTGCCGTATAGAAGCTAAAAGGACATGCACACCCCATATACAAATATATACTGTTACATACAGATATATAAAAGTAGAAATGCTCAAGACTGCTGTAGAGTGTTTAGAAGTTTGACAAGAAACAACACATTAGTTTTTCCTGACTGGGTTATCCAGAGAGCAGTCAGGATAGGCAGGGAAGAAGGGTGAAGATATTTAATCCAAATGGACCGTGGAAGAGCTAGAGGCAGGAAAGCCTCTGCTCTGAAGGCAAACCTAAGGCTGCAGGGAGTTTGCCAAGATCTGATTTCACAACCACAGGAAGAAATGTCTTGGCAGCTCAGATATACAGAAAGAAACAAACCTCTTGGACTGAATCAAAACTACACAGTAAGACATCAGCATGGTCATTTTCTCTTATTTATCATTAAGACTATTGTGTGCAGGTTACTTTAATCATGTACATTAGGTCTCCCACACTTTATCTTACCCTAGGTTCAGAGTCAGGGTGCTTTCCGGCTAACTGGCAAACACCATATTATTCTACCTCTGTATCTGTGGCAATCCTAAAAAGATTCTGAAGTACGCCTGAAGCATTCGGTACCAAACCCAACCCTTAAGAGTGCTTGTTCACATGGGTAACAAACACCCCTCGAGGAGCACACAATGAGAACTATCAGTTTCCAATCACAACAACCAGCATAGAGTTGTTTCTAGGCAAGGATCCACATAAGCCCATGATGGAGGAACTGAGGCAGATGAGACAGAAACAACACAAGCATCTTCCCACTGCTCACACCAGCATGTTGCATTTTTGCAAGGGCAAGATGTTTTTCACTTCTCCTCAGGCCTCTTCAGTTCCAAATTCCCCAGCTAAGACCAGCAGATTTTCATGGACCAGGAAAAAAAAAAAAAAATCCATAGCTGCTCTTGCTCCCTACTGGAGTAAGCCAGACTATACATCTACAGGTAAAAGGCTCTTTTTCTCCAGTACTAATTAAATTAAACAATTAAATATATCAGAGTATTTGACACTTATTTACCCAATTCACAATGAAATATTAGGAAAAAGTCTCTATGATTGAAATCTTTCATAATTTGAAAATTATTTACCTACCAAATTGAAAGTTCGGCTTTTGCTCATGTGCAAACATGTGTACACACACACACAATCAAAAATATTTTTCTACTCCTGAGAATAGCTTACAGAGATCCAGACTCACAAATTCATTCTGCAAGTCTTCTTGACTAGAATTAGCAAATACCAGAAAATGTGACCATAATACAATAGTTAAGCTTCAGTTCATTTTTCTACTTAAAACCATAGATTTACAGTCCTTACTTTGCAGCAGAAAACACAGAACATATTCAACATATCATCTATCTGAAACTATGAAAATCTTTTTTACAGAGTTTTACAATGCATAAGCTCATTATCTGAAATTATATTCTAAAAAATCCTTTTAAAAGTCTATGAGTGTGTCTCACTAAGGGACCCTACGGTTACCAAAACAGCTGAATTTCACAGTTTTCAATATTTTCAATCAAAACTTACTGAAATCTGGCACTAGAAATATGTTTGCAATTACACCCCCACAAATACTTCAGACACTTATCCATGGGGCTGATGACACATCCAACTTTTATTAACGTTCCAACTATGTTTTACATAGACTGTAGCAAGAACTAGTAAGCATTACTTACTGCACTTCCTTCTCCTATTAATCCATCCAGATTAGTGGAAATAAACTGATTGGACCACAGCATAAAGTTAAGAGCTTACCATAGCAATATTCATGCTCAAAGGATATTTGTTTAAGTGGATACACTTAGCCAGGGTTCATCCCTTTAAACTTTCAGCCTTGCTTAGTAGATTAGACAGGGCTCAACAGCAGTGTTCAAAAAAAGGTGAAACTTACAATCAGACCTAGTAGGAAGAGTCACCCAAAATCTGCCACCTCTGAGTACGCTCAACTGAGCAAGAGTGCCCAGGAGTAAAAGAGTCTTTGCTCTATGCTCTCATCTGTCCTGCTAGCAGTGACTGTGTGCTAGTTGTGAGGAAGCTCTCAGGCTCAGAAAGCTGATGAGTAGCTTCTAAAAATATTACAGACCTTAGAAAATCCAGCAAGTTTTGTTAGTCCTTCTACAGATGCATTTTCACAAACTCCCAGCACGGCTGAGGCAGGCAGGGCCCTCTGGGCCCACCTGGTCCCACCCCTGCTCCAGCAGGGCCACCCAGAGCAGGGTGCCCAGGCCCATGTCCAGGCGGCTGCTGGAGATCTCCAAGGAGGAGATCCCACAGCCCCTGGGCAGCCTGTGCTAGGGCTTGGTCACCCCCACAGCACAGAAGTGCTGCCTGGTGTCCAGAGGGAACCCCCTGTGCTCCAGATTGCACCATTTGGTTTAAACCATCCTAATAATTGCTGAGATATGTTAAGTTTAATTTTGACATGGATCATAAGCAGACAGTTTCTTCTGATTACCTTTCTGTCGTTTATTATCACTAAAGTCACCATTTTAAGAGTACAGCATATGTATTTTACATTTCCATGAAAACAGAATCAAGTCCTTCAACTAAGTAAATCATTTAAAAAATGATTAAATATTAAAAAAGGTATCTGTAATGTTAAACTGGAAGTACAGCTATTCCTTCGCACATCAAGTCTGAGCCTTCAGGGGCTTTCTGATGAATTATGATGGCTTTGCTATGGGTTATTTAACAAGGTCACCCCCTGTCCCTCATACTGCCACCGCACTGACATCTGAATTGTTCACCATGGCTCTGTTTCCATGCCACCAGTCACCAATCTCCGTCTGAAAACCAGGCCATAAACCACTGCAATACAAAACCCAACAGACAACCAACCAAGAACATCTCTGCTGCAGGGATGGGGTTATCAACTGTGGGAAATAAAGTTCAGCAGGCTAGAGACACCCAATATGACACGATGACACTAGAGACACCCAATACATTCCTCAAACATGTAAGGGCTAGTTACATTTATCAGTAACCATAACTGAAAATCTTTAAACAGTATTTACATTTATTGAGCCCATTCTTTTCCTATAAAGCATATCTACATATACACATACTTATGTGCACACAAGCATGTACACATGCACAAACACACATCTACATACAAACATAAAACATAACAAAATAGAATATGTGCCAAATTCATATCCACTGATTCTAAACTGGACAAGAAACAATCTTCCAAATATGTCATTTTCATACACATGGAAATTACCTTTCTCTGTTACAATCACTACGAATTGTTCCAGGAATAATAATAATTCAGCATCTTTGGTGAGGCAGGTTGTCAAGATGCCTTCCAAAATGAACTGCTATCTCCACAAAAATCAGGAAATGGTGGAATTTAATAAAATAACGTATTTTGTCACCACATCAGCTTTATTCCTATTCAACAGTAGAAACTCTATAGGGCATGTCAGTCAGCTTGTTTGGACATAAAGCATCCCACTGCAAAGGTCATCAGCCTCATATTGATGCTCTTCAGGTTGGTATTTCCAGCCTAATTCTTCACCCACCTGGATTTCTAGAAGTTAAAATTCCTCTGGAAGAGTTTATGTAAACTGACAAATTCATTTAGGACAGACATCAATGGAAGCATCATTTTAACAAACTTAACACCATGCGCCATACCATTCCGTATAGTATGTTCAAACAGATGCACAAGTGTAACTGAAATATGCTAAATTTATGCAATTCACATTTATATCTAAAATACAAAATGGTGTAGAAACACAGTAGCCTTACCTTGGTGGGAATGCGAGATGTTAAAAGAAATGCCCGACATGACGCCAACACCTGTTAAAAAAAAGAAAGCAGAATTTGTAAGAAACATATCATCACGAATATTGTTAAAGAATCCTTTCTAGGAAAATCCTGAAACCAGAGTGAAAAAGTCTTTAGTAGCATTAGTGACAATTCCCTTTGCTGTCATATATTGAAGGAAGCAAAACTGGGCTCTGATCCAGTAAGCAGGGTGAATAGACTGCTGCAGTCTGGTCATCTATAAACTACTTAGTGTGGCATCGAACTGGAAGAAATTTATTTCATCAGTCTCTTGAGAACATCTAATAGCAACCTTAGTGACATTTTAAAAAGAAGCAAGGATAAGAAGTCCTAACATGAACACACGATGTACTTAAACATAACAAAAATATGCAACATAAGCTTGGTATTATTAGTAATATAAGAGACCATCACCAAACATTTTCTTTGCATACACATGGTGCATTTCTGGAGTAACAATGCAAGTATTTCACAGTGACACCAACTGCATTTCTTCTCTGGTAAGGACAATGGGAAAACGTGATTAGATTAGTGAGAACAGTGAGTCTGAGGAGAAAACAGAACAGAACTGAAAGATTTTGGAAGTTATTGCCAAACGAAACACAATGAAATATAGGAGTACCACTTCCATTTCCAGCAGCACAATCCGCTCACAGATTGGAAACCCTGTAAAAGCAATGAATCACTTTGCAAAATTACAGTACTGCTTCTGATTTACCTGCCTACAGAACAGGTTACCACTGGCTATATTTTTTTCCAGACAAAATCAAATGAATCCAGCTTTCAAATCCAGACTCAAACATCTGGAACAAAACTCCACAGTATTTGCAGAGCTTTTCACAGAGGTGGGACCAGCTAAGTCCTGGGTGCTTTGTACCATTCACATCAGTTCCTGATAGAGTTGAGATCTAGGACAGCAGTATCCTCTTTTTTTTTTTTTTTTTTTTTTTTTTTTTTTTTTTTTTTTTTTTTTAAACACCAAAGGGGCTCACAGCAAGAAAACCTTGATTCCTTCCACTCACGGATTCCTGCCCTTCCTGAAGGCAGCTGCTCACAGTGTTTGCACACAACTCTTCTGGGAATCTCTGTGGAGGGTTCAGTGCCCTCAGCCACACACCACAGAGCTGCTTACAAAGGGTCTCTCATTGTGATTACACTAAAGGTGAGCAGCCCAAGTAATGAAGGTGAATGCAAACCAGGTAAGCAGAAGGCTGGAACACAGCTGTGTTGGAAAAGGATGTCCCAACAGAGATATGGCAGCGTATCCCCGTGTGCTGGATGTGCCAAGGCTCCCAGAGTGATCCTGCCAAAGCCAACGAAGCGGCAGCACCTATTTGCCTTAAGGAGATGGATTTACATACAGAGTGCTGCTGTAAAATGATGCTCCTTATTCATCTCATAAAGAAGCGATCCTTGGGCAATAAAACTATATAAAAAATACACTGAGCTTCAGTTTTCACAGTTAGGACTGTCAGAAGCAAATAAGAGTTGGAGTTTTGCAGTTAGTCATAGACAAGGTCGACAATCTCAACCATCTCTGCAAAATTAATGTTCCATCCTGACGACAGAGGACTAGACTTCCCAAAAATGCTAGAACTGGCCAAGAGGAGCCTTGGCATTTATCACAATTTCAGCTGCTAAAATCCATGAATATGTATACTGACCTCTGACAGAATTGGCTCCAGCTCATTGCTTTGTTTTGTTTTGTTTTCATTCTTTTCAAGATTTTATGCAACATCTGCATTTTAACATCAACATTTATGTCCATGCCTAGAAACACAGTAGCCTCTACTCCAGAGGCACTCCAGACTTGTTTGATAAGCTGAGAACAGTAACAGTTTCCAGTGCTCTCCTTCTCCTTGATATGGCTGCAGTGCACAAACAAATAATGGCTATGAAGACTTTCGCTCACCCATTTTGCAGCAGCTCTGCCCCACTGATACTATTTGCAAGGGCAACAGAACGTCTACTGTGGGTTACTTAAAAGAACCTCTCACCCCCTTTTCCTTCCCCAGTAAAAGATTATGCTGGTGCCAAAGGCAGAGGCACCAGAGGTGTTCTCACTCTCACAGTTCAAGTCCTGGTTTAAGCGCTGAGTTATTTTGTGAAGGAAGTCCCAGGTCTCTGTGCATTCCTCTAACATGAATGATGAATGTGTGCTTAATTGCACAATTGTCAAGGGCTTTCCAAAGTATCCAGCAGTGCTGGATTTTATGAATAGCTAGATTCTAGATTTCCTGGAGTTTTTACTTTCTACATATACAGAAAATAAAAAGCAAGAAATAGCCCCTAGCTACTCTCTTGTAGTACTCAAGCATTTTACTAAGAGGATTCTGCTACTGTTATGCTTATTTAGTACTTGGGACACCTTAAGTATAGCAGAAAGAGTGTCCTGGTCAAAAATCATACCAAAAGCCAGATGTTAAGAGGATCNCCCTCTGAGTAAAGGATTTCCTCCTAACATCTAACCTAAATCTCCCCTCTTCTAGTTTAGATCATTTCCCCTTGTCTTATCACTATCTGTCCATGTAAAAAGTCAACCTCCTTCCTGATACTTACCCAGCAACAGCTCTGCACAAAGCATGCCCTTGCTTAGAATGCACCAGAAGCATTGGCCAGGCACAGTGTGTAACCCACGTTACCTTTAGATAAGAAAACATCTGCATGTTCAGCTCCCCAAGCTGCAATTCCATTCCTCCATAACCATTTTGTTTGATTACAGGTGGTATTTGTAGCTATGTTAAAAGATCCCATGTGGTGTAAAGAGACTCATGCTTTAACACGCCTGTACGCCAAGAGGCTTTTAAGTGACTGATGTGACAGGGAGCAAGGAAGCACGTACACCCAGGCTGCTGCTGTGTGAAAGGGACAATAAAGGAGAAGTATTCTCAGTGTACAGCCATTTCACTCTGTCCTCCTACTCTGCCTTTTTTCAAGCACAAAGCAGGATTAGCATTTGAATGTTAAATGACTCCTACTCACACACAGATATCCGCAAGTTGATGATTTCTTAACGTTTTTACCATTCTTAATTCCATAACACTCACTACACCGCTCAACGTATATGAAACAACTTAAAATTTGAAAAATAATTTGGAAACAGACACCAAAAATAGATCTTGCAAATCATTTCAGTAGAGAAACACAGCCTACAAGGCCATCTTTTTTTTTACCAGAATAAATAATTTGCTTCAGTAAATAAACTTTGAACTCAGATCCTCAGTGAGTATATCAACAAAACAAACATACAGATGCATTTGTGATTTATTGTCAATTTCCAGCCTACGACCCATTCCTGGCACTGTAAGTTTAATTACCAGGGCTGCGCTGGGTTAACCTGTCCATCAGTCGTGGCAGGTCGTTAGTTGCTCTAATGCATCTGTTTTGCCAGAGAGGCCACTGCAACTCCAGCAACCTCATCTACATTTAAAGTGGTTTCAAATTCACAAGGAAATGGAACACATCTTCAAAACAACACTACCCTTTTCAAAGTGCCTTGGAATAAAGAGTTTTGGAAAACACAGAGATGATGTACACAGGGATCACACACACAGATTTGGAATTAAATAAAGTGAAACAGCCCCAGCACTTCACTGGCTGTGGGGAGGTGTATGTTGCTCACCCCATCCATTCACTAGCACACACTTGGAAACTGCACTTTGCCAAAATACTAACAAAAATAAAGTATGATATAAAGGCTTCTCCTGCTGAAAACTGACTGACACAGACAGTTGAAAAAAAAAACTGTATTTTTTGATCAAATGTTGCAATTTTACCTTTTAAAATACACTGTCTGATCCTTTCAGTTCCTTTTCCCCCTAACATCTGCTATTTTGTCAGCTTCAAGCTGCTTCAGCCTCTTCCATCACAATTTAGTTGAGGAGAGAATCATTTGAGAGAGGTTTTCTCATTTAGAAGGCTATTGTTTGGAGAATTCCTTCAAGACCAGACAGCCACTTTTTTAATATAACTCATAGTTATACCATTACTATTTTTGATCATTATTACTACCATCCCAAATATGATTTGTGGGGCTTTTTTTGTTTGTTTTGTTTTTTTGTTTGTTTGTTTTTCAGTTTCCATGCTTACTAGTTGCTCTATGTTTTCTATCATAAGCATTCCATTACTACTACTGGTTCAATATCCAATGCATATGTAATAACATGAGGCAAAGCAGCAGCACTAATCCACTTTTTGTTTTGTTAAGAGATGGATGAATCAATACGTGTTAGGCCATCCAGTCTCTCTCAGTCCCTCTAGGACAGAGCGTTCATTTCCTGTGTTGCATGTCTGCTTTTGTACATGCCTCCACCCCGAAGTGACCGAGTTCGATCAGATAAAAGGCCCTTTGCAGCACTGCCTTAGAGATTGGAGCCGGTTTTGAGTGAGGCAGTCTGTGCTGAGAGCTCTGAACTTTTTTTAAGGAGGACTAGATGATATCCAGAGGTCCCTTCCAACCCCTATGATTCTGTGACCCTGTAACTTCCCTGTAGGAACAGGCCAGCTGGCAGCCTGGAGGTCCTTTCAGAGGGCTTAGTTCAGGCTCACCATGGACACCTGTGCTACTTAGAGGTGGCACCCCTGGGCATGTGATGGGTTTCTCCGCAGAGCGTTGGCTGGAGGCTGACTGCAGGGCACCCAGCAGCACCCACCATCACCCACAGCGCTCTGAGGTGTCCCAGGCCAAACCTGACTCTGATCATTTGTCTTGGCTACTTTCAAGGTGTCATCTAGGATAAAAACATTGACAAATCCTACTTGTTCCAAGTACCTACATATTCATCCAGCAGTGCTAAGAAGTCTTTCTGAATTATGGAGGATCCCAGGCACAGGCTGGTGCCATTTACCTCTACACATGCACATGCCAACACCAGAACTTCTCCATTCCTCAGCCCACCTCAGTCACATTGAACAGACTCACAGGTTTCTCCACATTCTCAGTGTCTGTGTAGCTGCCCAAATAGCCCCTCATCATCGAGGGAAGCTTGGGCACTCTGTACAGGGCACAAAACTTCACCGTTCTTCACTACTACAGCACTGCATTAAAAACTCAGGCCTGACCTGTCACAGCCCACCAGTTTTCCCCCCATCCATACATCTGGACAGCAAAGGATGGTATGGGGAACAGTAGTTAGTTGAAATGGCTTTTTACAAAAACGTGGTAACAAATCCACTGTGTTTCAAGAGGAGTGTGTTTCAAATTAACGTAGTGAACAGGACAGGGAGCACCACAAGATGGCACAGTGGAGTGCTTCCTTCCAATTTACCTGGCAGGCTGAGTGAGAGCAGACCCTTTTAATAGAAATACTTGTTTAGCTAATGGAGAGCTGTTCCAATATTCAGAAGAGCTTCTGCTTCACAAGCAAAGACAGTTAAGAAGTATCTTCATTTTCAAGCTGACAAAAACCCAGGCATGAATACGGGTAAACAAACAGGCAAAACAAATGAGTGGCAAAACTAGAAAAAGAAGCTTGGAGTAATGGCTGCTAATTCTGGAATGTGAGAGGAAATAATGTAGCTTGGAGATTTGTCAGCAAATTAGAACAAAATCTCCCACTTACAAAATTTGTTCATTACCTCCTCCAACAGCTTTAACAGCTCTACTACTATCCTTTGGGCACAGTATTCTAACTCTGAGAACAATCTGTAAAGGGTGCATTGATCACCCTTCTTCTTTAACACCTCAAGTGTAAATAAATACATGCACTTGCTATATAACCCTGCCTGCAACGTGTAACTGATGCAGCTACAGGTGAGCTTCCAGAAGATGCTGCAATGGGCTCACCTGTGGAAAGGGATCACTTGTGGCAGCAGCAGGAGCCATGGGCACCCCGAGGGCAGCCCTCGCACTGCAGCAGCTTGGGATGTGGTGTCACACTGGACTCTCCTGACTTGGAGACCTCAAGGATTTTGTATCATATCCTCTCATTTTTACTAACGGCAGAGCTGCTCATGCCAGTCATGACACGGATCTTCACAATGTTGTGAGAGATGCCCAACAGAGCGCTCCAGCCACAACAACCCTCTGCAGACTGCAAGACTTCCTTGCTGTTCCTCTCAGCACTACACAGTTCCCAGCAAACCCAGAAAAGAGCAGTGCTGCAGAGCACTAAGTACCTGAAGTCCTAACTACCACGTTATTTAAGCCCACTCTGAGTCATGAAAATAGGAAATGGAGAGCTGTGGCATTTCACAGACGATGTACAGAAGGGGGAGTAACACACATTACTTTTTAACTTATCAATGAGGCATATAATCCAAAAGGAATTTTCCTCCTCTGTCTACACTACACATAAATAGCTCACTAGCACATTGGTGTGACTACATCTTTGTCTGAACAATATTTTCCACTTTCACTCACCTCTGTACACAGACACAACACAGATTAAGTGCCCGGATTCACGTTACAAAGCACTGTACCAGAATCATCCTAGCTCCCAGCACCCAGCTGAAACAGTAGGTCAAAAACATTCAGCCTAGAGCTGGTAATTCCAAAGACCCTGGACTGCAGCATCTTCCATGTAACAACTTATGTTCTTACACTACTTCTGTCCACCATAAAAAGAGTACACAAGGTGCTCTCTTTAGAAAAACCCCAACGGTACCTATTCCTGGTATTAATAGCAAGTTTCCTTGTGCACTTTTGAGCAATTGCTTTCAGTTTAAGCCTCTGAAGACGTTAGGGACTAAGCAACACAAACATCTGCAGACCTTCTCTCTTGCCACTCTGAGCCTCTTTCTGGGTTAATGGACAGCAGATAAAACTGGAAGCAGTTTGGTGGGCTGCATACGATGCTGTTTCTATGCAGAGCCAGCTGGAAATAGATTTTGCTACTTTAGTGCTTTTATTCTTATCTTCTTTAACTTTGTCTTTTAGAAATGCCAGATGAAATATTTTGCAAACAGTGTGTTCTTTGGGGAGAGGGCTGATCTCTTTGTAAGCAAGCTATACACAACCTCCAAGCAAAATTTTGAAGATAAGAAAACAAAACAAAAACTTCAGAGACAGGAAAACATGTAATTTGATCTGCAATGTAAGCATTTTATAAGAAACTCTTCTACAATCATTGGTACTTGCTTTTAGTTATCAACAATTAAATGAAGATTCATTTAGTAAAGTGCACTTAGCTCCACTTAATATTAAAATGTATTTTAGACTGTAAACTAAGTTCTATTTAGATTGTAAGCTACATTTCCCAAAAGTAAAACAAACAAGCGTGGTAAAACAATTTTCCTCAATACTCACTGCCATAAACCACAGTCTCAATAACCTTAATCTTGGATAGCTCCAAGAATTAAGGGCCAGTGAAAGACATCTGTTTAATAAATCTGTAGAATTATATCTTTGCCCACTCCATGCCCCAGGCAAACAGAAATACAAAACCAAACCAATGGGTGGAGAGTTATGGAAACCTCCAATCCAAGACAGTGCTTTCCTAAAGCAGCCAGCGTTATGGGTGAAAGGCAACACCCTCTTCCTGACTAGCTCCAGAAGGGATTCCTGAAGATCTGCTCCTCTACATCACTCCAGCAGTCTCATTCATTTCCTTTTCCTCCTTTTGCTTCTCCACAGAGCCCTTTATCCATCTCTATCATCTGTAAAACGCAAAGTACACACTGGCACTAATGTGACTTTGACAGCCACTGCATCCTTAATTACCTGAGGTACGCTGCAAATCTTTCTTTTTATGTATTGGTATCTTAAGACTATCAGTCTTTCAAGGGTGCTTAGTGCAGGAACCAGCCACGCGGTCATTTAAAAGCCACCGCTACACTCCTAATCCTTAAACCTGGATTTTCGTTAAACTGTTTCACATTTTATAAGAAAATCTGTTTTACAGCTATTTTATTCCTGGGGTGTCACATTTCCCCTCTGCTAAAGAAATCGTTTATTTTAGAGCTTAAGCATGCCTTCCAGAAATGGGAAGAAAAGAAGGAACTCCTCCCTTTCCTTCCACAGGGAAGGTGAAACTAGCAGAGTCCCTCTCAGGGTGCCCACTGCCATCCCCTCACGCAACTCCTTTCCCACAGTTCTTGCACCTTATTTTTTAACTACCAGGAATTGAAGATGGTTGAGGCATCCTCTGCTTGCTTAATCAGGGCTGACCACTCACCCAGCAGGTTAGCTGGTGTTTCCTGAAACAAACACAAAAGCTCCTTTGTGAGACACTTCACCCTTTCAGCCACAGCAGCTCAAAAACCAAGATATGAGCAATTGCCCCATTCTGCTCATAGGGCCAACCCCTTCACACAGGCGTGTTGTCAGACAGCAGGATTTCTTTCTTACGAAATTCTGCACCAGACAGATGATTCCCTCCGTTCACACTGCCTCCACCTGCTCCCGCACTGCACAGAGTGCTTGAGAAATCCACAAGCAGGAAAGAGACCTGGAGGCTACGCCAGCTCTGCACATTCTAGCAGTGACACAGCTGATTGCATTTGTCTTCCAGCTAGATGGAAATGCAGGAATTGCCACATTCCAGAAAAGCAACTTTGCCTCCAACATCCAGCAAAAAACACTTACAGTTTCACCCCAATCCTCACACTTACACTATTCTTTCTGCCCAAGAAGCACTAGCTGCATGTGCTGGGGAAAAAAGCACTACGTAACTGTTGTTAGAGGGTTATTATTACATGCATTTATTTTTATAAGTCACATGATGTCAATTATCTCATGCTGTTTATAGTTAAAAATGAATATGCTCCTAATATAAAAGATATTTAACGCTTTCTAATTTTGTGAGGATTCTTTCTTAAATGTCACACTAATATTACTAGCATTTTAATCATACAGATCCTTCCAGAGTATATTAATCTAACCAAATGCATGTAACAACAAAATATCCCTATTTATCCATAAAGAATATCAATTTCTAACAGCTAAATTGAGATTAAACTTGCAAAAACAGCAGAAACCACTCTAAAAATTAAAAATTGCAATACATCACATACAAAAGTAACAAATAGTTCTGTTCTTTGACCTTACAGGTATAACATGTTATCAAAGAGTCTGCTCTGTCAGCTATACAGAGGGCACTGATAGTTTGCAAACTACCTTTGCATCTGAAAAATTCAGAATTCAGCTTGCTTCCAATAAAGCCTGCATGAGATTCTGATGCAAAAGTCTTTCTTCTAAGTCAAACTGTCTCTCAGAACACTTGTGCGGGCGAATTTTGGTTTTAAAAGCAATGAGCTGCATTCTCGATGGTTCATAGCCATTGTTCATTTCATAACTGTGGCACAAGAGTCTCAAACACAAAGAGAGCCATCTATTTTGAAAGCTACTTCACTAGCGCAACCTTAAACCACAGACTCAACTTGTCAGTACAAGTGACTATAGTGCAAGGAGAACTAAATCCTGGGCTTTTCATTTCATCTAGAATCATGATTTACACATTCTTCAATTTGCAGACTCTTAACTTTTGGTATGGAAGTAGCACAGACTGTCAAAACAGCAGGTAAACCTGAGAACAGCATGTGCTCTTTCCAGGCAGTAGTTTCACAAGCAACTCACTGCCTCACTCTCCATGCAGCCAGACCTTTGGTTCTTCCTCACCCAGCCTCTGCCCCATCAGGTCTGGAACTCCTTCAGCAGTTCTGCTGACAAGCCACCCCTCTCCACACAGGCATGTTCTGGGGTATGTGAGGTGCACAGACTCATGAAGCAATGTGACGAGCAGCACCACTGGCCAGGCTGAGTGGCCAGAGTGGCCACTGGGAGCTATGCAGCTCTATGCTCTACCTTAGAACCACAGAACATTCCCAGTTGGAAAGGACCCACAGGGATCATGGAGTCCAGCTCCTGGCTCCACACAGGACCACCCAAAATTCAAACTGTCTGAAAGTGGTGTCCAAATGCTCCTTGAACTCTGGCAGCTTGGGGCCGTGATCACTGCCCTGGGCAGCCTGTGCCAGGGCTCGACCACCTTCTGGGGAAGAACCTTTTCCCAACACCCAACCTGACCTCCCCTGACACCGCTCCATGCCGTTCCCTCAGGCCCGGTCGCTGTCACCAGAGAGCAGAGCTCAGCGCTGCCCCTCCTCTCCCCTCGTGAGGAAGCTGTAGGCCGCCATGAGGCCTCCCCTCAGCCTCCTCTGCTCTGGGCTGAACAAACCAGGGATCTCAGCTGCTCCTCATACATCTTGCCCTTCAGACCCTTCACCATCTTTCTAGCCCTCCTCTGGATGCTCTCTAATAGTTTTCTGTCATTTTTATATTGTGTTGCACACAAGGCTCATGGTGAGGCCGCACCCAGTGCAGAAAAGAGCAGGAGGAGCTCCGAGGGCAGCAACTTCGGCTGTTGCAGATCAGCTTGCTGCAAGTCAGACTAATCTCAAGGGATCGGTTTTGCACACAGCCTAAAAATAATCCTGGATCAACAGCAGATCCAAAAGCTGTAACTGGAAAGCTGATAAAATACCACAGAAAAGGCATGAAAGTAGGAACGCACCCGGCTCAGCATCCAAGCTTGCACCGTGGTTGCTGCAGCCCAGTCGAGGTGGGTCCAGCCCAGCCTAAGCCTCACATGCCTCCAGTGCAGAATCACAAGTTGGGTCAGCACAACCAAAGGCTGGCCTCTGCTGCGAGCAAATGTGTCATCTCAACACACTCAGGCCATCGTATAACAATACAGCTTGGCTACCAACAGCAGTAGAGCCACAGAAGCATGGCGCTCTAGGTAAGCTAACTACAGAAAAACTTCCACCCGCGGCCTTCTAGACATGAGTGAGCTCTGCACTACTTGAAGTCATCCTGGTTTTTTGAGATATGAGCTAGGAAACTGACAGCTTCCTAGAAGATGACAGCACAAACGACAACGCATCCTGACACAGTTCATAGCCTGCCCGTTCGAGGCTTGTGTTTTTCCAAGCAGCACACCGTTGACACAGCTCCAGTAATGATGAAAACAGAGAGTTTGGACAGACAAAACTCTAAGAAGACAGGATCTTTAAAACTTCAAACATAGGATCCCTAGGACTGTTTTCACTGCCTACTCAAGACTGTGGCTAAAAACACTGTCTCTCCTACCACTGGAGATGTATTGCTTTTAATGAAGCTGGAAAGAGTCCAAACGAAATCCAACACTTCATAGACAAAATTTTTCATGCTGTATTTTCAATGCTTTGCTTTTTCAACTCTGACATGGGACATTTACGCACACAATTTCTGCCTTTATTTTGTTCTTGAGGTAAGCTGTTTACTAAGCCATTGGTGTTTAAAAAAAAAAAAAAATTAAATCCCCAAAGGCCATCAGCCCACTACAGAGATACAAAGAGACCCCTGAACATAACTTTAACCCCAATACGTTATCATTGTTGCTTTAAAAGCAATGCGAGAGAAAAAACTATTTAAGAGTCATCTGAATCATCTTAAATAAGTATTGCTGTTATTTCCATCTTTTTTTCCTTCCTTCCCCTCTTCAAGTTGTGGTTTCTTTGATTCTTAATGCTGGTGAATGGGGTTTTTTAACTGCAAAACCAAAACCAAATGTTGGTAACAATATTTCACAGCAATGTGAAAATGCCTTCACTTAAAGGAAAAAAAATTAAAAAAAAGTACTGCAAATGTTCAGTCTTTAGTGTAGAGGCCATCCAGTTGCTCCCAATGTCTTTCCTTGTCACACTTATCTCCAGGTCAGATTTTTATTCTTAGTTTAGGTAGATAAAGATCTGACAAGTGAAGCTTTAGTTAGGAATTTTTTACATTTACAGACAATCCATCTCCATTTTTAAGAGCAAAGCCTGCAATTGTAAGTTTAAGTTTATATCAGTTATAAAGAACGGTACTAAGATATGCACACCAGTTTACCTAGATTTGCTTCTAGTGTGACTGCCATCCTTAGCCTAATAAAGTTCACAGTAACATTGATCAACTATTGCTGGAGTTATACATCAACCATCAGTTACTTAAACTCTCCTTGATTCAGTCAATTTTGCCTGTCTCCTCACACGAGTCAGAAAGGAAACAATAATTCATTCAAGCTGTCTAAATTGCTGATCAATATACGTAAGCCATGACTTTTCATACTTATTTTTCACCTCTTCTCAAGATATTTTGTTGCCAAATACTTTGATATTAACCTCTAAACGTTATATTTTCTTTTTGCTGAGCTTTGATTCTTATATCAAAACAGAAATTTTGTACAAATAAAAACAGAACTTAAAAAATCGCTTTAAGAAGTCCTTGAATTACACAGATAAGCCTCCAAACATACTGTGAATGGATGATTCATGGTCTCATTTGCATGGTCTCGTTCAGTTTGCAGAAAATTGTACCCAGCAAAACACCAGATATACGGAAGGTTTGAACTCTAGCCACACACAAACATTTGATATTACAGGTAACAGCATTACTCAGAGAAGACCATGAGTGGTATCTGTAAAACACAGCCATCAAAACCCAAGACCTTCTACCACAACAGAACCATTGAAACAAAAACCTCACAGCCTTGTTCTCTACCTTCCGTTTCTTCTAGGTCAGGGTCCCAAGATCACTCAGTTTGTCTATGCTGCCATTTTCCCCCCTATGTCATAAGTTAGAGAAGAAATTAAGCGATCTTCTGTCTCAGACATAAATCATGTAGGATACATTAAGTTTGTATACAAAGTCAGCTTTTATTTATTCTTTTAAGTACATTGGGTAGATTTTTAAGGCCACTCCCACCTTAGAAATTGATGACTCCCACAGATGTGATTAAGGCCCAAATTTAAAAACGCAGATGCCAGAAGCAAGTAGGCATAACCCTTTGAAGAAAAGATGCCTGATACCAGGATATTTACTTAATGTACCACCCTTATATCCACATTTTGCGTAACAAAGATTGTAGCACTCCATCCAAGGACACTATCACCACCCCAGTAACTTCAACTCCTCAAAGGCCCCTCACAGGAGTTTTGGAAACAGCGTCTGTCACCATCATTAATAAAAAGTCTGAAGAACTTTTTACAATATGCAACAGTAACAAGGGGGTTGCTTCTGTTCTCCTGGAGTCTCACAAAAATAGGTAAGAGCTTTCAAAGTATGTCATCAAATACTTGTTGCACAAGCCATTTAACTCCATGAAGCTTCTGAATCACAGCAAATTCGTTGGAAAGGACGTGCTTTCCTAGATTTCACAACTTATGATATGACCCTGGTGTACCAACAACATCACTAAAAACACACGCTGAATGAATCAAAGCTATCTAGAAACACAGGTAATCGATAACGCTCCCTTCAGAGGGGTCAAAGCTTAAGGAGCTTCCAGAAGCCCAGAACAGGAGCAGTGCTGCAATGGCCTGATGGAGGCATACAAAATGAACAGGCTTAGCAGCCTTGAAAAGGCAAGGTGATCAAATGGGAGACGTGATGTAATGCACACCAATCCCACAGGGTCGAGACTCAAATTTACTCTTCTGGGCATCATTCCTGGGGAGAATGAAGTTCATGGGACCTAGCAGAAGGAGCAGTAGTAGAAAAGAAATTAATAGAATCATAGAATTATAAAGGTTGGAAAAGACCACTAAGATCATCTAAGCACTAACTTCATAAATCCAACCATTGATCCATCACCACTTTGCGCACTAAACCATGTCCCTCAGTGCCACATCTGTTCTCAAAAACCTCCAGGGATGGTGACTTCACCACTCCCCTGGGTAGCCTGTTTCAATGCATTACCACTCTTTCAGAGAAGATGTAGAGAGAAGTGGAAATGCTTCTACTGAAGAAGAAAACAAAATTAGACTGAAGCTGACCAATCTCTTCAGTTCTGGCTTAAGAAGATCTATTATATGCAGAAACAGGAAAGATTGCACTTAAACAGCAAGTCCAATGTTTCTGGAAAGCTTGGCTGCTATACTGCCTGCAAATGGTAGCTGCCCTGCTCAGACTAAGTAGGGCCAACATCATCAGGAGACGCTAGGCTTCCTGCCTGTAAGCACACAACTCACGCAGACCACATCTGACTCCAGCTACTGAGTTAATGTATAACTTGAAAAAATGTGAATGTGATCTCCAGAGGTCCAAGATACACTTCAGAGACAAATTTTTAATTGGACCTCCAGAGGCTTAGAAATCCAGAAGAAATGCATCAAGCCTTCAAAATTTCACCAGTATTTTTTTTTCATTAGGTCAAAACAGATAACATGAGCAGGGAAATCCGAACATGAACGGGTTGCACAGACTGAGACAGGGGGTTCACAAAAGGGTTAATCTTTACCAAGTCAGGCTGTCTTGATTTAAAATCTGTGAACACATGACATGTTCTAGGGACTAAGCCCTCCCCCAAAGGCAAGTTTACCCTGGGCTAAATTTGTCACCTTTTATATGCCTGCATTTCAATCCCAGTGCACTGGGACTCTTATGTTTTCAAATGCACAGCCTGCCCTTTATGTCTACAGCTGCTTCAGTGATATTTGCACCAGGTTTATGCCTGGAGGTTCACCCCTCTGTTCCTATGCCCATAGCTCGAGAAGCTCGTAATTGGCAGATCTGGGACACTAAATAATTCTCACAGAAAAGCCAGGAAGCTTCTGAAACCAACAAACAAGAAAAAAAGAACATCTCTGTGGGGGAAAAGTGAATGAAAAACAGTGACAACATAAAACGTAATGAAAATATTTATTTCCAGTCCAGTCTGTTAATGTTATAAACATCCTCCTTTTCAGTAGGAAAGGTATAGGTGGTTGCAGAACCACAGCTAAATTCATACCTTATATGAATACATAAATCTGCTTGCAGCACAAGAAGCACTAAATCAGCCTCACCATCCATCTTCAAGGTCACACTTGCATAAAGCAGGAAAGAAAGTGAAGGAGATCAATTAAAAGTGTCAAGTCTCAGCACTCAATATGTAGTCTGGCCATTCAGTTTTGTAATACAGCTCATCCAGTGTAACTACAAGGCTGAAAGGGCAAATCCCACCACGCTGCTCCTGTACCAGCAACTCTACCACCATCCAGCTACCTGCTCAGGTAATTCGTCCAAGTGGGAGCTACCATACACATGCACACTAAATTAGTTCCCTTGGAGAGGTAGGCATTTATCTGCACTTGAGGCAGCAATTAATCCAAATTAAATAAGGCATAACGATGCAGTTTAAAATGCTGCGGCAGTTCCCAGTGACAGCTCCTGCTGTAGGTACGCATGCCCAAATCCACACTGCCCACCATGCCAGGGGAGCAGTAACCTCTGCCAAAGGGGCAGGTGACAAACAGAAGTGGAAATTTCCAAAAATTGGCACATTCCCATCAGACAGATCTTGACCATTTTGTACTGGAGGGAGGATCTTTGCTAAGGAGGTGGACAAATTCCATGATTTTAATTGCCACCCTTTTGCTTTTTTGCACATCCTTAAGAGGACAAACCCCCAAAGATATAAGCCTAGTTGGTTGGGGGGGGGAGATTGTTTATTTGTTGATTTGTTTGTTTAAGATAAGAACAGATATAAGGTGAGTACTATTACTGTAGAGGACAGCAGAAAAGGGAGGGCAATGCAAATAAACATCTAGATAAGCCAGCAATACAACACATCTGGATGACTTTGGGTCATCCTGTGCTTTAGGTGCACAGACAGCCCCAGCAGCCTTCCACTTTGGTAATTTCCATCAGGCAGTTCACCCCCAAGGAGCATAACAGACATGGAAGCCTCATTTGAAGATGCTTCTGCTGCTAAGCCTGGCAAAGATCTTCCATGTCGAAAGGGCAGCAGCAGAAGAGTCACGGAGGTCCCTGAAGGAGCAGCAGACACTGGAAGCTGCCACGACAGTCACACGGGCACTGAGGAGCACAGGAACAAGCCCACATAGGAGGGTTCATGTATTTGTTTAACCACTACACTAGAACAACCAGTACCATTTGGCTGATTAATCTTAAAAAACGAAACAAACAAAACAAAACAAAAAAACACTCCATTTCAGAAGAACTGGCCTGAAATCCAGCTCTGCTGGCACTGTTACCATACGGCATTCATTCTTTAAGAGCTAGCAGCCTCTTACCCTCCTTTATCAGGTACCTATTCAGGGTGTTCATACGCTGAGCACTAAATTTCATTTCAAGAGTTAACTTGAATACAGAAAATACTTGTCCTGTCAGTCCTTGCCCATTCTTTAGAGAAAGGAAGCAACTCAGACATGTTGCATAACTGCTCAGCGGCACAATCAAAGAGCTTGGACAGTAATTGGAAGACTAAAACCACTTCTAATAGGTGCAAAAATATTCCCTGAAAAGCCCATTAACAACATAGGGTAGGAGATACTCAACTCCTCTCAGTGTCAGAGCTTCTACATCGTTCAGAATAATTTAGTGCAGGATCCAAAGAAAACATTCTCTCATGTGTATTGATGCTAATTCACAGAATTAAAAAGAAAACTCAAGAAGGCTGAAGAAAAGAAATGAGTTGACTGTAAAATAAGCTTCCAGTTTCAACTAATTAACCTGGTAGCATGCCTAGTTTGTCTGTCCTAACATACATAAAGCATGTCATCTTGGTCAAGTTGGCTGTAATTCTGGCGCTCCTGACAGTTCCCAGTGCGCAAGTGGTTTCTGAAGTGCCCTTTCAGCTTCCATTTAGCTATCACTTCAGCCAGGATAAGCACATTCACACTTAAGACAGTTTTCTAAAAGGTTTATGCTGTTAAAAAAAAAAAAAAAAAAGGAAAAACATAAAAAAACATCATCAGAAAAACTCATGCTTGACTATGCTCATACAACACTTGTTTTGCTTTTAAATTAAAAAGCAAAGATCACCTACGTGGCACCATCCACAGCATCACGGAAGAAGACATTATGTCTACTGAGACTAAGAGGAAAAAACTTTCATACAGTGAGAAGCATAGATCACATATCCAGCTAGTGAAATAGAAAGGGAAAAACATGAAAACATGCAACCTGGTGATCCTCTTGCTTCTACAGTAAAAACAATTAAATAGAGGGAAAATAAAATCAAGATATTTTTCAGATTTCTTTTTTCTCATTGAGATTCATGCATAGACAGTGGAAGGCAAAAATAAACAAAAGTGTACACAGACATCTATCTTTCTGTAGGTGCTCTTTGTTACTAAGAAAGCTGAAAACACCATCATGATTTTCTTAGGGTATTCTTCACAACAAGGCAGGTAGCAGTCCATTTGTCATGTATACTTAGCAATTCCTTGCAGATTACTAAGATGATGGAATTGTAGCAAATAAAAGACAACATGCTTGACTGCATAAAGCCTTGCACAGTATGTAATGGGGTTCCTTAGGTTAGGCATGGCACTTGCTCTGCCAGAGCAACACTGCTTTCCAGCGAGAGCAGTGTGACAACATACAGCAGCTCCCTCAGAACTGTATGCAGCAAAAAGGTTTCATTTTAGAAAAAAATTTTCCTCTTTATAAAATCCCAGATAAACAGACCCCCTCATAAACAAACAAACCAAAAATCCCACACCTGATTCTCCACTTCAGAAAGTTACAACAATAAACCGTAACCTAAAACTAGACATTTTGATCCACAGCCTTCTCGGGGGGCTCTTGTCGGTGCATCCACAGAGCACCAGGCAGGATTCTAACCCCCGTGGTGACCAGCCCTGGCTGCCAGGAGCCCCACAGGCCCTGACAGGGGTTCAGGCCTTGCCAGCACTGCCCTGGGAGCTGCCAGGCCCCCGCTGCTCCCTCGCCTGCCCCCGGGCAGGCCCCACATTCCCAGCCACCTCTCCCGGCAGGCCATGGTCCATGTTACAGGGCTAAGCAAGCTTTGCTACCCAGTATTTGGTCCTGTCAGCAGAAAGCAAGCACGAAAAATGTGGCTTCGAAACAACAAATGTGCACTGAATGCCCAGCTTACCTAAATGGCCATCAACACCCCGGGCTGGGAACCCAGGTAGAATCCCACCTCCTCCTCTTCCAGGCTCCCCCCACCAGCTGCCCGGGCTCTCTCAGAAAGGATCTTCTTAACTGTCTGCAAACCCACGGCTCATGGCTCCTCACCGCTGCCAGACAAAACAGGTTTTGTAACCTGGCCAGAGCCCAGAGCAGACTTTTAATAACCAAAAGCTCAAGAATTGCGTATTAACCACTCTCGAGGCTCTTCCAGGAAGTATCTTCTTTCAGGCTCTTGTTGGCTCCTGCCTCTCCAGCAGCCCGCTGTCACCACGGCACCTCCACACAGCTACACCCGGTGAGGTAACCGAGCACTGCAAGGCCAGGCAGACCAACCCCACCACAGAGCCAGGGGAACTTTGGTTACTTAATTACAGAGCAGCTGTATATTAACACTTGCATAAAAAAAAATAAAAATAAAAAATAACCCCCCCACTCCCCAAGAAAAAAAAAAAAACCACCACCACCACCTCCAGAGTTGGTTTCCTCATCAAATAAGAACGTTGTACAAATACAACAGAAATACACCACTGGCCAACATCCACTATTGCCCTGAACAAACAGAGGCAGATAAGAATGGTAATGTATCTGATGAAGAGCGAAGACTGGAAACTGCAGGGTTTTCATCGCTGGTGGTCAAGTTAATGAGACAAGCCATACCCCAAGGCGGTAGCAAATACAACAGGGTTGCATTACCAGCTTATTTAACAATCCAGACGTTTTCCTAATAGATACAAATAACAATATACTAATTGCATTAAGATGTTAACTGTACATGAAATGAACAAGACAGATTGTTACATTGCTTTCCGACACTGCAAAGGAGCTAGAAATTCGGTAACAAACATCCACACAGGCAAGCGAAATAGTTAAGGAAGAACTTTGGGAACGAATCCTGCTCTGCTCCCTCGGCAGCTGTCAGACTGCAATGATGAGCCATTTATCTTCCATCTACAACACTGTCAGCAGACGAGCCGAGTCACTGGGGAGGGAAGTCAGCTGCAGTCCACACCCCTCATGACATCAAATCTGTGCCTTTGAGGAAGGAGACAGGAGGGAATGTATCATTTGCCAAGCTACCGCAGGAATGGTAGACAATTCCGTGCATTTGCTTGTTTGATGCCTGCTGCCTTGAGTGAAGAAGAGCTGCTCTTCTCAAGGGAAAAGATAGAAACATGTCAACTGTCAGCTACACTTGCCCATCACTGACTCCAAACTGGCTGTGAGAGCCCCTACACCTTTGAATCTAGGTGCTCCAGAAGAGGAGAAACCTCATGAAGAGCAGCATGAAAAGCCATAAAACCATGCTCACCTCTAACACTGACAGCAGCACAGAGCAGCAGTCACATACATCCAGCCAAAACACCTAACACAGACCTAAAACTTACTAGAATGCAAAAAGGAACAACTTCAGATGCACACACTGGCAAGGCAGCCCCAGTGAGTGATGCTGCTGCTATGTGCCTGCAGGCAGCAGGTACTCAACTGCAAGGGCAGGGGAGCACACAACTTCTCTCCCACATGCACAGCAACTTGAGCCATGAGACCCCACAATGAAATGCTTCTACCAGTCTGGCTGAGGAGTCAAGAGGTCTGTATGTTTTTTCTTTTTTAAGCTGGCACTCAAAGTAACCCCCTCTGCCAATCTCTTCCAGGCCCAAGTGAGAGGCAAGGACATGTGGCCTTCTGTTTCTCCTGTATGAAGGTTTCCTGCAAATCTGGTAGGTGAGCAACTGGAACGCACGCTGAGTCAGGCCGGGCCTTATCAGTTCATTTCACAATGATCTCATCTCTGATTAAATCACAACGATCAACAGCCTTGTCTGGCTGTAACCCGGATCAAATGCAGCAGCTCACCATTCTCTGTCACCAGTGACTGCAGAAGAGGTCAAAGGCAGAATAAACCAGCAGAATAAACCTTATAAACCACTTGGTCATTTTTTACCATTAAATCCATGACAGCTTCAAAAGCAAACCAGAGTCCATCCCCACAACTGTGTGAACGCCAGATGTTTTCCACAGAACCACTGCATCCAATTTACCTTTAGAAGCACTGCTGGTATGCTTTTTGGCCATGATTCACTGCCTAAGATAGAAAAGAAATGGCGTTGTAGCCTTAGGAACAACAAAATACTTCTGGTTGGTGGCCATGAGTCATGGGTATTTGAAGTTTTGTCTGAAACGAGGCATCTGCTAAAACTGAGAACTTCAGGAATGGGCTTGTTTCAGAGTTGTTTGCCTAGGGTCATGTACATATTAAAATCCCAATTTTCATCAGCAATAATTAAATTTACTCAGCAAGGACTTCTGTGAATTACAAAAAGTTCCCAGCAGAAAGTTGAGCTGTGCTTTTTGCCACTGTCCATTATAGAATGCAAAAAATTACCTCAAAAACTTGAAGAGTTGCTCCCCAATAGAGCAGCAATGAAATCTCTTTCCTAAAAAGAGATGACCAGCACTCCAGGTAGCACGCCAGCTCTTCCTCTGTGTGTGCCTCAGTGTTCTTATATTAAATACATATTTCAATTCTTTCATGTGTTCAGTTTTGCTGAACTGTCACTATTTCTCCCTCAGTTCAGCAGGCACACATCTAGACAGCAATGGAGATTTGCAATAGAAAACAGGATTAGCGGTGCCTTTTAAAAAAAAAGAGTAATTTACTGTTTACTGCTGGACATATTTTTGGCTTTCATTTAGACACTGTAACCAATATTAGAACCACTGCTGCTCATTATTTTTGTCTCTCAGGAAAAAAAAAAAAAAAGCAAAAACGGATGCTTTCTTTGATAAAGACATTACACTAAAAATTCATTAATGATTGTGGGTGTTTCCACTGAAAGCAATTCCCAGCTGAATCCTGTAGTCATTTCTCCCTCCACAAACTTTATTTGTCATAAAGGTGGAACATAAACAAGCAGGCATTGACTAGTAAGAACTCCTCTGTGATTTTACTCTGCCCTTTTTGCATCTAAACGTGGCTCTGGCAGGGCTCTTCCCCACCCTGGGAAAACCCTTTTAACAGCAGAAGCATCCCACCAATGCAGCACAGGACCTTGCTGATGCCCGTTTCTAAGATGCCAATGGATCACCTCCCTTCCTTGTTCTGCTCTGAAGAAGGCAATGCCAGTTATTGACCCAGTCCCAAGCGGGAGAAAGGGAAGAAAGCCAACAGAAAATGGTGAGGCTACAGAGAATAGCTGTGCTACATTCTGGAAGAGGGAAGGGAGATGGGAAAAAGGAAAGAGCACAGATTATCCCGAACACCATTGAAAAATAGCCATCTACCAAACAAAATGCAAAAATTAATTGAAGTTTGCTCTGTAATGCATTGAGTGTGGCTGTGGACTGTAAGCCAAAACCATCTTTCAACTACAGACGTGTCACCAGCTGTTTCATGGAGCTCAGACTCTACTCATAAAGTGCTTCTGGCTGTGTGCAGCCAAGTACCACCAAGACTCAGCATTTCCCATTTCTAGGCTTACACACTGCCGCTTTCCAACTCTCATCCTCAGTCAGCGAGTCCGCTGGCCAGCCTCCAGCAATCCCATGGGCACCAGGATACCTGGCTCACCTAGGAATGCTGTCCAGTTGTGGGCATACTTCATTTAAAAGGAATAACATTTTGTTCCAGCAGTGCTGAAAAAGCTGTGCATGTGGAAGACTAACAGGTACCAAGCTGAACGAAAACAGCCTGCAGCACGCAGCATAACAATTCCCTATCTCATGTTAAACAAGCACGGCATACATAACTGGCTCTCTGAAAACAGCTGGTTATCTTTGTGAATTATCAATCTGCCATAGCTTAACCAGATTCCGTAAATGTTTAGCCAGGCATCTTAGTCACCCTTTTGTGATTTGGCCTCGCTGGGATGGCGCAGCCTGCGTACACACAGCCGCTGGCCAGCGCGTGCCAACGCCTGCTTTGTGCCCTGCTCAGCAGCCACACGTACTTTTGGTGCTTCCTCTCTGACTCCCAGTGCTGGCTGCAGCGTAACCTCCCTCACTTACCACAATGCCAGTTCAGGTGTGTAATGCCAGGTGTACACAGATTTCCTAAAGCGCCGGGGAGAGACGGGGAAGTGGTGAGCAAAGGTCTGGGAACAGCAACACGCTGTTGGGCTCGGAGCACTCAGAGAGCAAAGCAGCAACTCCCTACAAGTATAATCCAAATGCAGCTTTCAAATATGCATTCCTTTTCATCACTCCGATTAAACTGTACTTCTGTATGTCTTCTGAATACAGTATCTTGAATTAGAGGAAGCAGGATCAAAAGAATCCAGTAAGATGTCCTTTACGCTATTTTGTTAGTACAACACAGATACCAGGACACAGGATTCTTGTATTTCAATAACCAGGTGAAAACAAAAACAGAGCTCATATTCCAGAACAAGCACTAAGTTAGGTCTTTTACAAAGCTTTACTGTTTGTCATTTGCACTCTGTTCACTCACCTTCCTAATCCGGGAGTTCACTGCATAAAAAGTCAAAAACCTACGGTGCATCTTCTCACTGACACAAAACCAAGCAATCCCTCATGGCTACACGTGCCTAGAGCAGCTCTTGCTCTCTACACAACAAGGTACAACTACAAAGCTGGATAAGTCCTTCTGAGATGCTTTCATGTGAGGCAGGGCTTTTCCCACAGAACACCTCTCAGCAGGACAGGCTGCCCAAGCAGCTGAGCGTGTCTTTCTCTACTACACACACTCTGGGCCCGACAGGAAGATGCTGAGCATATATGAAAGCAAACGCAAGCAGAGCTCCTCTGAGCAGCACATGCAAGCCAGCAGATTTACCTGCAAGCTGCTGCCTCCCATCAGCAGGACTTTTAGTAAAAGATAGAAAACTTGACCCTGGGCTCCACAACACGAGATAACGGCATCACAGCAAGCAGCACCTGCTGCAGATACGCTAACTGTGCAAACCCCTTGGTGGTGAGCAGGGTGGGAGTTTATGGGACATCTGAGCCACACTGGCTCTTGGCTCCACAGTGCTGCAGTCAGAGCGCACCAGCACATAAAGCAGCACCTAATTTAACTGTTAACAACCTTAACTACTTTGTAATGGAGGCAGCATTATTTTGCAGGGGATCTTAGCCACTCCTGGTGTGCCCATGGCCAGAAGCAGGTAAAAACCAGCAGTGCTCACCTGAGCTGCGTTCTGCCAGAACAGCCTGGGCAGTCCTTTTCTCCAGCAGAACACACTTGCTAAACAGAGCTGAGGAGTTACACTGGTGGGTTGGAAAGGGATAGCTGTGAAGAGATAAGAGAGGAGGAGAGGGAAAGCTGAGCAGTAAAACTTCTTGGATTGGGTTTGCAGCCAGAACAGCATGGTGACTCCAGCCTCCTGCAGAACTGGGCTGGCATTTGCTCTGAAGCACTTCAGACTGGACACAGTCTCCATGTAAATATTCCTAGACCAGGAAAAATTCATCGATAGACACAGTATTCCATTCTGAAACACTTGGGCAGACATGTTTGGTTTGGGGTTTTTTTTTGAAGGTATCAACCACCTTAGACAAGAATTTGGAAATTTTAACATCTGAGAGCAAAGTGCAGGGGGAGTATGACCTGGTGAACACAGCCATAATGAAAGAGGCTCTGAAAGAGTTTTCAGAAAGAAAACATAACCCACATTTTGTTTTTATGCACTTGGATAGCTACAGTTCAAATCAGTGTGTTTCCCAGTCAATCTAAGGAAGAAAATATGTGACACCCAAGGGAGAGAAAATCATGAGCTCTATTTCCTCTATCTGCACTCATCCCTTTCCATTTAACATCATCTCTGTACTTGGCATAGCTGGAAACAGCACAGATCTGTTGTCCCTCATCATAGAAAATGTTCTTATAAAAATAATTTTGTACTGTATCAAGCTCTTTACTACACTAGGCATACAGAACTAAAGAAAAAAAAGATTCTGAGTGCATTCTAAAGGTGTATTTTAAGTGTGTCTAGATCAAAACTCACCACCGGCAGCTGTATCTGCATTGTGTGCTTCAAATGACAAACAGGGAAAGATTGTCTCCGTGTGTCACAGGGTGCACAGATTTGCCACCTGTGACAGAGCTGCTGGAGTACAGGGCAAGGAGGTTTCTGGAGTGCCAGGACATCATTTTTCAACTTCACCTGTTGAGTCACATTATCAGCTTTTGAAAGGTACCCTGAGTTGAAAAGCTGGAAAGACCCCGAATACACATACTCATTTTTTCTAAACGCTCTAAATTTAGCATCTCAATGAAGTTGCTATTCCCTCCTTCCCTCTTCGCCAAGATAAAAGAATGCACTGAAAAGGAACACACAAAAATCAACCAATCTGGCCCATGAAACATGAGCTACATTCACAGGACAAAAATAGAAAGCTTTCATCTTTCATTATCAGACACTCTACCACACAGCACAGGAAGCTACAGCTTGAGGCAACTATAGGTTCCAAACGCTCTTTAAAATGTGAGCAAGGCTTTCTTTTTCTGCTCTGCGAAAGACTAAAACAAGTTGGCTTGACAGTGACAAAATCCATTAGAGCTGAAGAAGCCTCTGCAGTAGCAATCCAAACAGAAGGGTCCAGGGGCATGCTGTTGTTTGAGCAATAGCATCACTCCCACTACACAACTTCTAACGTTCAGAATGACAGCCCTTGCCTTCTCACGTCTGGTGTTTCTAAAATCGCATGTTTTAAAATCAAGTTCTAAAACTGTAAACTTTGTATGATTCTGTCCTAGCCCCTAGAGGAGGAAAAAGGAAGAGGAAAACGCCATTGCTAGATTTGATGTTTCATGAGCTTCAAAAATCTTACTTGCTCAAAGCCTTCCAGTCCTTTGAAAACAGCAACTTGGATTTGATGGGATTTTAAACGCTTCCTGTGGTTTAGAGTACCTTCAGCCTCCATTTTTACAGTCTCAGAGACACATGGTCACGTGCCAAGCTTCAGTTTTTTAGATGTTTTTAAGAGAAGTATTCAGTGAAAGAATTGCCCTGCAAAGTTACAGTCCTTCTTCAGATAGATACAGTTTTTCTGGTGGCTTCGTTTTCTTAGCTGCCTACGCCTGCTTCATAGTTCTGCAGCAACACCACACACTACTCCATGCCCACCGACACTCATCTCACTAGACGGGGAAATGCTGCCCATGAACCTGAAAGGACTTCAACATGCCATGAACAAAGCCCGCAACGGAAACCCCATGAACTATTTAAACTCACCAAATTGAGTCAGCCTGGCTCTTTCCATCATTTGTGTCTCACCCACTCCGAGATTTACTCCACACATCCAACAGGCATGTATGGGGAAGGCACGGGTAATATTCACATTTCATTCAGGTTTCATAACCCAGCCAGATGTTTCTGCCTCTTCTACTCTTGCAAAATCCTGAGAGATACCAGAGAAATTGCTTCCTTTTACATTGACAGAGTTCAGCAAAACAAGCTCTTCCTGTGCAAAAGGAAGCGGTGCCAGGAGGGGTCACCTGCAGCATGGAGAAACCATGTTGGGAAGAGGAATTCCTTCCAGCAGCTTCCAGCATAGGGCACAGTGCAGAGGCAGGAGGCAGAGTGGGAGAAATCACACAGTTTTAGATTTTTTCTACAGCATCACTGTTCTTGTAAACAATGAAATGAAAATTTCATTTGGGCATCCCACAACACTTGCACAGAGAATCTGACATCAACATGTCCTACATGTTGAAAGGGAAATTTCAAAAATGGAATTATCCTTCTCTTACAGCCTGGGAAATCCAAGATGCCTGCAAGGCACACAGCACAAAAACAGGAGCAAGACCTGAAGAGCTTAACGTGCTTCAAACTAGAAACACCTCAATAAACACCATCTATGGATTCTTAAAGAACTGGCAAATGAAATTGCAGGGCTAGGTGCAAGGGCTTCAATAAAACTGTTAAGTACACGGTGGTATATGATTTGAAAATCTTCAAACACGGTGACTTAATTAAAAAACAAAAACAGCACAGGAAGCAGAAAACAAAAACAAGTAATCCAGGCAACTGCTGCTAATAAAAATCACCTCAGCAGAAGCATATGGCATTGGAACATATTGTAATGGGAGGCATAATTAGAGAAAGAGGTTAAAGGAAAACAGAATAAAACACGGCATCAGTTTGCCAGCACCAGCAGAAAACCCACACAGACAAACATGATGCTGTTTAAACATAGTAGCTCACTTTCTAGGCAAAGGAAATAGGTCAGTCCTGACACAGCTGAGTACCCAGCAGCATGCAGGACACAGTCAGAGTGGAGATGGGAATTAGAAGAACTTCAAGGTGGGTAGGACAGTCATTTGGAGGGATAAAACGAGGGGCATACAAAGAAACACTACTGCACAAGTCAGCTTTTCATCCAGGGCACTAAGAATTGCCATGATATCCTCAGCATTAAGTCTAAAGGTCACATCATTGGTTCAGGGGAGAGACAATCACTTGTGTGCTAGGCTAACAAAGAGCTCGGTGTATTTGCGTTCTGAGATGACTGTAACTGTCTCTCTTATGTATTCAGTAAGTCTTGAAAAAAAAAAGAAGAGCTACTTGAATTTACAATGATTTAAACTGGCACAAGGCCAAGTATGGCTAAACTGCCTCTGAGTGCATCTGTGTCCAAAATCAGAAGGTTCCTCACCACCAGGAAAGCAAGATGGGAACGGTGGAGGTAGGACCCCTAAGGAAGAGCTTGGTTAATATATGAGTCCTATGATACGATGAGGGGTGCCTGTAACAGCTGGGGACTGGACTCAGTGAACCAGTCCTCTCTAGCAAGGGTTTCCTCTATTCATAAATGTTTAAGAGACTTTGATACAGATGTCTCCCTCCTCTTCCACAAGAACTTATTCAAATCGGTGTTCATACAGTAGTGCTTGCCAGAAGACTTCAAGACTGTAGTCACACTGACTTTGCAGTTAAATGTTCTCACACAGTGACAATACCATGAAAACTCCACTTTCTGGAGGGGAAGGGGAGCTGCTTTGTTTTAAACCGTGCTATGCCTCCTGCTCTGAACAAGTCTCAAAGGCACCGAGCCTCTCTGTTGGAACACATTCTGGGACGGGGTTCAGGACAGCAACACCTGGCACACACTCTCCTCAATAGGGTAGAGCAAAAAAGGCTATGTAGCAACAGGCCAGTAAATACTTTATATGGCTGAAATGTAACAATCACAGACTTAACTGAGAAAAAGTAAGGTTTAATATAAAAATCCGAATTCTACTTACATACCCATCGTTATTACTCCCTCCTGACTGACCTTTCCTCTTACTATCTGGCTGTCTTTCCAATGACTAGTCAGAGGAAGTCTGGGGGAATTTAGGCTGTTAAATTCCCGTGCAATCCTACCAGACACCTGGGACTCTGCAGGTCTAACACAAGGGAGGGGTAGCCTCAGCTTGAGGCAGGCCGGCCCAGCACCACATTCAGTCCTCTTCCTGCAGCCTACAGAATTCATGTCAGATACCTGTAAAATCAAGCTTCTCTATTCTAATTTAGTTATACAAGGATGTTCCTACTAGCACATCTCATTGGGAAGATGGAGAAATGCAGATGTAACAATGGGAAAAAGGTTTAAGACAAGCCAAAAGAAAAGAAAAAGGCTATCAAAAAGCACCCACCCACAAACAACGGATTCAGAACAGCATGATATGTAAGAGACACAGAATTAGCTGCCAAGAAGTGAACAGTAATAGAAGATTATAGAGAACAACAACAACAAAAACCACCAGAAAACAGTTACTCAAATTAGAAAGAAGAATCAAAATATCCTTAAAATGAGTCAGTAAATCTGATCTTATTTCTTTCGGGAAGCTGCAGCAACACGAACAATAACATTCCTCAACTGGATAGTATTGTTTATTTTATATAAATACTAAGCCCAAAATTCTATAAGGAATATTGCATACTTTAGAAGAAATTAATGGCTTTTATTTATTTATTCATTACGAAGATTTGAAACATAAACTAGCTACACTTCTACATTCCTCTGCTGCAGAAAACAAGAAAGGAAACTAACATAACGAGATGAACACCTACAAATCCAGAACAGCTTACAGGGGAAGCAAAAAGGCAAGAATGTAAAGAAGGGGAAAATCACGCTCCATGAGTAAGACAAAGTAAACTCCTATTTCTTATTAGTCTTGCTAAATAAGGGCTCCTGTGCATTCCTGGACAGCACAAAATTGTGACATTTTTAATCTCTTCAGCACACATAGACATGGTACAAAATTAGCTATAAGCCTAGACATATACTGCACTTCCCTCCATCCCGCTGCAATAATTGAAGTCTGGACCTTAAATCATATATTTAGCTGCACTTGGCATCTCAGAGAACAAGCTTGCCTCTCCACAGTCTACAATGTTGCAGCACACCCCTAAAAAGCAACAGGACAAAAGGAAACTTGCTTGCCATTCCCCTAACTGCTATCCACAACCCAGACAACAGGCTTACAGCTTTCTGCGTTTCTTCACTCATTTAAACAAAAAGCTGTTCTTCATCCACTGAACCATCAGGGAACAATCTCCAAAGAGACTGCACTGTCTAACTGATGGTGATGTGTGAGATCTCAGTCTGTCCATGGCCTTGTCAGTAAATGCAAGTAAACTTCAGAGTATCCTCTTATCATCATCTTCCCTTACTTCGCCTGTCTTGCAGTTTGTGGAGGGGATAACGCCTCAGGCAGTAAGTATATAGCTATGTTTGGATGGCGTTCAGAAACCCCTGAGCTAGCTCAGGTTGCTGGAAGCATCCCAGCCATGTCATGATGAAGCCACTGCTGGCAGCTCTCAGTTGCTTCTTTCTGTGCTTCAGAGCTTCCAGCATCCAACCTGGTGTGGTCAAGGCTTGCTCAGGAATCTCTGCCCGTCGCACTGAATCCTGTGGATAACTGCATTTGGATTTCTAGACACAATCATAAATAATGAAAGAACAGATTGCACTGAAATATCTCGGGTTTTCCAGGCCAAGACAGAACAGAGCTCAGTCAAATACTCTGCTTACTCCCTCCTACCAAGGAAACAGCCTCATGGCATATGGGCATGGTTGCAATTCCCCTCAACAATTTGGACTGCTACCTCAGTTTACAGCTCCTTCTCAGCTGCTTTGAGTAACCCACAGCAGCCACAAGCCCTGCTTGAGATGAAAAAACACCCAGCACAGACAGTCCCCAGCAAACCAGGCACTTCCCACCGACGTGGCTCCTTCAGCAGCCAGCATTAAAGCACGTCAGATCCACTTAAAGGCCCTACTCCATGGCAGGAACTGCTTTTACTAGTAGGAAAAACAAGTTTCAAATGCATTTATCATAAACCTTCAAATTTTCTTTTCCTGATTTGAACTTCAGGTTTTTAAACGCAGCCCAAACATAAATTTACCTTTCTTGAAATCCTCACTCATGGGATGTGCAATTCACAGTACTACATCAGAATATATCATACATATGAAACCAGATTAAAAACCAAAAACATTTGGGTTTTTTTAATCCTTGTTAATTAATATCCCTTGGGTTTGGTTGATATCTTTTTAAGATGAAACATCAGGACACTTAGGAGAACTGCTGATTCTGCTAATAGCTCAAAGATTTTATAAGGATCCATCAAAAATACAGCATCACATTCCCTAATATTTTTATACAGAACTTTCAAGCCCCAGTCAGGATCACAGCCACGTTGTGCTAAAGCTGAGAAAAAGTATATTTAGATTTGATCCATCTCCAGTGCTCTTGCAAGGAGACAGGCGGCATATGGCAGATGAAAATAAAAATGGGGGAGGGATTGGGAGAGAAAGAGAGAGTGAAAGTTAAAAAATACTTCAAAACAAAAGCTTCACAAAAAAAAAAAAAGAAAAAATCACTGTCATGAACTCAGCCTTTCATGGGAATACATAGAAGCATACAGATATTTTCAACTACAATAAATTAAGACGTTAGTTAGTTCCACGCCAACTGTTTTGTCCTCCATTTCTTTAATCATCAGAGTAATCATGTGCCTTCTTTCTAACTAGCACTTTAAACAACATAAAAAAAAAAAAATTCACACCATTATTGAAATTTTAATGGGTCCCCAANGCTCTCTGGGCAGCTGGGCCAGTGTTTCAGAACTCTCATTTCTGAAATGTGAGAATACTTTCCAAAATACTGGTGTGAGGTTTTTTTCAAATTTCAGATAAGAAAACATTAATTTCCTATTGCAATACTAGAATTTCCAAAAGGACAAAGTATGAGCAAACTACAATATTACCACAAGCCAATGACTCATACTGCAACCTGGTGACCTTTAAGAGGTAACTGAGAAATTACATGGGCTCACTCCAGGCGGAATTGAGAATGGATATTAACTTAGCTTCCACCATTTACTGCCAAGTCTCATAATATCGACTGTTCTTCGTAAATTCTCTAAAAGCTCCTGAGCATGAGACTTCAGGCTTACAAAGAGAAACCTGGATATGCTACTGAAGTTCACTCTAGAGGCTAAGAAATCAAAATACAAAAAACCACTCCAGTGCTTCAAGAAAAAGAACAGAAACCAGAGCCATTGGCACCTCGTGTATACCCATCGTCTGATACCTATGGGGGAAAGCAGCTGTTAAAATGAGTATGGTGGTGGCCTCCAAGAAGTCGTTCTACGTAAACCAGGCAGAACTTATTCTGTGTACCCAGGACAGCCATCTCCTGCAGAGGAACCACAAGACAGCCAAGGAGACACCACTATATACTGACAGGAAATCAATCACCCCTCGGAGCTCTTCCACCCCCACTCCACTCCAGTGGTGGGCAGGGCCTTGGTGGCCCTCAGCCAGGTTAAGGCTTTGGCAGGCATCTCATGAGGGCAGGGAGGAAGACGGGCAGAAAGGGCGGCTGTTTGCTTCCACCCAGCAACGGTGCCCATCGGTGACTGCTCTGAGGAGAGCAAGAGAAGTGGCGTGTCCTTGGGGTTAGGAGAGCGTAGCTGGTAATCTGGCACTGGAAAGATTCAAATGATGAATATTATTCCTCCTCTTTCCCCTTTAGTTCTATATTTATTTATACATTTCTTTTTTATTGAAGCAATCTTAGATTCTTAGGGAGACAGTGACAACTACCTCTCTCAGCAAATTAACCTTCAGCGGCCCAACTGACAGCCTGGAGACCAGGTCCTGCTCGTGAATGAATTCTGCAAGAATTCTGCAACTATGAATAAACCACAACATTATCACAACCAATGATTACTACTGCAGCCCAGTGACCTTTTAGAGGTAGCTGATTTATTCTCCCTGCCCTCACTGCCTCCACCCCGTAACTCAGGGCAGCAGGTGAACTCTGAAAAGTGAGGTCTTCCCCACCATGTACCTTCTACAAAGTAATGCCATGTTAAATACTGTGTCATTTTCCAGCCAGGAACTGTTGTGCCCAACAGGCAATTCCTGCAGCTGGGTGCACCCAAGGCAGATGCAGGAGTTCTCTTATAAACAACAGAACGTAGATTGCATTCATCCAATGAGAAATTACTTCCCAAAGGAAAAAAAATTGAAGACGCATCTGTCAACAGGCCCAAGAAACAAAAGTTACTTATGAACTTCCTCTCACTTGTTTTAGTTTTCCTCATACCTGTTTGACAGGCCTTTTTGGATAGGTGCAATGGCCACCTGGGATCCACGTGTCTGCACACCCACCCAAGCCTTGTTATTTATCCCAGTCTCACTTCAGCACTCATTCAGCAAGCTGTTACTCTAAGCATAAAAACAAGCAAATTATACAGTAGATAAAATGCCAAGCTTTTCCTGAACTGCCAGCTTCATTAGAAAAAAAGTGATGAAGTATGCGTGCATATAATCACAATAATTAGATGCTTGTAACCAGCTGAATATCAGCATGCATGCATGCTTACATTAAAATAGCGAATTTTGAAAAACATAAAAGTGCAGTCCAATGCTGCAGAAGAGAGATGGAATATTTTTTGGCTAATTCAGCTCTGTCTCAAAGAAAGCTCTGTAACGTTGGCTTTACCATCTATCGCTCGCTACAGAAGGGCTGTTGAGTTTCTTGTACGTCAGCACTCTCGTTGTAAACATTTTGTGACTGAAGGAATTTGAAACTTGGCTGTGATTGTGGGAGGCCAAGCCTACATTTGGCCAATTTAATAATGCTGAGTAGTCTGGGTTTTTTTGTTTGTTTTTAATTTGACTCTCTTGTTAGTATTAGAAATACCTCCTTTCTTAGCACATCGGTTTTCCCTTTTGACGTTCTGTAGCCTCTCACTGAGAAAGCCACTTGAAAGTCTTTTGGAATTTAAATAAGGATGAAAAGCTTTGCAGTTGGGTAGTTTTTCAGTTTAATAGTTGTCAGAAACAATACATCACCAACTGCATAACTCTAGAACAGAATCAATCTTCAATATTAGCATGTCACGTAAGTTAATCCCTTTAAAATAAGTCTGCTCATCCTGAAGACACTACTGCTAACTTGAAACATCAAAGGATGCCCTACTCAAAGGGTTGAAGGAAGTTCAAAACTAAAACAGCCCAACAGCTCTTTTTCAGAAATTCCACCTTTTAATGTATTTTAAAACTGCATGTCTCTGAGTCTTCCCTTCTCCCTGCTAAACCAATGCCTTACAACTGCAAGGATATCGCTTGCTTGCTAGAAAGACAAGAGAGCAGAGAAAAATTTCCTGTTTACAATAACGTTCACTGATTTTCTCTAGACATGTCAGCAAAATCTTCATACAATTAACAGTTTAGTTAATTATAAAAAAAGAAAGAGATGAGAGAAAGTTGAAAGCATTCTATATTCACGTTTTGCAATACAAAAAAATTGCTCTTTCACTTTTTGTTTTCCTACATTATTTTAATTATTTAATTATTTTAATTATTACTAATTATCAGAATGTCTTGTGCCTACAACGAGGCTTCTAAATCTGCAGGCGATACGTATACCTAATTTTGCACAACCTACGGTGAGCCCACTTCTCCCTCTGAGATTTTGCAAGACAAGTGCTTGAAACAGAATTCAACAGGAGTTAAATTGTAAGAGTGAATCACCAGTCACAGAATAACCAGAAAGAGAAGAAGGAGAGCAGGAAGCTGGGAATAATTTTATTTTGGAACTGTCTATTTCAAGTTCTTGTACTTCACTGTGTAAATATATCAAAAATGGTTACGTTGATTGTTTTATTAATTTAATCTTCATAAAGTAGACAGAATAAATGCAGGATTTCTGTCACGTGAGTATAATGGGGTTTAAAGTAATGAAAGACATGATTACGGTGGCTGTTCTTGCTCTACTGTAATCAACTCAAGTATACAGTTGGTGTTGCAAGAAACAAAAAGCTGCCATGAGAATAAGAGAATAATGACTTTTTAAAGAATGTATCTAATCAGTGTCCTGTTTGATGAAGCAAAATGAAAATAGCTACTTATGACAGATATTACTCATTTTATCCTCTGATGACTACAGAGATTGGTTTTCTCCACAATCCTATAAACTTTAGCATTGCTAGGACAAAGATAAAAGCTCCTCATCTGTTATTAGATCGCTTCACAATGTATCTGAGGAGCAACAGGGTTTCCTGCAAGCATTTATCATTTACATTTCTTATTAAAAGAAAAAAGTTTCATTCCTCATGTCTATAAAAGAATTTTTCCCCAAATGTAAAGTGACTGCCCTAAATTGAACCTTGGAAAGTTCTTGATCCTGATTTCATTTAGTCACAGTTTTCCATTCTTTCCATAACAGATGTTTACTTCATGTTTTACCACACCAATTGTTTCAGTAAGAAATTTCTAACTAGCAGGTTATTAGACAAGCTTTTCTGCTATCATATAGAAGGAGTACTTCAATGGGCAAATAAGACAATTCAATCTGAAATACTCAAAATACAACTGCAGACACGAGTCTTTGTTAAGGAGTATTTTAACAAACCCTGCAGGATTTCTGTTTGCAGCGAAACCAGAACTACACAAAAGCAGTTGTTCTCCCAGCTGAGAACAAGACAATCCTAAAACTCACCCTCAGTCCCTCACACCTGCATGAACAGAAAGGGCTATGACTTCCCTTGTTAGATCTCACGTAACTCTTCAAAAAGCTTGGCTGCTGGAGAAGACGCACGTGGGAGAGACATCTGCACAGGAGCTGCTAGCCAAGGCACTGAGAGCTGGAGGGAACTGGTGCTGAATGTGAAGTGGTTAATCAAGCAGCTGCTAACAGCCCCATCCTTGGCTGGCTAAGACTGGGGTGAACATGGCCACATACCTCATAAATGGTTGCTTTAATGAAGCGTCTAAAACCCAGTGCTGCAGAGCACATGTCACTGCCAGGATAGAGTCATTAGGAGCTCGTGTCCCCCTTTTGCCCCACGGCACTGCCCTGAGGACATCTCTGGCAAGCTGTCATTCCAACAGTGCCAGCCTCCGGAAGACGGTTGCTCCCATCAAGGCTTCTGACAGCAGAGCACGGCTTTCCTTCTTCACACGGCATGTTTACATGAGGAGATATTAATGTGTCAGGAAAAAAAATGCAGAGCCAATGGCTACACACAGGCAGCAAATGAGAAAAACTGCGCTGTTGAAGCAGCCACACAGCAGTAAGGGTGTGACACGGCTCTATCAGCCCCAGCGCTGCCGACACAACACATGGGACAGGGATGAACACCACAGGCTCTGTAAGCTAACAAGCAGCTTTGGTAACACTTATGAAACTACTCGAAATGCAAATGTTTTGCAGTCAGGTGATTTCTTTTGAACATCCATCAGCACACCCCAGACTGAGACAGTTCTTTGCTTCCTGTATGTTTCTTTTCCAGGCTTGCCAAGAGCCACCCAGCACTGCTTCATCCCTGCCAGACAGCAGCCCTAGCAGACAAAGCCTTCTGGAGCCTGACTCTTTAGAAGCTATTTGGGAAGCCACGGGATGCCCCTTTTCTCTGGGTTTGTGTTGTGCCTCAGAAAGAGCTTCAGTGAGACAAAGCAGCTTTGTACCAAGTCAGTGCTCTGCTCGTCTCTGTTCCACTGACGTGCTCCTCTGACAGAGGAGCAGAGAGAAAACCTCTGGTGTGCACTGTTGTTTCCTCACCAAAGTAGATGGAAACCCACTTCAGCAAACGTTAGGTAATATTGGAATGTTTCCTCATATCCATTAACCATGAGAGGAGCTCCAGCGCAGTACCACCCAACCCACCTTTCCTTTTCATCCAAAGGCAATTCAGCAGACAAGTCCAAGTGGCTTCTATCACTTAAGAAGACAAATGGTGTTTTCCAACCACGTAGAAAGAAGTTTGCTCGATGCCAAAATATCAATTATTAAACTAGACTTTACACTGCTGATGTTCAGATAACGGCTGCACGGAAAAAAGAAAAGTGCCTCCAAACAGACATTAATTACTAAGATATCAAGAATAAACCCAAGCCAATACATACAGGACAATTAACATCTCTAGTCACACAGATCCTTTTCAGATAAAAAATCTCACAATTCTTTAAATCTTGATTGAAAAGTCACTTGAACATACAACTCTATTGGTTCTACCTGAATAGCTGGATTTAGGCACGTGCTCACCTACTGTGCTGAAATGGTGCCCAGATAACTTATTACGTTTTTATACTGTATTATATAAACAATTCTCTGGCATAAAATCCATGTACTTCATTAGATGCCCAAGCTTCCTGTGTTTAGACTTAAAGGAGGTATCTGCATCTGTTTAAGAAATAGCAGCAAATGTTTAACTTGCCTCTGATTTACAGGATCTGCAAGTTATTTGCACCCCATGAGGTTGCATGATTCAGTTAGAGATTTCAGCGGGAAAAAAAAGGAGGCATTTGTAGCACAGTGTAAATCATATAAACTTGCTCAGGAATTTCCTCTTATAGCAGTACAGAAAATATTCAAAACAACCTTCAAACAAATGACAGAGGTCAACCGAAGGCCATTTAACCATTGCTATCAACAACAGGCACCAGACATTAAAAAAAAAAAAAGAAAAAGAAAAAAGTACATTAAAGGTCCACTCCAAGCTTCTATTCAGCCAGTTCAAGGTTCATCTGATTTTCAAGCTTCCCTAAATCATTCTTCAACATTACTGCTTGCTAAAAAACCATAACAAGAGAGATAACCTGGGCCATACGGAAAAATGTAGCAAAAACCCACTTCAATCCAATGCTGCCATTCCCAAGAAAAGGCCACAACTCTTGGCAGAAATACAGTGTCTTAGATTCACGTTTTGAATGCCAAGTCTGAAAAAGTAGGACTCTTGCCTGAAAAAGGTACTTGAAACCAGAAAAGCGAGTTTAAGAACGGCTGATTTCATGAATTATTTCAATTTCAGTAAAGTACAAATATTGGGAAGGCAAGCATAATGGCTATTTCCATGCAAGTCCAGTCAAGCGAGGATGATGCTTTCCTTGCTACTCACCACCTTCTCTTTTCAGAACTTTTTTCTTGATGATCTTCTCATCCACCTCCCAGAGTTTCCTCTGGTTTTCACTCCTCCCTGTAAGGCCTCTCTAATAAAGGCCCAATCTAGAAATGAAGACTACTGTCTCTCTGCAAAATATTTCCAATGAAGGTAGATAGCTTCTCCCAGGTCAGTTGCACAGTAGGGAAAAAGAGACATCACCCTAACTTGAGCAAATAAAGATCAATCATCGTTTACTCTTTGGGATTTAAAACAGCTGTGCTGTAGGTAAGGTCATTCCCAGCAAATTAAACTACAGTGTCTGTCTGCATGCATTGAAAAGTCTGATTTTGCTCTGAAGTACTCTAATGCAAGATATTTTCTCTTATGTTTACAGTGGACAATCTACTAGTAACTAGAATTATGGAATAAATGTATGTATACTTCTCCAAAGGTCTATTTGACATGTTTCTTGCAGTGCTCTCAACACTCGATAATAAAACGAAAGATCTAAACAACTTAGCACATGTAACAGATGAGGGAAAACTTGATTTAAGAGTCTGGGGTGGCTTTACAGGAACAAACAAGAGATGTTCCCATTCCAAAATAAACTGTAGTAATGGTGCACTGTATCACCTCACAATTGCTCCCTGTTACTGCATTAGCTTTGTGCTATGTATTCCAAGCAGACATATAGCTGGTCTCCAGGTGTGCAGCAGTGCTTTGGTCTTTATTATCCTACACACAGAGCCATGTCTCCATTCTGAAAACACAAAAATGGGGTCCTGGAGCAGAAGGCTCACAGCCACATCCAGGCTCCCGAGGACAACACCTATGAGCAGCAAAAAAGAACGCTGTGTCCCAACAGTTGGTCCTCCCATGCCACAAGCCCATCTCCCTCCCAGACTGCTGAGTCTGCCAGGCTAGAAACGACCTAAGCTCTATTTGTCTTTGCTCTGCTCCTGCTGCTTTCACAGAGCAGGCACTGGATGCTGGTGTCAGGAGTGTAAAAAACAATAACAGGAAGAGGGACAGAAAAAAAAGACTTTTTCTTAGCATTGAATTTTTCCCAACTTAAGTAAAACAAAAAAAAACCACCTTCATTATAACAGCCACTAAAAGCCCTCTCTAAAGTAAGTACTACAACAGAAAGGAAAAAGAGCTGGAAGGAAGAATTTAATTTGGAAAATAATCATAATTATAGAATACTGACCCCAACAACAGTGCTCTTATTGCCACCCATTCAGTAGTTTAAGCTTTGCAAGAAATGAAAATTAAAAAAAAACAAAAAAAAACAAAAAAAACAGCTGGACAGCCAACATATCGCCTTCTTTCCTCCACAGAAAGCACAAAATTATTAATTCATGAATTCCACTAACCATACAAGCCCAGTAGCAGAATGCCTAATTAATTCAGAACTCGAGCATACCAGTGCTGACACATCAGCTTTAGGCAGAAGGCGAGGCTGCTGGAGGGCAGTGAAAGCCCGGGACATGCTGCAGATTGACACTTATATCTGTATGGCTCTGACAACTTTGCACAGAAATCTACACTGCAGATTAAACACGCTCAGCACAGCAGTATCATAAAGGCTGTATTTAAAAAGAAGAGGAAGAGAAAATGACATTCAGAATCATTGTGGATCTTATCTCTTTTTCTCTCTTTGTTTTTGGGTTGTTTTGTTGTTGTTTGTTTGTTTGTTTGTTTTAATTATTGATAGCACTAAGCATTATTACTTACGATCACAATAGAGACCAATTGCCTAAGAGGAATGGATAGATGGATAGTACTGTGATCAGCTTGCTGGATCTAAAAGCAGTCTTGCTTGATGTGGAGGAATGGTGACTTGCCAGTTTTCAAAATATCCTTTGCAGTGAAGTCGAAAGGATCAAATGATGTTCATGAGGAACTTCGATAGAGTAGAGATGAATAGAGAGGCTTATACCTTAATCCCAAAGGGCAAGAGAAAAAAATGTCACTACAGTAAACTACAAAAGGAAGAAAGGATGCCAGGGTAGTCACAGAGCAGAAACAAATGCTATTTCACAACCAAGAGACAGGACGCACCTAGACGAAGGACCTCAACCACTGTACAAGGTTGACACTTCCCAGAAGATTTCTGTCAAGAAAAGCTTTGAATAGACTCAGCAAACTGAAGCAACAAAACCATTTTATTTTCTCAGCAAATGGCACATAGTCTGTTCAGAAAATCATAGAATCATAGAATCATAGAATGGTTCAGGTTGGAAGGGACCTTAGAGATCATCTTGTTCCAACCCCCCTGCCATGGGCAAGGACACCTCCCACTAGACCAGGTTGCCCAAAGCCCCATCCAGCCTGGCTTTGAAGACTTCCAGGGAGGGGGCATCAACGACTTCTCTGGGCAACCTATTCCAGTGTCTCACCACCCTCACAGTGAAGAATTTCTTCCTTATATCCAGTCTAAATCTCCCCTCTTCCAGTTTATAACCATTACCCCTTGTTCTGTCATTATCTATCCTAGTAAAAAACCCCTCCCCAGCTTTCCTGTAGGCCCCCTTCAGGTACTGGAATCGTCCGTATTTCAGAAAATAAAAACAAAACGAAACAAAAATACCCAGTATTTAACACAGTATTGCTTTTTTACCCTTAATATATCAACATTTTATTATAGGATGATTTTCAAAGTCACTGGGCAGTTGATGAACTTGGAAAAAATGTCTTATTTTGCATCTGACAAATCATTTGACCATAGTCTTTTTTAATTGCTGCCATCTAATTTATTTCAGTTTTGTCAAATCAATTTTAAGGCTGCTGTGAATTCTAATATGAACTCTAAGAAATTCTTTATGGTTTATAGAAAGTAATTCTTCACTGCAGATAAAACTTTAAATCTTTTATGCTACATCAGCACCCTGCAAGGTTTGCTAATCTCATTCAGTGTCCTCCGTAAAGCTAAAATACACTGAAAATCTTTGAGAAAAGCTTCCTATTATGAAGAAATATTAATACAATATTTAGAAGATCTACTAATGGCTAATAATGTAGCAGTATCTATGAAAAGGTCAGTAGAGCACATAACTCCAAGCACAAGATTATTTAAAATAATTTCTAATAATGAGTTACGGAGCTGTCTTTCTCACACAACTCAGAAACACTTCACAGAAGTATTTAAGTTTGGCTTTTTTAAGCAATGCTAGGTATCCCTGGATGTATTAGGTACACGTTAGAAGAGGCTGATTCTCAAAACTAACAATCTGATGTCCGATTTGAGAATGAACTGCTGAAGAAAGAAAAGTAGGTCGTGAATGGCAGCAGTTGTGGCTGTGCCGTACTCACAGCAGCACAGAAGTGAGCTTCCAGGTGTTATCTCTGGCCTTCAGCACGCTGCCATCAAACGGCAGCTTCCACAGCACTTGCTGCCAAGATACGGAGAAATAAGCGTTTGGGTGTTTATTACGTTGTTAATCTTTACAAGGTTTATTTTACACATTCAGGAGGAACAAGCGGAGGAGGTACCTAAGCAAATTTCAGCTCACTTTATTACAAGAACGCTGATCTTGGTTTTGTTCAGAGAGGCACTCAGAGGCTTTGCCAACACCAACAAAACACGCGATGGCCCCCTCGGAGGGCAGGCCTGCCTCTCAGCGCTGCTTCTCACTCCACGTCATGCATGGGAGCTCAGTGAAACAACAGCAGGAACTCATGTAAGCAGGATTAAAGGCAACAGCCTGCTCTGGTCAGCACACCAGAAAGGCAGCAGGGATGTGCAAAGGGAGGAGGCCTTGAGGAGGCCCACAGGCCGGCATACTCTGCCTGCGAGGCGCACCTCCAATGGCGAGGGACAACAGAAGCTCTTCCAGCTCCTTCACATTCATTTACTGCTATGTTTCTTCATCAGGGGCTCAGGCGCTGCCACCTCACACAGCAATGCGACTGCATGAGTCACCATGTCTCAGCCAAACCTCTTCACTGGCCTGGGAAGCATCTCCTCATCACTCCTTGGTCGCAGAGGCCCTGGTAAGGCGATCCTGTGCCTGAGCCCCATTCCTTGCAGTCAGCTGCCATGAACTTTTACAGGGGAATCAACATGCACAGGCAGCTCTTTGAAACTGCTGAATCAACACTGCCATAGAAATAAGACTCAAGCTCAAACAGTAGACTGTAGAAATAGATCCACACGCCTGCAAGCCCCATTTGTTTATGTTCCATAAGAAGTATTTTTGGTGAATGTTTCTCAATAGACAAAGGGAACGCAGTTCTGCTCTCGCAGGGCCAGCAGCCCATGCAGACAGAAAAACGGCAATTCTCTGCCCTCTGCCTGAGCACTGCCGGAGCCCTTGGTGTGGCCTCATCACTGAAGGAAGAGGAGAAGGAAATACGTCATTTTCTCCGAGAAAAAGGAAAAAGCCAGTATCTTTAACTAAGTGACTCTGCATAAAATTAAATTTTGTGTCAAGGAAAAAATAATTAAGATACAGACAGACATGTTGGAGTGGATTAATTAGATAAAACTCCAAAAGAACTCAGCCTCACATTTTGTTGCTATCTCAAAATTCTCTCTAGCCCCTAAGCCAATTTCTCCATGTCAGCTGAAGCACGTTTTGCTCTCTCTTGTCCTGCTTAGCCCAGGCTGTTGAAACCAGTCTCCTAGGCTTTGCTCATTTTTTCCAACCATTATTTGGATTCTCAGTGGATAAAGAGGAAGCAAGATTGAGACATAGGGCTTATTGCTGCCAGAATGGAACAGAGGAGACTTCTCTAAGCTGCGTTTTAGCTTGTGTTAAACGCATACAGCTACTATGTCGTATAACCACTCTTCCCTGACTTTTGGGATGCTCTCCCTTATATCCTTACCTTCTGTAGTAATACTTCATTTCCCTTCGCTTTTGCTACACTGCAAAATCTTCTATATTATTTTAAGAAGTATGTTAGTTTTGTCACACAAGTCAAAGAATGATTCATGCAACAAATAGCGTTTGTTCCCCAAAATTTTTCCAAATTCTTCCTGTACAGATTTAAAACACATCAGTGTTGTAGCATCTCCAATCACTTCATGGACTTAAGAAGCATTTTCTTTGTTCTCCATCCCAACCACTTACAAAGCACACAGGCAGGATGCTAAGCACCTTGACTTTCAAAGAGTGACCTCATTACTACCCTATCTCGCATCACACGCAAATCAGTGTTCTGCAAAACCACAATGCCTTGTCCACTTATCAAGTACTTTGCAAACTAATTAACTAGTACAGATCAAATCCCAGAAGACATTTAAATATTTGCATCATTTTACATGTACCACTTACACATAAACATGGCACATGCAAACAGTACCACGAAGCTCAGTCCAGGCTTTCACATGTGCATGCATTTGGGACTGAAACACGCAGAAGACATGCTTCCTCACAGACACACAGTTTCCTCTGAAAATACAGCACTTTGTACAGCAGCTCACAACAGCTAAGGATAGGATGTGAGCACTGCTGCTCCAGCAAAAACTGCCAACAAACGTGAAACCAGGATGAACAGCCCACCAAGTTCTCCAAAGGGCAGCACTATGTCCCTGGAACCCTGTCACCAGCCTAATGACTCTGAAACAAGCGTGACATCCATCAAACTGCCACTCTGGTTTCTCAAACTGCTTGTCCATCTCTAAGGCTAGCAGTAAATTGCTCTTAATGTTCCTCACAGGCTTGCTGACAGAACTGCAGCACAATGCTACAATTGTGCCTGCTAGGTGGAGTCTAACTAATAGCAGGCAGTGTCAGTATGGAATTTCTTTGCTGTCATTGGTTTGTTTCAGACCCACTTCCAATGCCTTAGGCCACATATATAACTATGTTTGCTGTAAAACCAGCAGTAATAGTAAAACAAAGCAGTTCTACTTTTCATTTTCTATTAAAATCTGTACATTTTCTGTTTTAACATGATTTCAGAGCATAAAAGCAGAAGCTCCTGATGTATTAGGGGTGAATACACACACTGATTTATTTCAAATGAACCTGGTTTGCTGCATTCATCTCTACCTCTCTCCTTGCAAGACTGCAAAAGCTATCTCTGCTGTAGGACACAGGTAACTCCCCATTCTGCTTTAAGGGCTCTGACAATTTAAGCACTCTGTAAATAATTCATACCATACATAGTTATTGCCCATAAGCAAACAGCTCTTCCTATTGCTTTTGAGCTGACAGCATTTCCGCTGAAGTCTTCTAAATGCTTATTACAATACAGCCCTCTTACCTGACTAAGAGCTGATCATGTTAATAATGAGAAAGCACCATCCTCCTTCAGGAGCCTTGCCGTAGGAATTCCTGCAAGGTTGTGAGATGAATTTTGGCTCAGATGCCAAGTGCAGACTGCTGGAGAACACACGCGCCGGGGGAGGAGGGCCCACAGGAATGCTGTCGCAGGGTACTGCAGTCCACCACAGAGAAATCTGACTTCTGTCATTAACACTCATTTTGCAAAGCAGAGGCACAACACTGGTTGTCAATATCTGAGACTGGCTTCCTCACCAGATCCACAGAACAAGGGCAGCCTTCAGTCAGCTCCATTTCAGACTTTAGTTCCTGCTACACTTGCTTTCCTCCAGTAATTTACCAGTATCACCCTTCCTGCAACAATGCTCAATGCTGACAAGCAGTTGTGATAGTGGTTTCCGTGCCTGCAATGCTTGCCAATAAATACAGAGGAAAAAGGAGGGGATCTATCTTTCTAAACAAACAAAACAGGTAAAATGCTACCTATTTGATGTATCAAAGCCAGGAGTCCAGATAGCAGGGAATAAGACATTAATTCAAAATATGGAATTGACTCAAACTGCCTCCCTTGTAATGCTAGACAAATCACCCCATGTCACATTTCTCACCTGTGAGAGAGATGCTTGTCCTTCTCCATCATCTCACTATAGCTTGCTTTGTCTCCAAGCACAAACCTACATCTTCAGTCCCACTTTCTACTTATTGACAGAGCCTGAATGCCCAAAATCTACTCTGCCAGCATGTTCCTGGGCAAGTTATTTAACCTCTCAGTTTTTGGTCACATCTCAACAACATTCCCTTGCCCCACCAGGCAGTAGGACTGACTGGTCACGAAGTGGCAGCAGTCATACTATAGCATGAGTTAGATACTCACACAACTTAAACGGTGCAAAGAAATCACAGAGCGCAAAACAAAGAAGGGATAGGTTGCACTACTTTAGGTTATGCCATTAGTTTCAGTTCTAAATTGTGATTTAGGAAGTTCTGAAACGTACCACTTTCACTTTAGAAACTGATTGTTGAATGACTGCAGTTTCTAAGAATTACAGCAATGCTATCGATTTAGTCCTGCTATATTTGGTACATAAAAATGGTACTGTTAGTGCTAAAATGAAGCAGAAATGAACTGCTGAGTGAGTCTCATCTTAAATATGAAGGCAATGAGCATTACAAAACAAATACAAATTTCTTTGCACTTGGTGATTTTTATACGTATTCCAGCAGAAACATTTAATGAGGCAACTGCAAACATACAAAGTGAAAAGCCATAAAAATATGCATTACTTCCTAAGAGGAAAGTAGTGCCTATTGTTGAACAGCAGTTGCAAATAAATAAGTAGTGATTTTCACTGCAAAGTTCATTAAGAAGAGGGAAATCCCTTGAAATAGTCTTGAAATAGGCTTTTTGTAAGAGCACTATGTGCATCTGTATTCCAAAGGAATGGAAAATGCGGAGTTAAGTACCAAAGAAAGAGTAGGCTTCATTGGCTTAACGTACTGAAGAGAAAAAGATAGGAAAATCAGGAGCCAATTCAGCAATATGAAGCCACACCACGGACTTGCTTTCAGCTCAGTCATCTGACAGTGAATAAATTGATAGTGTCCACCTTACTGACACATTTTCAGTGTAAAATTAATTGCTGAGCAAAAATGTTTGGATTCCTTACTGTGAAGTTGTTAGAATCACCCATTTCTTTGAGGCAAAGTTACAATCACAGAATTCACATTCCTCTAGAAAACGACACCAGCTAATAAAGTAATAGGTCAGGCTGAAACAATAGGAGATAAAAACAAAAAAGCAATAAAAGTGGGCAAGTCAGTGTTCCTTCATGGTCTGAACGTCCTGTTCTGGTTGCCCGCTGCTGATCACAGACCCGCGTCACTTCCTGGCCATTCACTTGCTGCAGCAGGGACAGCATTTTTGGCTTTTTTTTTTTTTTTTTTTTTAACAGATGGAAGCGGGCAAACAAGAGTAGACATGATTTGAGGGTTTATTTTCACCTCAAAACAAAACCCTTAGGAGTTGAAATGAGCCTGTTGAAATGTATAATCCTCACCTGCGCAGCTCTTCCACGATAAGAATCTCTTCAATCTCTGCATACGTGTAGCCATATGGCACTTGATGCCACACAACTCTGGGACCCAAACTCACAGGTACTAACGTATGCAAGCTTTTGAACAAACATCTTCTCCAGAAGTTTTACTGTACTGACATAGTGCAAGAACAACCTCCTGTTGAATATGAAATGCAAGTCAGTCTTACAGGTGTAACATCAAACATCCCCTTTGTGGGGTGGCAGTGGTGTGCAAACCTCAGGTTTTCAGCATCAGTGTTAGCCTTGATACCAAATGAAAAATCACACCATTCCTGGATAGCATATCTCTTCCCTATAATTAATTATCAGGATAAGAAATCGACCTGGTTGCATGACACTTTTTTGCAAACTTCTGGTACGCAAAGCCTTACAATCTCGATTAGTTCTCCACAGTAAACTGAGAAACGTACTGCTAAGCAAGAGACAGGACTGAAGACTGCCAGGAAGCTGGCTGGTGAAGAAGACACTCATACAAATCAGAAAGGGCAAAGCCCTGGGAGGCAGGAGCAACTGCACTACTTTCCTCTTAGGGAGCACTGACAACCTTTCTCCAGTCAGATAAATAAAAACCCAAATGCTAACAAATTTTACAGACACGCTGCATTTCTCTCTGTGCAGGTAAAACAGCTGCAGGCAGGCATCACACAAGGTAGTTTCCTGCAAAACTCTCCTTTTGCCTATTTCTGCAGGCAGCACATCTGGCTCCCTGCACAGCACACTGCTGTCCCCACTGACCAAAGGATTCACTCAGTCCTTTGGGACTATCCAACCTCTTTTCAGCCATGCTTATCACACTGCAACCCACTGCCACCTCCCAGCCATCACCTGCCCCACCTCCTTAACACAGATTTTTTAAATTTTCCTTTTATAATGACTTCCCCCCATTTTTATTAACTTCTCTACTCCAGAAGCATGCACTGTTTCAAGATCTACCTATAACTAATAAAATATGAGGAAAAAAAACTAATCAAAAGCATCACCCTCAAAAAGCTGCAAACCCTTCAATTCCAGGTGTGGGCAACAGCTACCATGTCCAAAGAGAAACAAGCATCTCAGCTGCAAAACAAGATAAATCTCTCTGCAGCACCCACTGTAGGAACCCAGGACACAGCCTCCTACCCTGCACACCGCCTCCGAGAGGAGAGGGTGCAGCAGCACATGAACCACCCAAAAGAGAGCCCAAAATTCATGCCCTGAGCCATGCAGGCCCTGCTGCCCAAGCAGGACAACCATGGGACCTCCAGGAAAATAGCATATTACGAACATTAAACAAAAGTCTATTTACTACTTCTTTTTTTTTAACTATAAATCCACTGAACCAGCTAATGCTGTTTACTTTTTAAAATGTAAAAAAAAATAATAATAATTAAAATTAATTAAAAAGAAAAAGAAAGTAGTGGGGGAAAAAAAAAAACAATAGTTAGTATGCTAGGAAGATATATACTCCACACTGTTTAGGGACTAGAACTTCAATTCTTAATACAATACACATGAAAAGAGGATACAGAACTGGCCTATTTCTCTTCAGCTCTGAAATTCCTTCACTCCTGTCCTTACTTGCTGGTGAGTATCCTTCCCCCAGCCACATGGTGCCATTCCTCCCCGGTGCGATTCCCAACAACACACTGACAAGTCACCATTCTGTCATCTACACATGCAGCATGTGACAAAAGCAAGCACGGCCCTTTACAACTCTTGCTGAAGAGGAGCTGTAATCCAGCACAAATTTGGAACAAATTTCTTCTAGAAGCAACACTGAGTGCCGTGCAAAAGACTTGCTTCTGCAAAGACTTTTTGGGAGGGCTAACGCAGATCCACTGAGTGGTTTCAGAGATCAAGAACCACGCTTGCTGATGCACACCATTTAAATTACACTGATAGCTTTTTATTCTAACAGTGATAAATGGTGTCTTCATTATCCACACAGACACGATATTACACTGCCTGGGATCCTGCCAAATCTGAAGCAATAAAAGTAATGAACTGTCTAGGCAAAACATTCCAAGGAAAGTTTAAAGCCCTGCACTTGACACCACAGGAAATTTTTTACACCTTTTCCTCACACTTACTCTATATTGTGGTGGTAGAAGAGCATGCTCAGTGTATCCCTTCTCACACCACCTCGCCCCTCCCAAGTCATTGCTTTTCAGGTCACAGCAGCAGAGGATATTCCTGTGGCGGAGCAGCAGCCAGGTAAGTGTCTAAACTCAGAAGTAAATCACCATCAACAGAAAGATAGAGCAATCTCCACATCAAGGTTCAGAAGGAGAACTTAATCTGCATCCTCTGCCTCACTGTCGGGAGAAGCCCATTTAACATTGATAACAGAGATCAAAGCTGAGTGGCTTTATTTACCGTTCCTGCTCCAGCTTTCTGTCACAAATACATGAATTTTCTCTTCTGCTTTTTGGTTATCACAGTCGCTTAGGATATTATGCTTCAGGTTAAGGCAGCAGCTTTATTTCTGCATTTGCAATATTTTCAGAAAGATGTATGAGGTTTTTCAGTGTACATCAAAGTCGAGAAGCAATATACAAGTAATTGACAAGAAAAAGCTTTTGTTTTCAAGACTACATTCCACTGTATTGGCTACAAAACCCTTAACTACAAGCATCCTTCCATGATGTTTTCCCCCCCAAACCTTTCACGATTGACTCTCACAAGAAATACAAATAAATGTCTTTTCTTCTCTAAATTTCTACTAGCTATAAGCTATCACGTATGTTTCCAAAGACATTCAGAGACTTATAAATGCAGCCAAGAACCAAGCCAGATTTTCAAAAGGCCTAGGCAAGTTAGGCCCATAATGCACTTTAAAGTTTGAAAATTCCACTCTTGTATTCAAAAATAATTAAAGCAGCACAAATTGTTATCAAAGTCGCACCCACACCTAGCTAACATCACTTAGTTAGCAGCCCATTGTTTTCTACAGAAAAGAAAGTGATCTTTTTTGTTTGCTCTACTGTGTTATACTATAAATCTAATATATGTAACCTCTTGGAAATACATCAATAAATTGTAAAAGTGGGACTCAAGCAGCAATTAGAGGTAAGGTGATAAACAAGAAAACACTTTAAGGTCTTCCCATGGGGTAAACATTGACAATTTAATGGAAGATGTGGCATTAAATAATTCCTCTATTATTCAACTCCTAACTGTACCTTTCCAAGGACACAGATGCATTCTGTTTCTGACAGTTTTACTCCTTTGAGATGTGCAAGAACTAAAACAAAACGGGAGGCATGTACTACCTGCGTTAAAAACAGCAATTTTGTATACAACTTAGAAAGATAAAATTTTCCATTACTGAAGTCTACAGGAGGTGGCCATTCATTTTAGGAGGACTGTATGGTGCTACACATGTTGGAGCAGAGAGGGGCCTGCTAACACTGCATACATCCTTAAATAAAAAAATCAGCCATGTGTAACAATCCTTACCCTAGATTCCACTGCTGTGCTGATAGATCCTAGCTTATATGGGCCATGTTGGGTCTGGTTGTTACACAGCCACTGGACGCTCAATGTGTCTGATGGAGATTTTAGCACAACCTCCCTTTAGTTGTTGCCGTTCGCTACAGCAAGCAGCACTTGTATTTCCCACATGCTTTCCAGGCTGACCTCTTTCTCCAATATTAATTAGCAGTTTTGTTGTGCAACAGCACAAGCCAGGCTCTGTTAACCTCACTCCAGCTCTGCTTTTACATTGCAGCTCTTGGCAACTGGCTACTGATCCCTTTGGGGATCTTGTCCTCTGGCAGCTCCACCGTCCCTCCTGGGAACAGGGGCAGGGAATGGGGATGCAGAGCAGAGGGGTGTGACATGGAGGACTCCAGGGCAAAAGGAGTAAATTTCCTGGCTTCACTTTTGCCTTTCAGCTGAGGCTCCTTTGCCTGTTCAGAAAACAGGACGCTGAGGGGAGGCCTCATGGCGGCCTACAGCTCCTCACGAGGGGAGCGGAGGGGCAGCGCTGAGCTCTGCTCTCTGGTGACAGCGACAGGGCCCGAGGGAACGGCATGGAGCTGTGTCAGGGGAGGTCAGGTTGGGTGTTAGGGAAAGGTTCTTCCCCAGAGGGTGGTCGGGCCCTGGCACAGGCTGCCCAGGGCAGTGGCCATGGCCCCACGCTGCTGGAGTTCAGCAGCCTTCAGACACCGCTCTCAGACACAGGGTTTGAATTTTGGGAGGTCTTGTGCCAGGAGTTGGACTCCATGATCCCTGTGGGTCCCTTCCAACTCGGGATATTCTATGATTCACAGTCAGAGGTCCAAACAGAAGGCACTCTCTCTCACCCTGCCGTGCCTACAGACTCAACGCCTGCCCTGTTTGGAATATGTTAACCTATAACAGGAACACAAACACTGGATTAGGAATTCTCACACCTGATCTGTCCACAAACAGGCAGGTACGTATGGAGCCATACAGAAGGAGGTACCCTCGGGCTCATTCCTACGGAGTTAATATCTTACCTAAAGTGCTTACACTTTATACTTTGATGGAAAAAGTCAAGTTCATTATTTATTGCAGTTGGGAACTGACTACAGTTTCTACTGAACAAACGAAGTCATTCTTCAAAAGAAAGGGAGAAGAACAAGTAACAGCTTCTCCATCTAGCTGCAATCTGGTTAGGTCAGAGGCCAGACAGAAGCAGCTCTGCATCTTGCATGCAGACTGCGTGCTCCTTTCCAGCAAGGGTTTGAAGGTTCAGGGGTGCTTGTAGGGCTTTGGTGGGTTGATTTGGGGATGGGTATTTTTTGTTCTTGTTGTTTTGACACCTGCTGATTCTAATCCAAATCCTCTGGAAAGTGAGATAAACATCACTTACTGAGGTACCACATTTGAGATATACATGAAACTGCTGAGAAAGAAAAAGACAAAGAAACAGCACTGTCTGTCCCGTAAGTGTAAACAAAAAAAAAAGAAAAAAAAAAAGAAAAAAAATATTACTTAGCAGTCTATTAATACAATAATAAACTTTTTGGGGGCCAGGGAACATATACAATAAAACATTTGCAGGCTGCTTATATTAGTACTTCCACAGGAACAAACATTTATCTGAAGCACTCAGGAGAAGCAACCAAACATACAAACGCCCTACACACCTGGCAGCCTTGCATCCCTCCACGGAAGAAGGACCCTTGCTCAGGTGCCTCGTGCTGCAGTCTCTCCAGCTTGTTCCCCACCCCAAGCACCGTGTACCTTGAGTACTCATAACTGTCCAGTCCCAAAGGCTGGGACCAGTTCCCAGTCCCAAAGGCATGTTGACTGACAAATGACCACAGTTGCCCCATTCACCGGTTGTCACCATCACCTCTGTCAACTGCCTCAGACAACAGCAAAGCTTAAGGTCTGATTTTTGGTGCTGATGAAATAAGCCAAAAGTGTCACATGCAAGGAAAAATGCTCCGGAATCCAGACATTTTACGTTTTTGCAAGAGTATGTTAGGCTTTTTTAATAGTTAGTCATTAAACTCTCTTTTTTATATCCCAAACTAAATATATTGCCAAGAACCCATCACATTTTAATATTCCCACTCAAGCAGTGCCTACAAAACCCTTTTAGGGCTGAAAGCCCACTGTCCTGCTTGAATATCAACATCACCCCCCAAGGCTTTCAGCATTTTAGACTGGACATCACAGTGCAACAAACAGCAGGAGTTGAGAAAGGAAGGAGGGTATACAGAAATAAATCCACATTTACAGACAGTAACTGCATGAAGAGCCTAGAAAAATAATTAAAGTTCTTGGGGGATGGGAGAAAGACCAGGAACTCCATTAAGCAAGGCATTCCATAGCTGTATCATATTTACAATGGATTATTAGCCTTCCCAGGATATTACATTTAAGGAAACATTCTGTGAATACAAAATAGGATCCCCCAGTAAACACAATAAAGTAGACTCACAGCTAGACTTTCAAAAACTGCCAAGATAATATTCAGAGCAAAGCAAGTCGTCAGTTCAGAGGCTGCTTTTTGAGAGGTACCTGCTACCAGCACAAGAAATGACTGCGTGAGGGAAAGGCAACGACAAACTTGTGCTGTTCCCTGCGCTGACTGAACTGCTTGTATGAGGTTGTCCTCCCATGACTGTTGCTATCTAGTTAAATTGTTTATTGGTGATGAATTAGACAATATTCTATTCTGCTCATTTTTAATTTAAGACCATTTGCCCCGGCTCTTCCAAAAGCAGTTTGATGGCTGTATACAAATCCTCTCCCAGCCTCTTGCTTCCTGCCCTGAGCCATGCCCCATGGCCTCTCGCCTCTGGCACAAGATTCTTAAAATGCCTTCTGACAACTCTGCAACCCTCACTGTGTTTTCCACACACACCGGGGCAGGAGGGCACTGAAGGTCTCCACTGAGACAGCTACGGACAGCATGGTCAGCTGCAACCCAAACTCACGTGACCAACTTGCTCCCATCCTGCTTGCTTCTAAGCTACGCAGAGAGCAAGGCAGCACTGGACATGCTTCAGAGATCACGAGGAGACGGAAGGGGTGCCCAGCAGACTCCACAAAACATCACTAAACACATGTACACAGACCACAGCAGGCCTCCCCGCACACCATTACAGGCTTCACTGGAAGACCAGAAGCCACAATTACAGCGTGCCACAGCAAGACAACTGGAGAGAGCAACAGCCCAAGCAAGCATCGCGCAGTCATGGAAATGTGCAGCAATAGAGACATCCTCTGTGTAAGCAGGATGCGCCATTTGAGGCAGAAGAATTGTTGTTCTGTGAGGCAGTGCAGAGCAATTCTTCCATTTCACAAATGTAAAAGCAAAGCACAGAAAAGTGAGGAGAGAAAAACCATTTCGCTTGAGTTGAGTCACCTAAAAGACAGGCTTTTAGCCTAGGTGAAGTCTAGATGCCTCCTTCAATCCCTCTATACACAGAGGGAGATTCCCCCATGGGTCTCAGAACTGCTCTCCAGTGACTTAGCTAGCTCAAATGACACCCTTCGCTTTTAGCCAGCTAAAGGAGGCTCAGGTTTCATCCTGCCCAAAGGACTAGCAAAGGGCTGAGCTGTGGTCTCCTCAGCAAGCTGAGATGTAAGGTTGCAGGGCGCTGCACCATGCTGGGTGAGTCACCCAGGGCTCCTGTGAGTAAGAGCAGGCACACAGGCAGGCACCAGCTGCAGGAAACATGCCAGAAATCTCAGCCCCTGCAACTCAAGCAGTTGTTTGGGTTGCCCACAGCTGGCATTTTTAACCTGTGTAGTTAGGCCTTGGCATTCCTGATACTTCTAGAAGAAAAATGATTTTTAAAACATTAGCACGCCCTGGAAACAGCAGTTCAAGACCTCTACACAAAGGGAAGAAGGGAAACACTTTGTGTAGGGTCCCTCTCTAAAGGCTGATCCTAACAGGCACTGCAGAGGTCCCCCAGCTTGGGCTCACATCTCTGCTCTCTTCGACATGATACGCAGGCACACGGGTCTTGTTGAGACAAGGGTCTAAGAAGTGATGCTGAGCAGTTGTTTCCCTTGGCTCTGCAATTTGATCTCCTCATTTAAAAACCTCTCATTCCCTACATCCTCCTTTTTAATTGCAAATTGTGCAATGGTTTATTTGTGAATTCTTTACACACATTGAAAAACCTCTGCCAAAGCAAGAATTTCTAAAAAAAGCAGCTGGGTTAACCGAGGCAGACTGCAAGATCTTTTAGAAATGAGGCTCATTAGGCACCTAACACAAGTACAGCGCAAGCCTTTCATCCAACACTCAGCACCCAGGCTTCCATTGCTAACCGAAATCAAAGATCCAAGAGACAGGGATGGGGTGAGAGCAAACACATCTGAACACTTCGATCTGTTCCTTCCTTCTCAGCACCAGGAAACCCACTAGTTCCAGCTTGCAAGAGCTATTCCACCATGTTCTGATTTGACACATGGCTTTGGTCAACGCTAGCAGGGCAAAGGGTCCTGCAGCAGCCTCAGTCCATTCAGCTTGCTCAGTGTCCATCCCTCCTGTCATCATGAAAACTCATTCAGCAAAACACAGTGGGCCGCAGGACCGGGCAGTCACTCTCTAGCTGCAAAGCCTTTTGCTCCTGCTCAGCCCTGATCTCCAGTGAAAGAAGAAAGCCCACCGCAAGCAGCCCACACTCTCCTATATGGCTGGAAATAATAAAAAGGAGCTGCAAGGGTAGGGAAAGGGCTCAAAGTTACTTCTGAGGTTTTATTCTTTCAAAAATATCCACAGGTTGGTGCTTCTCTCTCACTCTTACGGAGGGATTACAGAGAGATCAGCACTTTTTAAACAGAGAGGTGAAAACCCACAAAAGCCAAGCAGGGCTTTGACATAAAGCCACTCTTTCTCAGTTGTAAAAACATCCGTACCAACACCAGTACCGCAGACTTTTTCCCCTCAATCCTGTAAATTTTAAAACTGAGTGCAATGTCTTTCTGGAAGGGATGCAGCATCCAGAAACTGCAATTAGGCAGCTGAAGGAAAGTGCAAAGGGAGTAGCTCTCTACAGAAAGAAACACTTTTCCACCAACTTTTCAGGGGATCAATGGCTGCTCCAACAGAGGAGAATAAATCAAGTAAAGATACTTCTTCACTGTATCACACTGAAAAGTGACCTGTCACAGAGACCAGGGAATTTGGTTTAGCCACTCTTACCAGTCAGCAAAATCATCCTGACAGTGTTCCCAAAGCTAGTTGCAAACAGCTTTCTAAATACATTTTTAAACACTAATGACCTTTTAAATGGAAACTACTAGAGACAGAATCATACTACATATTCCTGCAGACATGTTTGGAGACCAAGTTTCCAGACCAAGTAAAACTTCAATCCTGTCCAGTATTCAACAAGTCATAACTGAACGATCTCTTACACAACCACACATAAAAGTCAAGGTCAGATGGACTACTCCGTGCGCATACAGACAAAAGAGCAAAGAAACAAAACACTTCAACACTGATACCCACTCAATATGGCCCTTCTCCTCTCATCCTATGGCAAAGCCCATACTGGGCACATAGATATCATCTTTGCTTTCTATTAAACTACATAAATGAAGTTGGTAACTTCTGTCCTAGACCTCTTCCATTTCAGGAATCAATCCGGAAACAATGTCATGGCTAAGAAGCTGGGAAACCTCCCGTTTCATCCAACAATTTCATTAGCTCATACCCACTACAGAACTCCTAGGGAGCAATGGCTGCTTCTGCAGAAGTTGTGTTGCTTTCATGCTGCGTTCTTGGCACTGATATCCCTTTCCCAGACTGATCAGTCAAGACCAGATAAATACTCAGGAATGGTTCCCTAATCCTAAAACATCTTCCTAAAGTCTGCCTTAAATCCACAGATCTCTCGAACTCAGTCCAACCAGTCACTATTTTCAGGATTTTTACTTGCAAGGATCTGAGCCAGCCCCCCCCCACACACCCACATCTTTCCAACGAAGGATCCTTTAACATTAGTGTAACAGGAACAGCTGCACTTGAATATTTTCAACATCCTTTGAAAAACTAGCAGACCTATAGTACTATATTTTTTTCTTGCCCTTGTATACTGTTTATTTATTAAAATCTGTTAAATGTTTGTGTTGCCTCACAATATGTTTTTTCCCTACCTACTAACAATAAATCTGCATGGAGTTTCACTATAGGGAAGAGTCTTACATCCCAGCTGCAGGTGATATTCCCTAGAGTCAGACACAATTCCTTTCTGGTTTTAGAGATGTTGGTTTTTTTATTTGTTTGGTTTTTAATAAACATATTGCAGAATAAGTAGTTTGCTGTGAAGCACAAGCAAATCACACAGATCTTATAAGAAATATTAGCATTCTGAAAACAAGAAAATCCTACACCAGTGTAAGAGAGAAAATTATTTCACGATAGACTGTTTTTTATTTGTCCTTATCAGTGGGTATGTCTGCCCCGAACTCCCAGCATATCACAGCTCATCAGGGCAGTGCATGGACACTTGAAGTTTCCCTGCAAAGAGAGAACACTCATGTAGGAGAGCTTATCACCTGGGTTTCACTGGGGAAGCACAAACTGGGAGGCAGTGAACAACACCAAAATCACCTACATGATGGGAGCACAGACTTAATGTTGGAAGAGGAGCATTTAAAAAAAGAATTGGCTTGTCAAGCTTGACTCAAACTGCATTTTTGCTTGATATGTGTTTTCCCAGCTGCACAGTAAGTGGAGTCTTTCCAAAAGAGTCTGCCTTCTTATGAAAATAAACAGCTGCTGAAAGCTCCTGGTATCATTTATGACTCCAGGACTGAAGATCTTATCCCCCTGTCATTAAACCATCCCCCTCACTCCATCCAGCTAATCACATTCTGAATCTGGTAAGGAAAAAAAAAAAACAACACACCAACAACAAAGCATTTATTTGGTTTGGGGTTGTGGGGGAGGGACTCAAGGTCCACGCCCAGCGTGAAGGGGTGTAAGGTGATTTATGTGACGGCGACAGTAAACTGACAACCGCATTTCATTACTGGATGCTGCTGGCTAGAGATTTTTTATACATCTCCACATGAGTATTTAATGCTATTAAATAATCATACTTATCATTCACTCCATTATCAATATACTTCTCAGAGCTTATGTTGAGGCATTTTTATTACCGTTAAATCCGAAGAAATGAATGCAACAGCAGACATGACTGTCAATATGACCTGAGGGAACAGATTATCCTTCTGGCTTTCTGTCACTAGAAACAGCCATTAGAAATGACTGCATGACGGGTTCCAACTTTCTAAATCGTCACCCATAAACACAACAGCCAAGATGTAGTTTTTTGCAGTTTAACTCGAGAGTTAATGCCGTCCTCATGCACTCTGATATAACAACATCTGAAGCAAACACACAAAAAAAGTTTTATTTTCAAGTTTCAATGTGTTCACAATCCTTCTCCTCTCTCCTCCCATCTCCCACCCCATCCCCAACCCTCCCCCCTTCCAAGAAAAAAAGGGAGAACAGAAGGGAAGCAGAGAAATCTCAGCAAAGCCTCATTTTTAGAGAGCCAGGCTAAGCCAACAACCACACACCATCCTCGGCAACACAGGCTGGTATTCTCACACAAGCCCACAATCCTTGCAAAAATCTTTGAGAAACAGTATTTACTGAAAAAGCACTGGCAGAAATGACAGTGGGGCCTTGCCCATGTGAGTCTTTGCAGGAGACAAACACTAATAGTTACACCAGCATCAGCAAGTTCGGGCATAGAAATGAAGTTCAGACAATTATCTATCAAGCCACACTCAAGCATCCAAGAACTGTGGGTTCTGCACATGCATCTGAGATTTCCAAGGAAGAGGTGTTAAATCCACCTGGAAAAAAAACACCATAGCATTTTTGCAAACACATAACCATCAGGATGAAGTAAGGCTACAAAGTTTATCCAATGGGTTATTTGTTGCAGATGGAAGGCACAGTTCCAGTTAGAGCTGCCTACACTTGCCTGAGTTTTGCTGCGCTGAAATAAAAAGGAAAGTTTGATCCTATGCCTTGGAAACAAAGCATTCCAGTAGATGTAATGTTATGAACAGAAAGAGCTTGTACCACATAATCACACTTAAGGCACTGAAGCAGTACTCCTTACATTTGGTGCCAAACCAGCACCAACCACATGCTGACCGAGATGCAGGGTCCTTAGCTACAGGCTTACCCAGAAAGCCAGCATCTCTCCTCTGAGGAGAAATGATGGCCCAGAAGGAATCACCCCACAACTTTAACACCGGATGAGGAACCAAGAAAAGGAGGAGAAACTGTTTCCTGGTGCCCAGTCTGGTTTGCAGCATTGAGACTTGCATACCACCTGCCACCCTATGGCTATTTCAGCATCTATTTCACCAGGATTCAGCCAGCTACAGCGAAGCTGTGGGACAACTAAGAGGATCACAGCTGCGAATGGATAAAATCCAAGAGTTTGAGGCACAGATAGATAGACTTAATTCCTTGGACTTCTTTACCAGTAAGGGCCATAAAAACATTTGGTGTGCAGCCTGATCAAGTTCCCGAGAACCACTTGAGCTCCATCACTTTCTTTTCAGCTTCTGTTTGCCCAATTAGAGAGACAAGATTTGACCCCTGCTCTGAGAAAAGGAGAGTGTGCCCTCCCAACCAGGCCTTCTGCTGCGTGGAGAAGGACACGGCTCACAGCTGCAGTCTGTCAAATACAGAAAGCAAGAGAGGAACTCCCTCAGCAGTAATTCCTCTGGCCTTGATCTCCCTTTCCTCCACCTTCATTTCAAATATTCGGCAGGCAGCCTCCTATCTGCTTCTTTGCTCTTTTCAGAGGGAAGGGTCAGCTCTTCCTGTTCAATATTCTGACAGTAAAAGTGATGTCTCAGGCCACTGCTGGTGTTGTATCCAACTGCATGAGGAGTCCCAAGGCTACCTTTCTTGACCCAGAGAAAGACTTTTAGAAAAAAAAGCCTCAAATTGGATGTTTTAAAAGCAAATACACACATACACGTGAAGGGTAAGCTAAAATTTACCATCTGTATTTTCCAAGAAAAATCAGCCCCAAAAAGTCTGTATTTAGAAAGGTATTTTCGTATCAAACTATGATCTCCACTCTTTTCCCTTTAGAGGAAAAGCTGGTGCCTTGGGTTAGTATCAGGTATAGTTACAGCTCCCAGGTACTGGAATGCTCCTCTAGGAAAGAATAAACAAAAGGACTCTCTGTAACGTAATAAAAGTGAGTCAGAACACGCTTAATACAAGCGGAAAGACAAGCCAGTGCTTGCACAAGATAGAGTTTAGGAAGAGAAGACAAAGCCTCCATTTGTTTGTTCTCTTCATCATAAAGCTTAAAATAAATCAAAGAACTTTAACACTCGATGTCTAAACTGAGTACTTTAAAATTAAAATTTCAGAAAACTTGAACCCTTGTAGCTCGTGTCAGTAAAGTGTGCCCTTTAGCTATGCAGCGCCCATATTCTTAATGGAGACTGCTTACAAGTTCCTTGAATACAGTAGTACATAGAACAACACACATACTACACAGCATGAATTTTTTATTTTATTTTTTAAATGTAGAGCTAATATATAGCCAGACCTCTAGGAACATGTTCAAACATAAGGTATTCATGTTCCTGAGTTTAACAGAAATACGGAAAAATTTAGCATTTCATTTTGACATGAATCCACTGCTTAAAGAATGGTTCAGAGAGAATCTACCAGTCCTTTAAGTAGGCTGTTGTGAAGAGCACTTAGTGGAACACAGAAATACACAGTATTTGCATTAAAAAAAAAAAAAAAAATTAGACCCCTCCAGACTCTCCGTGGAGGTTCTTGGGTTCAGCCAGAGTGAAAGGGTTTTTATAGCACTTGTCAGGCAGGAAGCATGCATTTAATAATGAATAATGAAGCAGATAAAGCTACAAGGAGTCAGCAGCACAGAAGGTGGGCCAGGCTCCGGCATTTCCCAGCATGTGTGAAGGCAGAGGGGTGTGCTCTGGCTGAAACAAACGGGCAGTGCAGAGCCCGCAGACGGGCTGGCTGGCTGCAGAAACCACACGTGTAGCAACTCACCATCACCTCGATGCAAGAGGCCACATGCTGGGCTCACAAGATTTGATTTTATTGCCTCTTATTTTGGTTACTCTACTGACCTTAAAATAAGAGCGTAACAATCTTTGAAATATATATAATCTTTGTGCCTTTGTTAGGTAACATGTAATAAAGTGGCTCTTTAAGACACAGTAAAATCTAAGCCCCAATAGGTAAAATACCATTTGCATTGGTACACATTCATGGGAGGGGTCGTTATTAAACACACTTAGAAGCTCAACATTAATTTTACGCATGAACTCTGCCTACAGGAGAGGAAAAACATCAATATCCCCATTTCAGATGCCTGAAAGCAACCTTGCCACACAGTGGTACACTGATAACTGCAAACCGCTGGGAATCTTTACCTCCATGTAATGCTAAAATCAGCTCAGGACGGATTTTCTATTACATGGGAATTTAGAAAAAAAAAAAAAATTAGAAAAGCGGTATTTTCTTACACCAGCAGCTTAATGCTACTGCCAGAGGCTACTGTAACCCAGACACTCCCCATGTCAGTGCATCCACAATGCCTTAAGCACTAACCTGATGCCCAGTCTGACTGGCCTGGCTCCATCACGCCCCAACAGAGCCACTAATCCTCAGGCAGAGCACGAAGCCCTGAACAGAGCAATCCGATCCAGGCCTCATCCTGCACCTCGGGGCTCCAAATGCCACCTAGGAGTGCTCTAGGCTCAGAGCTAAGAAAGCAGAATTGGGTTTTGGTCACATCTTAAGGAGATGCAGTTCAACATAACTGAGGGCTATTCAGAAACTGCAGAAGTGTGGCAGATCTGTGTTTAACGGATTTCCACAGCCAAAGTTAAAAAGATGGCAGGACAGATTCCATGTGACCACATTATTTTTTGGTTTATTCTATCAGACAATGCAATCAGATTATCCAAAGTGCAATTATAAAAACCAGTCTGCTACCCAGGGGAAGGCCACCTGATACTGATGAGTGCAAAGCTCAGTGTCCTTCAAGACACGAGGTGGTAAGAACACTGTGCCAAACAACTCAGATGGCTTCCAAAGACTTGTCTAGATCCTACATGTTTTAGGTATTTTCTCAGCATATCTCATTATTTTAAGATTTAATGCAGAGAACAGGACCTCAAAGGTAATGAACAGCTTCAAACAGTTTTGGGGGAGGGAGGAACGCAGTCTGTAGCAGGCGTCCTATATATTTTGAGTACTTCTGCAATCCTCTCTTAATTTGCTTAACTTACCACAGTTGTATTCCTAGAGAAAGAAAAGCCCATGCAGTTCATGATACCCACAAAAATATTTCTTTCAAGGGTAACTTTCAAGAGTGTAAATAAATACATGTATTGAAATAACAGCCTTTTATCAAAAGATCTCAAGTTACTGAGAGCCTCGCAAGAACGGTTGCTTATTTAGAACCAGACTCTCTGCTCGATCCATGGAAAAACTTATTTCAAGAGAACACAAAAACACAAGAACAACTCAGGCAGCTTGCTTAATTCCTGCCAGGCAGAAAGTCTGACATCTGTGCCAGCTCTTCCTCCATGTTCCAGGAACGGCTGCTATTACCACTTCAGAAACAGTGACACGGGGAGGCAGAGAAAGTTACTTTTCCTTTTGCCAGTTCTGTTGGGCTGCATATTCCCTTTTGCACAAGCTCAGACTTTTTTTTATTATTATTATTTTAGAAATTATCAATAAAATTTACATATCTATATTAGGTGAAGACTATTTGGCAAAATATTTCCTGTGTTGGCCCCTCACACAGTGTGCACAGTGAAAGGGGATGGTGAAAAAGTTCGGTCCCTCTGATACAACTCCCCAACTTTAATTCTTTGGTGCTCTGAGGGCAGCCCAACTAGCAAAGGTCTTGTTCCCATCCAGTCCTGAAGCCAAGCAGCACCATGCATCTGGCAAGAAGGATGTCTAGCGGCTTTATGGAAGGGGCTGTGCAAGCAGAGACACTTCCTTCAGCACAGCCCTGGCTCCTCCACCTCCCCTGGGCTCTGGCACATGAACAAGGTTACACAAGAAAAGGCTGTGAACTTAAAAAACACAAGTTAACCCACAGCAAAGCTGTCTTTGTAGCCCATCTCAAGGTATAAGCATGATGGCAGTCCTCCTCTCACTAGGACCTGAGCTACCCTGACGCTATACTGCATTTACTCAGCCAGAGAGCATGAGCAGCAGGTAGCTCTCGCTCCCATGCTAGCAGCAACTGGGAAGGGAAGGAAATGAGGTCCCTAAAGCCCTGTGCCAAACCCAAGTGCACTACCCTTCATTGAAGCTTACTGCTGCTCCTGGCTGAAGGGAGAGGCACTGTCAGCACCACACAAATCACACGCTGGGGAGCAGTGGAAGACTGGAACAGATATGAAGGAGGCACAGCGGCTCCCTTAAATCAAACGTTTGAAATCAGGACTGGCCTTACAGACACACAACTGTCTGCAACTTCTTCTTTATGGCAAGAGTAAACAGGCCCCTAGAAAGGTTAAAAAAAGAAAAAAAGAAAAAAACAACAACATAATGAGTACTCCAAAATAAAAATTGAAAGATTGAGGGGAAAAAAAAAAAAAAAAAAAAAAGCCATGGGAAAAAGAGACAGGAAAATAGAATAATAATCTATTTTGGGCAAACTTGTTAACCGTTAAGGCTGAACAAAGACCTACTGAAATTGCATTAAGGGTACATTTGTGATAAATGAACACCATACAAAAACCTGCAGGATTTTAATTTCACACAATTTCACGCACATACAAACAACAGCAGATCGATCTAATCGTGTTACAGGAAGGACTTTAAAAGGATAGCATGAAGCTAACTCAATCCTCAGCTTTTAAATTTGGGGCTGTTTTCATATTATTTAACAGGGGAAAATATATTTCAAAGGCTTACAGAAAGCATTTCCTAAGTTAAATCAATCTTTGTGTGCTGATAAAGATCACAGTTTAACAATGAGAGGGCAAAAAGGCAAGGTGTTTCCAGCACTGGCATTAATCCTGCTGCCACCTAAAATCTCCTTTGAATGTGCAGATTCAAAGAGTCGAGACCAGCAGCAGTTTCCAACTGAAACAAAACATACATCCCTATTGGATTAGGCCATTTCAGAAGACTTTTCTTAGCATTTGGCTGAAGGCTGACCACAACTCTTCTTCAGATAAGCAGCTTTTCAGACCCTGAGCTGACTGACGTACCTATACAGAAGCCTGAGAACACTCAGCATTCAGCTTCACTTTGCAGTTTGCCTACATGGTGCAGCCAAGCAAGTAAACAGCAGAAAAGTGGCTGTGAAATCCTTTGCGAGGGAAATGGTACAGATTGCACGAGGTGCAGTTAAATTCCTCAGCACTGTCAAATATTTTAGAAAATGCCTTCCCAAAGGAAAGAGAGAACTTTACAAATTGGGCAACTCAGCATTCTATTCACAGAGGAAACCATTTTAAAGCTTTTTTGTTACAATAGTCTAGACTACCGTGGCACTATCCACACCATCAGCTAATTGCATTTAAATTGCCATGTTATACTGTGGCTTTTTCTTTGTTGTTACTCCCACCCCCAACATATCAGTTCATCTACCTAGAGAGATGGAGAGTGCAGTGCCAAGCATGAGTTGTGGCCATCGTACCACCTTGCATCCCCTCAGAACTAGCATATTCTGTGCAATACCCTCTTGAGCTTGCCGCACTACAAGCCCAAGCATTGACCTGCCTTCACTACTCCACACCCAAGGCTCCTCCAACTGCATCTGTAGAAGCTCAGGGGCTCTAAGACAGTATCATTCTTAAGAACCAGGCTCAAGTGCTTGTGAGGAGATGAGCCTCTGAAAGGCTTCCCCTTTATCAATGGCTTTGTATGAATAGTTGCAGTCTGCCTTCAAGGCAGAGAGAAGCCTTTTCATTCAAAGGCCAACCCTGAACAAACACAGAAGTGCCCCAACTCCCAATTCAGATCAGGGTCAACAGCCATTTATTTCTCCAGTCAGATCTAAGTAGAAACTGCTCTGTAGCAACTACATTATTGTCTTGTTTTCCTCCCTGACCCTAAGAATAAGTAGGTATTCATAGCTTAGCTCAAATTCGCAAAATTTCATGAAGCTCTACAAAAGCAATGGATTGTCAACATTTTATTTACAAGTGGAGGATGCTGCTCTGTCAGAGAACTGAAGATGGGTTTAGAGGAAGAGGCACATACCTGAGTGCTTGTTTCACAAACAGATGCCTCTGGCACACTTCTTCCAAGCAGTCAAAATCATGAATTGGAAATGGCTTGCTCCAAGTGGCCTCAGCCTCTTAAGCAGCTACTGAGAGAGCTTCCAGTGACCCTAAACACACTGCTGCCTACCTTGCAGGCTGCCTATTGCTTGCTAACTACTGCTTTAACTGCAGAAAGGGTAAAAAGTTATACGTAGTTATTGACCTATCTAAAAAACAAAGAAACAAGTACAGACACCACTTGAAAAAACTGATGCAGGACAGAACTCCTAAGGGAAAACAGGCCCATGCCCAGCCTCTACCCTGTTGCTTTCCATCCCCACATGCACATATTTAAGCCTATCCTCCCGTCACACAGGCCTTCTACAACACGCAGGGATACAAATGCCATCTATCAGCCCAGGGAATAAGCTGCAGAACAACCAGCCCCCACACACCAAGCCCATGATGTTCAACTTCTATAGAAGCCACAGTGCAAAGAAGATCCAGAAGCATAACCTGTCCGAGTACGAGCTGTTCCTCGCTTGCTTTTGTTCCATCCTGGTTTCCATCCTGCAGATGTTTTAGCTGTGACCTCCTCTCCTCATTTTGCACCAATCAGCAGAAATTTCTTTCAGTTTGCTGATGTTAAAACCCTAACTAGCAGATATCTGGACCTTATTCTGCTACCCTGGCTCCCCTAACCTGAGCAGGGCAATTAACTTCACGGAGGCTGTTTCAGGAGCACTGGGTTATCAGGCCGTGGCTTTTGTAATTAAATTTTCACAGTTTATCATCTTAACGGTTCAAATTAAGGAATGTATCATTAACAAAAAGCTATCACTCGTGAGTTGTGGCAGAGCGGGTGTTTCGGAAATAAGGAGCGATTAGACAGGAACAAGGGCAGGAATCTGCTTGGGGACTGCAGCAGCAATACGAAGCACGTTTAGCAGCAATTATAGTTAACAAATAATTTTACATACTGCGCCTGTAATTACCTTACACAGATTTAAATTACCACTGCCAGNGAGAAAAAAAAAAAAAAAAAAAAAAAAAAAGATGAAGCACAATTGTAGGTGATCCCAAGGAAATGTTTCAATAATCAGACAAATTGGTGACATTCCCCAAATCCATCAGAGCAATGGCTGAAGAGAGGGGCTCTGAGCAACAAGAAGCACTTTTCACCAGGCGTCACACTCGCTTTTCAATTAGCAGACCTCGTGGCCTTTTCCAAGCTTACGGCATCCCCCACATCACTTACAGTAAAGTGAACCACATTCCACGGGTGAGAAGTCTTGTCTTTGAGTAAGCATCTCCAGGCAGACAAAGCAAGCCATGAGAGTAAAAGATAGACATATATATATATATACACACTGACAAGATTTTTGCATTTATATTGGTCCACCAAACAGCACATATTCTGTTCCCTTCCAAGTCTTCTCCTTCTTGAAAAACCAGCCATCAGTGGAGAAGAGCGACGGAGAAAAGAATTTGACCCTAATGCTCATTTTCTATTTTTTATTCCAAGCTTTTGGAAATTACATGTAATATTCACTCCTCTGCCACTTTCATGCACAGATTTCAATGCAAATCCTCACTTAGAAAGGTTCCATTTCATAAATTATGGTGGCAGGGAGTCAGGCACTCTGGAAACAGAAGTACATTAGCAAACCACTTTGGTACATTATATATTCAGCAAAAGAAATAGAAAGAGTACAACGGTTTAAAAACCAGATTATTTTATTGGGTTATGAAAAATTGATAGAAGGAAAGATCCTATGAGCCATTCAGAGCCATAGTGGAGTCCTGCTTCCCACCACTCCTGTTTTCCTGAGAGCTGGCAGTGCTGCAAACAGAAAACCAGAAGCCTCCAAGAGTGAGGCAATGTTTACATTTCCTCCTTCCAGAGCACAGATAAGGATACAGGCGTGGAGGTGAGTGCAAAGTACCTGAGACAGAACAAAGGCTGCTGCTTTCTGGGCAGTGAAAGCTCAGTCACCTTTCCTTACCTTTTCCTGTGTGTACCAATTGTCCAAAATTAAAGAAACCCAAGTGCAAGCAAGCTGCTCTTCTGATGAGGTCATAATACTACCCTCCCAAAGCATGCACTACAGAGAATTTAAGAATGCCCTATAATCTCAACGTGCACAAAATTGGCTGTGCTTGAACCAAGTGTCAAAGAAGGCATACAGCTCCAGGCAGAGCTGCACTCAAAATGACACAGAAGTGCCAGGACTGTAGAAAATCTGCATTTTTGCTTGAATAGCCAAAGAAGAAGGACTGTTTGGGTTTGGTCAAAGGCCAATTTAATTAAGAGAGTAGATTACTGCTTACCCTTAAGGCAGACAAACCTGAGGGACAGGAGCAGAATGCCCAAGCACTGCCTCACAGTTTATTCTTATTCTTATTATCCTAAAAGGCTACACAAGTGTGTCAACACCAATTTAAACACAATACACATGGTTCTTCCTGCAATGGGGAGACACTAGAAATAAGGAAGGGGAGGGGGACAAGGAAAACAGGAAGGAGGAACTGAGGATTAGGCAGAAACTGAGGAAATAAATAAAATTCTTCAGCCCCAACAACTCACAGAAAAGGGCAGCATTTCTCTCCAGCTGGTTAACTCCAGATTCCCTTCCTGGAAGTGGAATTTCTCAACAAAGATGATTTTAACATTTGCATGCACTATCACAACATCAGAATGTTAAGTGTGTAAAACCTCCCAAGCATCGCATATCAGCACTGGTATGATGTGTATGTAATTTATTTAAAACTTGCACAGAAAAGAACCTTTTTTGAAAACATTTCTTATTTTGGGACTATGTACAACTATGTTAACAAATCTGTGTACAACTGCATTAACCAATTAACTGCATAATAATACAGCTGGATTAATCAGTTCTCTTTCCAGCAGTATTCTTATTATTCCATTGTCCGCAGCAACCTTGTTGGCCACAGTTCAATTGTTTTTGAAGAGGTATCTTAGAAACTGATTAAAATACATTTTCACATATTTTTGATTACTCTACCTCTCCTTATTTCTGACACAAGGAATGTACCGACACCTACTTCCTTTCATATTCATAAATACACACTTAAGATATATGTCATAACACTCAACGTTCTGGGCTCGGAAGAGGAAATGCCATTATCCTACAAGAATGTCCATATTTAAGATCAGTATCACACACCAGCTGTCATGATATAAAGTGCGAGATCGCACACGTTTTATGCTAAACCAACCTTGGACAGCCCTGTGAGCTTCATGTCTCAGTGATTTAATATAAGTGAATATTTTGAAGGCAAGGAGGCACCTAGATGGATACAGAAATTCATCTCCATTCAAATAGAAAACTATCGATGAATCAAGACAAAAGATGAGCAATAGGACACAAGCGCCAGAGCTTTTCATCTCAAAATAGTTTTGGCTTTTCAAAATACTACTGCCTCCACCCAGAGATTATGTGGGTATCCTAACCTATAAAGATATCCTTACAGCTGAACAGGCGCAGCAGCTCAGCTTCTCTCAGCTGCTTCAGTAAATCCAGGCAGGTTGGTCAAGCAGACACATGGACAGTGCACAAGATGGCCATAGCTGCTTCTTGAAAAGTAAATACAGTTCTTCGTTTTGTTTTATTTTTTAATAGAATTTCACTCTTTACCACTCAGTCTTTAGAAGTAGAACACAAGCCATGTGCACACAATGAATATAAATCTATTCGACAGGAGTCAACTAGAAATTTTGCTTTCAAAGTCTCTGGCAACATACACCCCCCAAAAAAAGTGACAAGGACAAACAAATTACTCTCAGTAAATCCATGTTGAGCACATAGATTATTTCAAGGAGAGCCACCTGCCAAAGCAACTGTCAGGGTTCCAGAAGTAGAAGTGCGATATTTTAACAAGGAGAATGTAAATGACCTGGGGGCAACAGTGTAACTGAGATTCCTCCATGGGATTTCCTAATAAAGTGCTCTTGGTTACTACATCACACCACACTATTTTGACCCTAAGGTTAGGAAAACATTAAAAACAAAAACAAAAAACACAATAGAACAGCCACACAGAGAGCACAGCTGTTTGCAGGAAGTATGAGATTTATTTCGGAAAGGAAAACTGATCAAAAAGGAAACTAGGCTGTAATTATTCCCTTTTATTGATAGTAAGGGGAAAAGAATTGAGAGGGACCCTGGAATATCTGTCCATCATGAATCACTCCTAAAACCAGAAGTATTTTATAATAACCTGGTCAGATGTGCTTATATTGCCTTTATCTTACAATCAGCACTTCTCAATGATTGGTATTAATTATAGCAAATATGATAGGAAGAAACTGCAATGGGAAATATTCATCAAAACACTACAGATACCTCAGATTTTGAGGGGAAAAGAGTAGCACCATGAATGCTGAACACAAGAAGCCCAGTCTCCTACTGGAGTTTGTCTGTGGATGATAATCTGATAATCACCAAGGACTCTGGGTTAAAAAACAACACTGACATTTTTCTCCCGGACAAGGCACCATGCAAAAAACCAAGGCATCCCCTATAGTGCCAAAACAAAACCAACAGTGTTATCATTACAACTTAGACCTCTACACACCCATCAGCTGTGGCTGAGGCCATTCCAGGCGTGCTGTAGCACTCTCATTGGACAGAGGGAACTCAGAGCCCACTGTGGGTGTGTGCCAGAGGCTCTGCTGGGGTTTGGCTGCCTGCAGTCTGGTCCTGAGATGGCACAGTTGGACTCTAGCTGCTGGCGAAGGGCTGGCTGAAGCCTTGACCTGGGAGCCATCATTGCTCCAGATCAGCACTTACGCATCAGTCATTGGTCTCAGCTGGAGCCTGGACCCTTTCTCAGCTGACCCCAGCCCACTGATCTGACTCCTTGGCTCAGCCTTGGGTCTGCCCTGGCTCTAGGGACCTGTTGTTGGTCACTGGACCACGGCTGCCCCTGGCCACCATCCACAGCCCTGCTTCAGTATGATGGGAGCCCTGCACAGCAGCCTGCCCTTGCAGCTTGTTCAGGGATTTCTCTATATCTGGTGTTCCTCAACCCTCCCTCATGGCACCCTGGCTCTACTACCACAATAGAAGGAAGACTTGGATTGGGCTGAGGTTTCACCCTACTTGGCTTCAGGCGAGTCCTCAAGCAAGTGAAGTTGGTTATTGGTTTTTCAAGTTGGTTACTGGCTTTTCAGGGTTGGACACCAGCTGGCAGCCTCCACACCTGTAGCCAAATACAACACATCAGACCAGAGCCAAATAAGGCTCTTGCCATGCTTTCTGGTTTGTATCATTATGACTAATTGAAAAACTAAATAACTGCAAATTGAGATTACTAAGGCAGCAAGCTGGCTGAGGAATCTGTCTTATATCAAAACTCCCAAGTCATAATTTCCAAACTCTGGCATCCAAATCCAAGATTCTAAAGCTACCTTAAGGCAGGCACAGACTTCATCCACCAATTTCACCATCTTAATATAGGGACCTCATCTTAAGCAACATCTGTTTTTTTGCAGTTTTTTCTTTAGTCTCAGATTCCAATTTTCATCTTAATTATCAGAGGAATTTGCTAGAGCACAGACTTGACTGAAGTGAATGATTATATCCATATTCTAGCACTTTGTATCTTGAATACACCGTGAATAACAGAGCCAGAGGTCAAGTGCTTTTACAGCTATATGCGAAGTGCAGCCTTTTAAAAATAATCTCCCTTTCTCAAAGTGTCACTGATTTTGTTGAATTTACCTAGGAAGGAAGGACAAGAGATCACTCAGCCTCTGCCATCAACCTCCTCTAAAACCTTAAGTACCTTCCATCATGGCACTGGGGCTAGCTACTCCAAGAGGAACTGGATTTTCTACTTACTAAGCGTTGAATCCAATGCGTGCTGGTTAGTTTGGTTGTAAACACCCAACAACTAATAAAATCTTAATCTAAATATCAAAACAATTAATTTCTACATGTGAACTCAAGAGGCCTTTCTTAGAAGAATATTAACATTTCAAAACTAAGCTCTTGGGAGTCAAAAAGTACTGGCAAGAAGGCTTCCCCCATGCAATCATATTAGAGCCCTCTGGTGCACACACTTAAGGTACAGACTTTAATTACTGAATTGCTTTTGCCACCAACACTTCATTCAGCATTCAGTGTGACACGCTCACTTATGGCACAGCAAGTCAGTGCTCACTTTTATCTGCACTGGACAGAGAGCAGCCGTATGTATTATTTGTTGAATGCCCTTAAATCTTAGCTTGGAGTACAACAATTATTTATTTTGTTGGGTGGAGGTTTTTTTGGGTGGTATTTAGCATAAAGTGCCTGCATGTTTCTGAAGCAAGGTTATTTATTTTCAGACTCTATTGTGGAGAGGAGAGTTCATCTCCTCTGCATCATAGGCAAGAAATGAGAGTACGCAGGCACGGTAAGGCCAAAAAGTCTCCACTCATTTGAGGCGCTCAAGGTGTAGCTGCACTAAAAAGAAACCACAGCCCCCACTGGGCTCAGCCACTGCAGAGAGCACTCAGCACTTCCCGGAAGAAAACCACATAAAATAAAGATACATGTATACAGGTAAAGAAACATCATAAAAAATGACATTAGTGATTTGTACTGCTTCACACAGGGACACTGTAGCAGGAGAAAATGAAATCCAGCCCCAGCAGCCAACAGTCAGTTTTCCTAACTATGAAAGCCTTCTCTCCTTTTGCAATACAAGTCTTCTGCATGGTTGCATCAAAGAATAAACCTTTCTACCAGACAACACACCCTTCATATCCTTGAAAGACTTATCCTGTATACTGAAGGCAGCATGCAAGCACACAAGAGCTGCTCAGAAAAGTTGTGAACCCCTTCAAGAGGTTCCCACCCTTTCAGTACCTTTCTAGCCATAAAAGATGAAAGTCTCCCACCTGAGAGCTTAGGAGATTACAGGGGAAAAAATGATCTGAGTCATCACATCAAGGCATTTCACTGCTGAGCGGTACGTACCTCAGAAGCTTCACTGAGGATTCAAAGCCTGACATTCTTTTGGTCCCACCAGATCAGAACAGTACCATAGTACTTCCACAATGTATTTCACTATTGATATCAGTAATGATTCTGTACAAGTCAAAAAGTCAATCAAGTGTTACTGCTTCAGTGAAGCTGTCAGCCTTCCCTGTAAACGTGGCTTTCAAATAAATAGAGATGATCAATCAACATTCACATACTCAACCTATTTTCAGCATAGAAACAAACTGTTAAGCCAGGAGCTATAAATAAAATGGGTAGATACTATGCAGAAAATATTTCAAATTCCTTTCGTAGCAGCTCTCACTGAAAGACAGACTGTCATCAACAGTTTTACTGCCCTGGGACAAGCAATATGTACTTTATGAAGATAATCAGAACTGATTAATAAGTTGTGGTTTTTAACAAGAAAACAGGCTATTGACATGAGGAGGGCACCTAAAATCTCTACCAAGGTCTTGACAATGAAACTTTCAAATATGCAATAGTATTCTTATTGATGCAAAAGACCAAATTTAAAACATCTTGCAAGATATCACAGCAGCATTGTAGTCATTTGCATTTGTTATTCTCTGGATACAGTGGTATCAAAAGAAAGAAGAAATGAAGTTCCATCTCTTTTTGCACATCCAAGTATTTGAGATAGTATGCACGCAAACCAGCTCATTACTGCAGCTTTCTTCTTATCAAGAAAGACCAGCAAAACTATTCTTGACAAAACAGGAAAGCATACTTAAGTGACATTAATTTGACACTTCCCCCCACTACAGTTTTAGGAATGACAATGGAGGATCCCACACAGTAAGCATTTCTTTTAAAAACGCAGATAATGACTTAAGAGAACACTAGAAAGTATAAATAGCCGTTTGAGTTTAAAAAGCACAACAGCTTTGCAGTCATTCTTCACTGCCTAACAACTTCAAGAGATTCTCAAAAGACACGTAATTCTACATGCTTCATTTTCCATTTCTTGTCCACTCAAAATTCTTACTGATGCAAAGGGGAAACCTCACCAGCAAAGGCAGCAAATTATTCTAGAACACATTCTAATAACTAATCTTAGCATCAATCCACAACATCGTGCCCTTACTCTGCAGAATACGCCAGTGCTAAACGTGTGTGCACGTGCACACTGCACACCAACTTACTATGCAAGCTAGCAAGAAAGTAAGGAAATAAGTGGTATTGTGTGTCCAATGGGACACAAAAAGTTCAAGGAATCTCCCAAGAGAAGAACTAATGCCTTCTGGAAAGACACTGGCTTTTCCTCCACAAGTGGAATCGCTCAGTCTATTGTACTTACCAATATTTTGTTATCCACTTTGTCTCCCTTGGTTTCCAGCTTGACTTTCTTCTTGACTGAAATTTTGATTTTCCTCCCAATAACATCCCTGACGCTTTCTGAAATAAAAGAAAACATGTTAATGAAATATCTTCAGTGTCAACGTGAGAAGGAAGAAGATTTCCTAGTCCCATTTTCAGGAAGGCTCACAGCTATGTTGCTTGAAGTCTCGTGCACACACAGCAGTACCAACCACCACCTAACACATATAACTTTTATAAGAAGTACATCAACCACACAGTAATTTACATCTACTATGGTAGGATTAGATATTTCATATGCCAGTATTCTAAGCATTATTTTGTATTTCTTTCCAGTTCTACACATCAAAAGCATTCCCAAGACAAGCCCCAGCACTGCTTAGCTCTGCTCAGGGAAAATACAGCAAATTCCTCACTTGCTATTATTTGCACCTGAAAAGCTCACTAAAGCCAATTAACTTCTTGTATTACAGAAATGCTAGCCTTTTCCTGTTACTGTCAGGAAGCTAAATGGGTCAGGTGATGGAAAACCAAGTGTTTGTACATTTTGTGCTTGGCACATTCCAGATGCGACGCAAAGCAACCCTAACCCTAACCACTGACACCTGAGAGCCATGCAGCAGGCGCTGGGGAAGGCAGCGCTGCTCTCAGCCCAAGACCTGACGACAACGCAGCCACCTCACAGTGCCAACATCAACGTTACATTAATTGCCATCATTTTTCACACGTGTAGACATACACATGTATAGACAGTCTGCCAAGTACCAAGTGAACCAGCCTTTCCCTAAGGGCTTGAACCCTGGCCTGAAGGGAACGTACACACATGGAACCACGTCAGAAAGCTTACACAACAACTAACACTGATGGAAGTGGTAGATAAACAGAGGAGTTCGTCTGGAAGAGCCAATTTGGCACCTTGCATACATTTCATTCCCCAGCCCCCTCAGACGCGGAATGGGAAAGAAATCTTTTAAACACATTAACCTATTTCCCACAGGAAAAAAACTAAAAGGCAACCCTCCGCCCTCCCCAGATGCACACACTTGGCCCTTGTTCAGGCTGAAGGTTAAAGGCTAAAAGTGAAGATAGCAGGCTCTTCCTAAGGCCTTTCATTACAGTACTTCAGCTTTCCTGCACAATTCTCACCTGATAGCCTGACAGTGTTTGTTCAAACACCAAGCCTAGGAGCCCTGCTCACAGGGCAGAAGGGCACACAGGTCAGAAATAAGCCTGGTCAGTGCAGATCTCTGCCAGGAGGAGTTCTTTCTGCCAAACGGGACAGTTTTCCTCAGAAATTTTGATTTTCCTATCAGGAAACAAAAGCTCCCCAGCAGCCGCCAGCCCAGGAAGGCAGCCCCATGGCAGGCTGCCAGCGCTCCCGGGGAGCTGCTGGGGAGGGAGCCAGGCAGCCAGGTAGCAGTGCTGGGGGAAAGTCCGGCCTCATCCTCCCCCTCGGTGGTTGGAGCTGCTTTCTGAGACTTCCTCTCGCCCAGTTCTGCAGTTACTGCAGCACCAATGGGGAGAGGAAGGGCCGAGGGCTCAGCCAGGTGCGAGGGCGTCAGCTCATGCTTGGGCTGTACCTGCCTGAAGGGCTGGAGATGGTTCTGTGAGAAGCCTTAAGTTGCACAGGTTTATCCCATGTGACTGAGGACTCTTCTGTATGCACTGGCGACAGGTGGACTTGCAAAGTAATTTGGCAGCTCAGGGGCTGGAAACATGAAGTTAAGGCTCTTAGTTTCAAGCACTTGATCATTTTTTTATGCCAGTGGCTGCCTGCAGACACCAGCACCTCGGAGGAGCAGATCCAGGTAAGCCAACATGAATAGAGGGATTTTTTTCTAATGATTTTTATTTTTTTGAGGACTGTGACCAACGTGACATGACAAAGGTCACACAGGAAGTGAGTAACAACAAAAACTGCAGCTCAGACATTCCTGCTCCCAGTTTAACACCTCCCCCCACAATCACTGAGCTTTAAGGCACATCCTTCCGTCCTGTTCTCGCAGCAGAGGTTATTCCAAAAAGTCTGTTTATAAAGTTACCTTTTAACACAGGGAAATCAAAATGCTACAGGAAATCAAACCAACTCATGTGAATCACAGAATCACAGGGGTTGGAAGGGACCTCTGGAGGTCATCGAGCCCAGCCCCCTGCCAAAGCAGTTCCCTACAGCAGGTCACACAGGAACAGATCCATGCACCCACAGGGAGCATGAGCAGCCCGGTGGGTGGGCACAGGGCACCAGGACTGGGCCAAGGGGCATTTCTGACAATTGCCAAAGCCAGCAGAGGATAGTACGTGTTCAGATGCTCAAGGATGCTCAGCTTTGCTCTTGCCCTTAACACACACCACAGCCCACCAGCGGTGTGCTGGGGCAGAGTGCAGATGCACAACAAGTGCTATCTTGTATCAGCGTCTTCAATATATTTAAACAGTATCTCAAATGTATTTAAAAAAAAAAAAAGTTTGCAGGTTTAACCACAGCTATTCCTAGCTCATGGCTTCTCAGCAGTCAGATCACAGATCACAGCCAGTAACCCCACAGTATGCACATTAAAAGGACCACAAAATAAAGCTATTTTATCTATACAGAGAAAAAATACGTGTGACAACTGCAGCTTTCCAAACAGATTTCTGCCAATATTTTGTAAACGTTAAAACTGTTTCCCAGCCAAAGCACTGACTGAAGCAATGGAAGGCAAAGCAACAGGGTAAATGAAGGAGGTGATGTTTGCTAGAGCTAGACTCCAAGCAACACGCACCTTGTTGCCTGACAGATCTGTTTCCATCTGTCCTTAAGGCAGCACTTTACCTGTTCCCCTGCACGTGAGGCCCTCAGCGGGCATTCCAGGAGACAAACCCACTGCTAACGCCACAGGCTGCCTGGACAGGGTGACGGGGGCCGGCTGCTGAAGCAACACGCCCGCTATCCCTGCGTGACACCGGCTGCCACCCGCTCGGAGCAGCGATGACAGCATCTCCAGGAGGTCCCCACCCGCACCCACCATCTCCTCAGCATAAACCATACAACGCGGGGGGGTTGTTTGCACGCGGCCATGAGACTTTAATCACAAATAGCCTCTCTCTCTCTCTCTCTCTCTCCCCTACGTGTAGATACGCACGGGAAAAGACGAGTTTTTAACTACCCAGAGCCCGGGGAGGGATAAAAATAAATAAATAAAAGACATACAACCCCCACAGGGTTTTGAAGAGCCGCTGC
>WBMW01005675.1:214983-235245 GCA_013396635.1 Penelope pileata | reverse complement strand
AAAGCCGTGGCTGTAACACCACTTATATCTGGGAATATCTGGGCCCCGGTGCTCCAGACTTTGTGGTCACTGAAATGAGTTGACACTGAAGAACCCCTGCGTTAAAATAACCAGTAGAAGCTGGTTCACATCAGTTGCATGAAGAAACCACAAGTATCCAGCTTCCAGCAAATACTGGAATCTGACACTGGAAGATACTATCTAGCAGATACTAGATCCAACAACCACAAAAAAGGTGGTGCTCCAGTCAATTTTCCTTGACTTTTTTCCCCCTTTACTCTGAAGTAAAAATCTGTTAATATTTACTGTTGCACAGGGTTGTGCTTTAAGTACTTGTACAATAGATATATTCTGTGGTTTCACTTGAGGAGGTGCATTATGTAATGTATGATTTGCAAGTCCAAGGATTTTCTTTTAAAATTTATTTTTTACTGCTTTTATGTAAGAGGTAGTCATATTTAACCACCATTATTGTTACAGTTTTGGTAAAATGTGCTGTTGTGTTTTCTTCATACTGAGATATATAACTTCCTACTACAACTAAGATTAACTAACATAAGGAATGCTACCTTGGCTTCTTCCACCCCTGTGCAGTTGCAGTCCCTCAGTCATGTTCTCTGCCTGGTGCACTGGGTGCTGGAGTGGAGAGAAGGAGTGGCACCGTGGTCTGGTTGCAGTCTTTTCCATCACCTGACCTTCTTCCTCCTTTTCTCTTATCCCATTAAATAGTTGAAAAAATGATGGCAATGGATGGTGGATATGAAGCAGTAGGTAAGCCATACTTACTGCTTGGGAATAATGTTTTGACAGTTGCTGTGCAATATTCGGGATATGCAGCCTTTTCTTAACTTCCACACAGAGAGAGAGGTTATTCTGATGGAAAATATGGGAGATACTATGGGGTGTATTTATGATACAGCGGTCCTTCAGCAAAGAAGTCAAAGTACAGTGGATGTGAGAAACAAATTTTTGTCTCAACATTAGAAGTGATCTGTTTGTGTCCAAGTGAATTTCCAGCAATAGAAGGTTTGCAATTTGGCCATTATCATGCTCAGTTTTTTTCTTCTGCAGAGATGGCGAGGTGTCATCAGCTGATGTACATAGTATTCGTCAGTGAAGAGAGATGTTAAATCGTCCTGTCCACATTTAAAATAGTTTTAAGTGGCTGATCTGCTGGATTCTTTTTCAGCTCTTTGTTGAATCTCTGCAAGTGATTGCTCCTATCAATCAAACTGCAGAGAGAGAGTTTCAGATTACCTAGAAACTTTCCTCTTAAATCTGTAAGTTTACGTGTAACACATAACTGCCTGATCTCCTAGCTGATCTGTTGAGCACATTGCAGCAGTATTAATTTTCTGTATCCCATTTCTGAATAATCGCAGTCTTTAAAACCTTCAAGGATGGACTTGGTAAAGTCCTCAGCAATGTGGTCTGAATTCAGAGTTTATCCTACTTTAAGCAGGAGGTGGGACTTGAGGCTTCCTGAGGTGCTTCCTGTGCTCTGCCCCATCTTACTTATCACACACGCGCAGGGGCTGGTGATAAGGAACTGTGCAGTGGGGCTACTGCTAGGGGGCTACTGCATCCCACCTTGTCACCACTGGCATTACTGAGCTATAGACTGTTGGTGTAAAGTGAAGGAAAAAACAAACAAACAAGCACGCATCTCCTGTTCCAAATTTTTCCGATTCTTGTGAGGTTCAATGTAGTTTTACATTTCTGTGTGTTTTGGGAAAAAACATTTGTTGTCAGAGGAAAGTTTATTTAAATAATTGGTAAGTAATGGAAAAAATGTTGTAGAAATCCCTGTCTGATTTGAGTTTAAAGTAGTTTGAATTTGTAATGTGAATTTATTTGCATTCAAATATCTTGAATTTCTTTTGATACTGGCATTAATTCTAAATTTATTGGCAGGCCATTTGTAATTTTTGGATAAACATTTCCCCATCATCTGTTCCTGATGTGCATTTCCTATTTTAACCTTTAGTGCAAAGTCTAGAAGAGTAGAAATAGGAAAATATCACTTGTGATTCTGCTGAAAGCAAACACTGACGTGGACTTTTCTGAGAACTTGAGGCACTTTGTAGTTAGACATAGTGTTTCTCCATTCTGAAGTTTTATTTTGAAAACATTCCAGATTATATTTCCCTATATTTTTCTATTGTGGATTTCTAGAAAAACAAGGGATGGTATTCTTAATAAAAAGAAATTATGAAGTTCTCTGTGGTACAGATGTAAATGTATTTAATTTATAAGACTTTGGAAACCAGGCTCCTTCTGCATAATACTTAGTGACATGTTTCATGGTACTACATTTAACCTTGGAATTTTAGTGGTTTGTTGAGGAAAAATTGTATCTTGGAAAAGTATCTGGTAATTCAACTGGTTTTAGCTAGTTTGTCAGGGTCTGTGTGTGTGAATTATAGTAAAGCTGTCTGAGAAGAAACTAGGCTGTCCACATGTTTATTTTAGTATCTTTTTAGGCTTCAAGTATTTTGGAATAGTTTAACAACAGTAATAACATCTGCAAACTTACTCTGGAACTTGTCATTTTAAATAGCAGAGCAAATTACTGATGTTTGTTTTGCACAAAAAGTGCCACGGCAGTTTCTGTACTCTACAGCATATGAACTCATGCAAAACAAGACAGTTACTCCATAGATGCTGCATTGTTTCCTAGTTGAAGCATGGAGTCCCACAGGGCCAGGACTTTGCATTTGCCTTCGCTGAACGTGGCGAGGTTTCTGACAACGTCCATCAGAACAGGAGTGCCGCAGGGAAGTCCTACCGTCAGCTCTCTCAGCTGCTCCCCACCCCAGCTGCTATCGTCTGTGTTTTGGGCATGACTGTGGCTGAGCATCAGTTGGCTCAGCCAGAACAGGGACAAAGAAGAATTAAAAAGATAGCTTCATATCAGACACTGTGAGAAAAACAACTTCTGTCTCAGCTAGAAACTAAGACACCGCATTGACAAATTTCTTCAGAAATACAAATATTTAAAATCCTTTCTATATTTATTGTGCTATCCACTGCACAAATACGTAATGTTCTTCTCTTGTTAAGCTCAGAGAAAGGCAAATGTTTATGGGTAAAACATGCCCTTTGTGGTTGTAAACCATTTTTAATAGCTTTTTCCTATGTATGTTAGCATTACAGGAATGAACTATATTGTGTTCCTCTTTGGTTTCATTCCTTTAGTTACCTTAATGGAAGTGTTTGCCATTTGGATGACCATTGCTGTCTGAGGCAATACCACTTTTTTCATCTAGTTTTGTATTTGCTTTTATTGATTCTTTTTTAATGTCTGAAAATACCTATGGATCAGAAAATAGTAATTTAGAGGTTCATTGTATACTTATTGCAGTCCAATTTTTAATGTTTAAAAACAGCAAAAATGCAATCACTGCATTGCAAAATGGCCCTACTGCTGAGCAACATAGGCAGCAAAGAATCCCAGTGCACGTGGGTCACAAAGGTCATGTGGTAGATTCTGTAGCTGCTTTCTCATTTGTAACAGTGCAGAATGTGTTCCAGCTCTCCTTAGGCTCCTTGTCTGGCATCATAGGGGTCCTTACTCTGTGAAGCAGCTGTGGCTACACAGAGCTCCTCCAACTGCTGGTAGGATCTGTTAACAAAGCCTACGTGCTCATTTCCAAAGCACCTTTTAAAAGATCTTGATGGAAATAAGTGCATTTTTAAAGTAAAACATTGCCACAATTCTGAGGTGCAGTATAGAAGATAGGCCTATTTACTAATTACTGTGAGGTTTCCAGCATTTTGATGTAACTAGTGGCCTACCTCACAAGCCTGGATTTGAAAAAGCTGTCTGAATATGATGTTTTTGGAATGCAAGTAGACTAAAAACATGTTTTCCCTTCTTAACCTTTAACACATGGGTGTCCAATCTTTTGGCTTGCCTAGGCCAGATTGAGTGAAGAGGAGCTGTCTTGGGCCACATATAAAATATAAAATATAGCTAAAGTATATAACCAACAAAACTTTTTTTATGAACTTTTTTTTATTAAAACATTAAAAAAAGAACAACAAAACCATAAAACTAGTGGAATATTTGACCTCATTTTTGTGAAACTTACGCATCAGTCTGATTCAATGGAAGCGGTTGCGATTCTTAGTGAGTTCTCAAGGTGTTCGTCAGAGATATTGGAAATTTTACTCTTCCTGTGCTTCAGCCTTGCAAATAGTTGTTCACAAATGTACGTACTGCCAAAAAGCCACAATGTGAATAAAGTGTGATTGTGAAGCGAGGGATATGTTTCTCTGGTAAGACAGGTCTTATAAAAGTTGTGTACAGAGACATGATCACATTTTTCTTTGAATTGAGTGTCTGATTGCAACTCTATACATTCTGTTTGAAAACTTGCAGGTAACGTGTTTTCGTCAACTGAAAATGGAATCACAAATGTACCACAAAATTGAAGATTTTTCCCGCAATCTTGAAACCTATTATCAAATTTATTTATCAAAACAGAAAACAAGGCTGCATATTTTTCCCTGTTCACAGGACTTTTTGCCATAACTTGAGTTAGCCCTGCCCTGTGCCCTCAGATAGTGCTAGTTGCTGAGTGACGGGTGCAGGCCTGAGGCCAGGCTGCTGCCATCATGGCTCAACAGCAGGGGTGGGCTGCACTGCGAGCTGTGCTGGGCCGCTTGCGGCCTGCGAGCCGCGGGTTGGACATGCCTGCTTCAACAGGTATTGACAGGATATGTGCATTTTATTGCGGAGTTGTTTTCGTTACTCCATTGAGTCACATGGATTCTGTTTATTTTTCACACATTGAACCAAATATACAATATATTAGTTTTAGTAATTGCTGTGCTGTGTCAGCAGCGTCTATTTGGTAGCAATGCAAAATGTTTGTACAAACTTGTCGAAAAAGCTGCCTCTGCTAGCTCACCAGATCTCCTGGTCAGAAAGTTATTGGAGGCCTGGAAACTCGTCTCTATGCATCTGCATGTCAGAGAGCGTGCTTGGTTAACTCAAGGTAACTTTACTTATAAGTAATTTTGATTAGTTGATACTTGGCATGTTTGCTTGTTCTCTTTCCTGTGAGGACGAGCGTGGTTGTTGATTCTTGTGTGCCAATGGTCTTTCTGTTCCCTGCGCTTGTGTCACTTCTAAGTCCTGCTCTCAGAATGTGAGAAACAGCTGCTGCAAAGGCTGGATTTAAAAATCTTTGGTATTTTTGTGTTTTATTTCGTTTATTGTACGGTAAACCTGACAGGGCTTCACCAGATAGTTATGCGTGGAGGTATTTATCTGACAGTGACCGCTTGACTTTTTCAACTCTTCTCATTGTTATAGCACAGTCCCAGCTGTAAAGTGGAATGCAGCATGAGCTTCCGGGAAGTATTCAAACTCTGCTTTAAAAAATGCCAAAATAGGAGTATCATCAGTTGGTGACTAAGGATAACTGAGCTCAGCTTAGTGATTCTTTAATTCTTTTGTTTTCCTGTCCTGCAGTGAGACGTGGTCTTGGCAATGGGTGTTATGATAAAGGAAAAGGAGAGGTGAATGCTCCTACTAAAGCAGGAACTGCAGGAGGCTGTGTTTGTTTCTCTTACTCGTTTTGTAATGAAATCTGTTGTTACAGTGAATAAGCAGGAGGCAATGACATGCAGAATTGCACGTTCTAGTGAGATACTGACCTGCCAAGATTCCTTTCATTTACAACATACTCCAGGAAAAGCTTTTAACCAGAAGCGTCATGTTACCACTTAGTAAGCTGTTGTCAGAACAAGAAAAGAAGTTCTGCAGTTTGACATCTTGGTGTAAGAGGTTTATGTGATTGGAATCAGAAGAGTTTCTTTAAGTAGTGTTGTCAAATTCAGTATTTGACTTTTTTTCTAGTTTTATTGTTTCTGTTTTGTAATTCATTTCCATTTCTCCACTTGTGTGAAGTGTTACCCATTATTTATGTCTTTGCACCTTGAGAGATTCTTTTTTGCACTGTTTTACTGATGATGCATTAGAGTTAGAATTCATTTCAATTCAGAGCTGTGTTGTGCTGATGGTAAATATTTTCTGATGTTTTTAAGTGAGTAGCAGTGTTGGGAAAATTACGGAAAAATGTGTGGCTACCCATACTGTACGCTTGGTGTGTACATATTTGTAGTGATTAAGAACACAAAGTCCTACAGGAAAAGTGTCATTGCTATCTAAAAATGAGCAGTGATTTAGTGGGAACTATATAGGTCAGAACTTAATTGAGCAGGTGACTAGAACTCTGTGGAGAGTGAAGTGAGAAAGAACATCTGCTGCACTCCTTTTGTGTTACTACAGCTAAAATTATCATCAAATCTTTCAAGTGTGTGCACTGAAAGGCTGGTAGGATTAGTTTTCATCAGAACAACTAATTAAATAATAACAGATATGTATTTAAAAAAAGAAAAAAAAAGAGTGAGGTAAACAAGTTAGCCAAAGAACAAAAAGGTTCTGTTTCCGCAAAAGTAGTCAGTTCAACTTTGAGTGCACATTCAGAGCTGGATCCAGCTGCAGTGCAGATGGAGAGGTTGCTCAGTCCATGCAGCTGAGCCCTTTATCTCGTGACCTGGAGTGTGTGACACATCGGATAAGGGCTTCATGCCTCTCTCCTGCATTCCATTTCAGTAAATCCTTCTATGCCCATGGCCTCATCCTAAGCATGTTTTTGTTTGTCGGTTCTGAAGTTATTTAGGGAAACCCCAGAAACAACGTATGCAGAAAGAAGGATGCATCCTGCTGACATGTGCTTCCTTTTCCAGGAACTGACGTTCTCTTCGCCCTGACTGACAAACACAGGGATATTAAGTTTTTTAATACTTGTGAGAAATAAAACACAAAGCGGAAAGGGAATGGCAGTGTTTTCGAACTTGGAAGAGTAACTTGGAGTCTCAGTTTTTTCATGTATTATGAGAGTCCATATTAAAATATTCAGGTTGATCAACATACAGAACAAAACGCTCTGGATTCCACAAATGAAAGCTATGCCTCTCTAATCTATTAGTATTCTCTGAGTGTATAAGCCAAACAATGGGTATAGCCGAAGTTACTGACATAGTTTATTTGAAGATTCCAAATCCTTTGCCAAATCCCTTCAAAATAGGTCACAGAAATCACAAGCTAAGGGGCAATTGTGAATCAGGTACTGACCAAGAGATTGGAAAGGAAACAAAATGTTACCCTAAGCATTCACCACAGCATAATTGTTCTGTGTTAGATCTGAGAATGTTTATATGCAGTAAGTGTCAGGAATAGAATTAGCAAAACTGCAGATATTAGAATTATGTAGTTAGGATCAGAGAAAACCCTTGAGGAGGGGATGTTGGGGGAGCCGGCTATTTGGATAAGTAGTAAGATGGCAGATGAAATTCAATGCTGATGAATGCAAAAATATGCATATTGAAGGGAAAGTAATTTGAATTGTACTTCAGCTTTACCGTGTTAGGAATTAATTTTAAAAATTTAGAAGACAGCAACAGTTTGGACAACAGGGTTGAAGATCTCTTGTTCAGTAAGCAACAAGAGTCAAAAAACACAAAAACTGAAGATATGTTGGGAATAGTATTATGGAAATAAAGCACGTAAATCAATAGTTCTACTGTTGCCTACAACAACAGAAATAAGAAATTTAGGAATGATGGTTAGAATGACAGGGTTTATGAAAAGTTTGTGGAGTTGAGGAAGGATATGCAAGCATTTCAACCATTTTTCTTGAAGACCAGCTGTTTCAAGTTGAAAGAAGGGATAAGTATGCAAAATTTGAATTGGGAAGCTCTGATACAGTACAAAGAAAACTTTCTGCTCATGTTGAGGGACGGCATTTAGTAGAACAGATAATTTATGAATGCACATCCCTATTAACTACTGCTCTGAAGAGTGCAAAATTCAGTTCTGACAACAGTTTCCATAGGTTTATTGTAGAGGTCAAGAATTTAATTAGATTTTAAAATATTTTTTTTATAGATGCTTAAATGTAGACAATAATACTGGCTCAAGAACAAAATTACTTTTTTGTTAGAAGTCCGACATTGACCTACTAGTAGGTGGAAGGAAGCAGTTATTAGGACGTGCTATTCCTTTGCAATGCACTAACAAGACTTGTTCTCTGGGAGGTGGTACTTGAACCACAACTCACATTGGAAATAAGAACAAGAAGTATGCAAATTGCTTCAAATTAGATTGTGAACTTTTGCATCAAATCACTGTATCTGTTTCTTGAATGTTTTACAGAAAAATATGACTTGAAAAGTTCAAAAATATACTTTATATATTTCATTTAATCTTTTGGAACTTGGTATATTAGTATCTATAACAAAGAGATATCGGCAATGACAAAGAAAAATGGGAAGCAATGTTAAGTTCTAAAAAAGACTCCCATTTTTTAAACAAGATGAAATAATTTTAAGATCCTCTGTTATATGTGGGAGACTAATGAGTTCCTTTTCACCAGTAGATTTTTATCTTTGCATTTTCATATTGAAAGAATTCACTGTGGTTGAATGTTTTGCAGTTTATTGAATGCAATCTTTTAATTTTATTCAATTTTTTCAAGTCCTTTAACTCAGATAAGGGTATTCTTTTTGTTTTTTGTTTTGGTTTTGTTTTGTTTTTTAAACACTTCCCCCTAGTGGAGAAAAAACTAAACCAACCAAACAAAACACCCAAAACCAGCCAAAAAACAACTAATTCTGTCAAAGCTCTGAAATATGTATTTTGTTCTAACAAATGATCACCAATAGCATAATAAAATATTTCTTCCATATGTAATTTTACAAAATATCATCTTGCTGCTTCATGAATAGCATAATTGCTTAGTAAACCATATGTGATCATGTGATAATTGTCTTTAGTGCTGACAATTGATTGTCATTCTGTCCCTTAACTTGGTTTGCTGTACTTTTATAACAGCCTGTCTATTGGCAATGTAGTACCCCTGTAGAATGCAGACTGGAGTTGGACACAGTGTACATACTCTCTTAGCATAGAATCATAGAATGGTTCAGGTTGGAAGGGACCTTAGAGATCATCTTGTTCCAACCCCCCTGCCATGGGCAAGGACACCTCCCACTAGACCAGGGTGCCCAAAGCCCCATCCAGCCTGGCTTTGAATACTTCCAGGGAGGGGGCATCAACGACTTCTCTGGGCAACCTGTTCCAGTGTCTCACCACCCTCACAGTGAAGAATTTCCTCCTTATATCTAGTCTAAATCTACCCTCTTCCAGTTTATAACCACTACCCCTTGTCCTGTCATGATCTATCCTTGTAAAAAGCCCCTCCCCAGCTTTCCTGTAGGTCCCCTTCAGGTACTGGAAGGCTGCTATCAGGTCCCCCCGCAGCCTTCTCTTCTCCAGGCTGAAGAGTCCCAACTCTCTCAGCCTGTCCTCGTAGGGGAGGGGCTCCAGCCCTCTGATCATCCTCGTGGCCCTCCTCTGGACCCGCTCCAACAGCTCCACATCCTTCTTGTGTTGGGGGCCCCAGAACTGGACACAATACTAGCATACCCCTTTCATTTTGTTTTTGAATAATAATCTTTGTGCCTTAGAGACTAGTTGTGTCCTTTTGATTTATACATCTGAGGTTATTAAAGTGATTATATCTGAGCATCTCATATGATTAGTAGATGTTACTGTTCCTGCTTGGAGCAAGCGAAACAGATTTCATATTAAAAATTAGAGTTCTAATTAATGGATGTGGTGCTTCTGATTTAAATCATAATTGTAATACAAAACAAGCTTTGTAGATGGATAGAAATAAGCTTGGGATTCACAATGAATTGTGCGGGACAGCAAAACACAGTAAATGTATTAGTCTCATTTCTGTGTGGCAGGAGAACTTTTTTAAAAAGGCTTTCAGGCTCAACCAGATTTCTGATAACAGGTACTTTGCAGCCTCTTTCTCAGCATTGAGAACAGTTGTTACGAAAAAATACGTTAATGACCATGGCTGTTACATATCTTTTTAGTTGAATATCCTCACTTAAAAGAATGTCATCAAACGTATCTACCAACATAAAGAGATAGGTTGTCTTGCTTTGCTAAACAGAGCAAGTTATTGCAGATAAAGCCAGCAATTTGTTTTTTAGTAATTGTATGTTTTGGAGGGGAAATCAACTGTACAACCATGTCTGCAGGAAATTACTTTGGAGTTGGTAGCTCTATGATACCTTAGATAAATAATAATGACCCACTTTTTGAGAATAATTTCTCATTAATAAAAATATACGTTCTTCATCTGTTTCTTGCTGATAAAGGATTCTAATATTTGAATTTTTAGAAATTCATATCATAGATGGAAACTTACCGTGTTTAGCTTTTTTGGTGTCATTCTTATGCTTGAAAGTGTTAGTACTGAAATAGAAGCTTGGAAAAGCCAGTGCTGCTGCTTGATTTTGATCCAAGGCTAACATAACGTTTGCCAACTTTCATTTCTGGATGTGTTTTTTTTAAATTTAATATGTTTCACTTTGCTAATTAATTTTGATTTTCATTGTGCTAACTTTTCTTCTGTATGTATCTCTTTGAGAGTTGTTAGAACTGAAACTCTTTGATTCTGGGAATTGCTGGGAGTGTAGCTCTTGCATGTGTACCATTTGGGATGGTCTTTGCTGCTTAAATCCTTTTGTAAGATAATCAATCATAGAATGACTGATAATAATAAGTAGGTATATAAGGGATAGAGAGACCACTTCAATTTTGCAGATAGCTAATGAAGCAGTATAGGGTGGCAGACAAAGAAACTGTTTCACACAAAAATAAAAATGTCAGGTAAAATGCACGCTGAGGAGGTGCAGCCCTTTCAGAACTGAAGTCAAAAAAAAAAAAAAAAAGCATCAAGAAGTACGTCATGGGAATTTCTGTCAGTATTCAGGTAATTCTGATGGTTACATGTATACTAGAGCTCTGCATTTGGAAAGTGGAGGTAAATGGCGACTGGAGGACGTTGTTGTTCTGAGACAGGCATTCTGGCCGCGGAAGAGGAGAGCTGCGTAGTTAGGAATCTGCCACAGTTCTGCGGTCACGGTCACTGCGCTGTTCTTCCAGTTTATTGATCTGCAGCGTTCTGGAGAAACCCAGAATGCAGTTGACCTCAGGGATGGTAATATTTAAGGAATAACGTTATCTCAGTTCTCGAGGTTGATGAATCCCCATGTTCAGTGCTCTACAGCTGTATGTGATATCCCAACAATCAGGTTACTTATCAAATCTCTTTCCTGCATTCCATAACATGGATTAATGTATGGCTTAGACTGACATGTCTAGAACATGTTTTTCTGAAGAACAAAGTCTGCTTATCCTGGATAAATCCACAAATCTGGCAGCCAATGCAGAGATTTGCAGCTGAGGTTTAATGTTACCAGGTCTTTACGCAGCAGGCTCAGCAAGTGCAGTCTGTTTCTTTCTCTTCTGAAGATCTGTGGGTTTTTCTCTGGGCTCCCTCAGTGCCCGCATCATTCATTCATTAACTCAGAGCTGTTTGACACTCTGTCTCATGGAAGCAGCTTTTCTGAGCAGCTTCCTATGTTCCTGGCTAGATAGCTTCCCCTCCTTATGTTGTCATTAGTTTTCTGAAGAAATTAGACCTGCTTCTTTGCACCTAAATCTAGATGTCTGTATGAAATCAGGTGTTTTTAATGTCAGTAATAAAAAGAGCATTTTCTGTAGGAAGAGAGAGATTTAAGTCTGTGTGACACTGTCCTAGAAACTACAAATTAAAAACAGAATAAATCAGAAAAACCCACCGTCACTGGCCAGAAAACCATTAAAAACCCAGAAGTCTTTTTCAAGCCTCATTGTAACAGTCAATAAGATTCTTCTAGGCAACAGTATCTGAGCACAGCAATATATATAATGCATATGCCTGAACAGTAACTTGTATGTGCCTTTAATGGTGTGAAGTATATAACAGTAAACATCTCTAGCTGGGTTTGTACAAAAACGTTGGTAAGCTCTGTGAAGCCAGTTTGTTCAGTTGGATGGTTTGCTTGTGACTCCCCCAAATTTTGGTGTTGGTTTTATTATCTGGCTAAGAGCGTACAAGGAACAATGTTTGTATGATAAACTATTTTGCTTGTAAAGCCGGATTCAGTCTCTATATGCTTATGTGTGTTTAAGTCATGCAGAAATGATCACCCTTTGTGAGTTGCCACCTGGATTTAGTTAGAGAAAATCTAAGGTTGTCTGAAACTACGTATTTTCACAACTCTCTTTTCTACTGGCAAAAATGAAGACAGAAGGTGCATGTTCTTATTCTGTAAGAATACTGACAGGTTACATTTAGACACCTTCCTAAATTCTTCTGTACATACATACATACATATACGTAGGTAGTAAAACCTTGCAGTCTTCATTAGAAGACTAAATACTTTTCTCTACATAGCCAGTTAATGTCTTTATGCTATTGTGAATGCATGAATTTCAGTTCTATCACTGAAGATGTTGCCTTTTGAATCATGTTCAAATGATAGTCTCATGTGCTAGCTTCACTTCAGTTGACAAATTTAGGATATGAGGATACATCTCCATCTGTCTCATTTCACTTTTCTCTACCCTTTTAACTGAGAACATTGTTTACTCTCATTATGTTGATACTTGAGGTGATTTTTGAAGCATTATAATTATGTAACAAAAACAGTTACAAAAAGTGAGTGTTTATTAATGCTTTCTCATATAGTCATCCTTTCTTTATAGTATCAATTTCAGAAAGGAGTGAACCATTTCTATAAATGCTCTGCTAATTAAGAAGAAATAACATCTCTGTTTAACTGTTTAAATTCCTACAATACTTCACCGGGTACAAGCTAGTGATTTGCAGTAGCTTGAGGCAGTCATTTTAGCATGCTTATGCCAGTGGCATAATTTTCAGCATATATATTGCTTACTGGCTCAGAGACTTGTGCGTTATCATATATCATGAAGCAAACAAACAAATTTTGTTTGGAATGCAGTCTCTTGTATCATGTTGCCTGCTTATCTGTGTACTGTGTATGTGTTCTACTTTTTTTTTAGTAGAAGAGGAATGTTAATTTCACCTTTTGTTTTCAATTTATTTGTTTTGTAAGTATAGCCTAGTTATTTGCCTTTCTGAAAGAGAAGAAACTAAAGATAGGTAGACAAACATTAGAACTGTTGTCTTTGAAGTCTGTCTTATGTGGCTGCATGTAGTAAGATCTAGCCAGAAATAGATTAGAGTGAATTAGAATTTTTCTTGCTGAAACCTGAAATTTGTCACAGAAGATCCTTGTTGACTGGAGAAAGATGTGTTGCATCCAACTTTAAAAAACTGTGGAAAAAAAAAAAAAACAATGGCTCTTTGAGTTACAGGCCAGCTAGTCTCACTTTGTCTGCGGGGAAAATCATGGAGCAAATCTTCTGGGAAGACATTTTTGAGCACCTGAAGGTGATGTCTGTGGACAAATGTGGATTTAGCAAGGGTAAATCATGCTTGACTGATCTGATTGCCTTCTGTGATGAAGTGACTGGACTTGTGAATAAGGGAGAGCAATGAATTGCAATCAAATTGGTTTTAGCAATGCTTTTGATGTGATCTTCCACATCATCCTGGTATTCAAGATAAGCTGTCATGGTCTAAATGGCTGGATTCTACTAAATGGATGAAAAGCTGCCTGGATCATTGAGCTCAAGGGACCCTCTCTGGGGGATGGTTACATCTGGCGTTCTGTCAGGACCTGCCTTTATTGGTGACCTGGAGGTCTCATGTTGCACAGTCAGATTGGCAGATGATGTCAAACTGAGGGATACAGATCTGTCGTGTAAAGGAACCTAGACAAGCTGAAGGAACAGATTGAGAGGAACCTCATGAAATTCAGCAAAGACATAAGGAACATTAAAAGTATATTTGGGGAAAAAAAAAAAAAAGGAAAAAAGAAAAACCACTAAAGCTGAGAACTTTACTGTCAGGTAGACCAAGCACTAGCAGTGGTACAGGTTGTCCAGAGAGTTTGTGATGTCTCCCTCCTTGGAGATATGCAGAAGACATCTAAACATGGTCCTGGGCAGCCTCCTTTGGGTGTCTCTGCCTGAGCAAGGCACTTGGGCCAGATGGCCTCCAGAGGTCCCTTCCAATCCAAACTGTTCTCTGAACTTAAAAATAGCGAAGTGTAGTAAAGATTACAGCAAGACTGAAATGTGCTTAGTCAGTGTAAATATGCGTCATGATGGTTTTATGCTTCAGCAATCAATTGCGATTCATCCAAAGTGGTCTCATCGTATTTATTGTTGAAACAGTTCTATAATCTTAGTGAACATTCCATCTTGAGGTTTATTTAGATGAATAATGTTTCAAATTTAACTGCTTGGGGGGGGGGAAAAAAAGGCTCTTGAAGTGGGAATATGGCTGTCCTTTTCAGTGCTTGTCCACGTGTTTACTAATACTGGGCTCAATAAAAATAGCTTTCTAAGTCAATACACACAGGGTAGTAGGAGGTGCTTGCCAGCCGAGTACCTGCTTTCCAGATGTCCAGGAAGGAAAAATGCTTGTTGCTCCAGCTCAGGAAAAATTCCAGAGGAGATTGAATAATTTCTCAGTTGTCCGTTAAACTCTTGTACTGTTTGGGATTTTCTAAATCTTAACTGGAAGCTTTCCCGTTTTTGCCAGTTTTCGAGAATTCATCTGTGGGCTACCTTAGTAGAGCACTCCGGATACTTTATTGGGGAAGGCTTAGCGTGGCTATAGCCTATCTGGCAGAACTTTAACTGTGCATGGTTAGTGAGATCATTATTCTGTAGGCATTTTCTCAGTTTTAAAAGAAAAGAATGTTCTTGGGAAATGCTGTTGTTTACAGGGCTTGTGCCTAAAGGACTTCTCAGTGGTATCTCTGGGATCTGTGATTGAAGAGATGGGAGGTGACACAGTGGGGCACTTTGGAGAAATTGTGCCCTGTAGGAATGAAACTTCTTTCAGGTCATTCTCCTTTCCTGTGTTGTCTGACAGAGACTGGGCTTGTAACAGAGAGAGCATTAGCTCCTGAGTCAACTTAGTGGTCAGGACTCCAAGTCCAAACATGTCCTTGTTTTCTCTCTTAGTGCATGAGCTTGGAAACTTGCTAGTGCCTTTCCTGGGGCACGACGAATCCTCTTATTACCTTCGGTGCTGCACTGATCTAATTGCATTGCCAGAGATGGATGGCTCTTCAAAATAATGATTGAAAGAACAGGGCTGATTTTGCCTAGAGCATGCTGTGAAGTCTGTACTTCAAGGTCAGGAGCAGAGGCGAATGCGCTGCAGGAGTTGTCACAATGGTTTCTGTATCATCAGCTGGAGTCTCGCAAGGTTTATCAGCTTCAGATCTGAGCTTGATTCCTTGTGGGACCATACTCACAATACTCACCTGCCAATGCTCAAACTCAGGAAGTCTTTCTGAGACTGGGGTTGTCATGATCACTCTTGAACTGAAATTAACTTCCACAGAGAAGACAGCCTAAAAGTACTTCCCAAACTGCAATGCATGTTATTAAGGGTTATTGATTGGGAACAATTGCTGTTATCAATTTGTAACCAAACAGTGAAAAGTAGAAAACTTCAGCCTTCTTGAGCAGATCTGGAGGAGGAGAGTTTTTTGACTTGTTTCTGGGCTTAGAAAGGAACGTACTCAATTGAATTCACATCTGGTTGGCTGATTCTCTTCATGGAGAAACTCCAAATTCATTGTGAAGATTAGAGTAAGCGTTTATGGGTTTTCAGGATTTCGAATGGAATTTGAAGTATTGTGTTTTCCTGCAGTGGACAAATCAGTTTTCTCATAGGTATTTGTTCATGTTCTAATTTTGGCATTTCTTTATCTACATTCTAATTTTAAAAATTGTTTTATACTTCATGTTGTGTCTTGGGATTTCATAATGTGCTCACTCCTACAGCAGAAATGCGCACAAATCCATTGAAGTTCCTCATGACAAAAAGTTGTCATCTAAAAGACATTGCCAAGTTAGTTGGAGTCAGCTTATTTATTAAAATAAGCTGTTTGTTAATGGGAGTGGAGTTTGGAAATCATAAAAAAAAAATTTGATAAGTGTATTAATATGCATGATTTGTTTTAAGAGTACAAACACGCTATGTTACTGTTACTTTTTCTCCATAATAATGGTTAACAAATGTATTTGTATCAGAAAGAGGTCTCATGAGCAAGATAAAGAAAAAAGGTTAGCCTGTAAAAACTGGTTGCCAGTTAAAATGTCTTTCCTTTCAAACCTTATGAATTTCCTCTGTTGTATTTAAACTCATAAATTGCCAATTATGTAGTTTTTGTGTAAATTGTTCTGGGTCTCTGAATGTCTAACATTGCAAAACTTGAGAGTTTTCCACAATTTTGACAATTTGTTACTGACTCATTTCTGGCGTGTCTTTCCATCTTTAGTCCTGTCTATTTCTTATAAGTGTCCTCTATTCCAAGAAGCTCAGAAACTGGAATCTCCCACTAAGCTTTTCTTGGTCTTTATTTGAAAAATAGTCTTTTCTTGATTAAAATGCATTCATACTAATACCTACTTTAGGGTTTCCTGTTTTGGATATCTGTTGTCTATAAAGTACAAGAATTTATAGAAATTGCATCTGTTTGCTTATATAATAACCTAAAATTGTTTGAACCTTTGTGCAACGTCATCTAGTTAGAACAGTTTGTCTGTTATTTCACATTAAAAGCAGCCGTTTGAGCCTTTAGGGTGATTTAAAAAAAATAACAAATTTCTTTAGATTTATGGTTGCATGTTAAGCGTATCTAAGAATGGGGTGCAGATAGTACTCAAATAATTATTAATTTTGATAGCTGTGATGCTTATGACAGGCACAGAAAATGATCATATGGTCATCTTTGAGATTTGAATTGGTTATTTGAAAAAGTTGTTTATTTTGGCTCAAGAAGAGGATAAAATTTTAGATTGAAAGTTAAGTACGGAAGATTCCTAATCAACATTTTTATTTTTTTCAAACTTCAACATGTTGGTTTCAGCAGGAACTTGAATGTTGTCAACAGCTTGTTGCAAAACATCTGTGGACCAGGAATCTAAAGACCAAGTTCAAGAAAAGCTTTTGCTGCCAGTTCCAAGTATTTTTAAAAGGAAGAAGTAAAGAGGTTTAATTACTGTAAGATTTCTGTTTTTCTTTATTTGTCTGCTTTTTAAACACTGATTGTCATGGCATAGTAGAATGTGGCTGTTTATGTATTTTTTGTAGTCTTATCTGCAGGGAATCCTAGCTTTGTAACACGGGTTGTGTGAAGAATGCATCCTTTAGCAATCTGAGGAGTGGCCATCAGTGCTCTTTTGCCACAGCGTGGTTGTCTGCAATTCATGTCAAGTGTCAGCAGGTTGTCCACCTGCCGATGGATAGGAAGCTCAGCACGAGTGACGCTGTCAGTGTCTGCTGTCCAGTTCATCACATTTCGTGTAACAGATGATATGTGCAGCCTTTCTCCCTCTCCTTCACTTTTCCTTTTGGTCGTTTAAGGTGAAACAACTACAGGTGGGGAATTTGCTAATAAAATCCAAAGTTTTGGTATGCAGCAAAGAATGCTGAAGTCATCTTTATATCCCATTTGAATTTGCTCGTTTCCATAAAATTATTCTAGTAGGCTCATAAAGAAGTGACTTTTGTTCAGGGTGATCAGTGATTTCCCACTCCCAGCTTTTATTTTGAGGAATGGTAAGTATTAGCGCAGTTTATTCTCTACTTTCTGGCATTTGATATACAGTTTCCAAGTTGGTGCAGAAATATTAGATGTGAAATAATTCACTTCTTTTGGACAGCTTTTTGATGTGCTGACAAATGCAAAGTATGCAGTTGAGCACTGTATTGTCTCCCTAAACATATTTTGAACACGTTTGAAGGCAAGGCATTAAAGTAAGTGAAAACAATTTGTGTTGCATTTTAGTGCAACATGTTGATGACTCTTTGCCTGCAAAGGTGATTAGTGAAAATGTTATATATAAGGTGGAAATATTATGGTGCAACTTCTCTTTTTACATACATCTTAAAGGTATGCATAAAGATTTTTAACTTCTAAAAATGTAGAACATTGGCATCAAATCATAGAAAGGGCATCATTAAATCTGTGTTGTGCTTGTGCATGTCGTTATTGTACAGACATTAGCAAGGGAAGTAGGACAAAAGGAATATGATCCAGGCTTTGTTTTTGTAGCATTTGTTTTTCCTCCAGTAATTCATGTTGCAAAATACTGAGTTGTAAGCAACCATTTACAGATGGACATTTATATATTTAAGGCAAGTATAAGTCACATAGGTACAATTTTATAAATGTTTTCCTTCTCAGCTGTAGAGTTTCTACTTCACAGAGGATGGAATGTAAACCTTTAGAAGCTCTTGAGAATATCAGTCAGTGAAGAGATTCCCAACTGTTTTGTTTTGTTGTTAATCTTCTATTTTGGGGAGCAAGTGGACCTAAAGGTAACTAAAATAAAAATAATAACCCTAGTTTTTAATTGCAAAAGCACTTAGTGGCTAGCGCTATTAAGCATTATCATAGCTAGGAAATGTATGAAATTATATTATTATTGTAATTATATTATTATTACATTATATGAAATCCTGCAGAAATGTATCCATCTTGGTGTGGAGATAAGAGCTGTGGTTATTCTCTTGCATATTGTAAAATGTGATCTGCTGACATTTCACTGGTAGCTATGAATGCATGTGATAGACTATGCCACATTCTCAATGGCAGGGGAAATCCTTTTGTTAACTTAGGTTTTTTGCCACTATAAATCGGTGAAGTATGAAGTCAACTGAAATTCAAGATAGTAATGAAGATGCTGATTTTATTGCATCCAAAAACATTAAGCAAGTGTTCTTAAAAATGTACCAGTCTTTATGCTTTTGATTAAGCAGAAATGCACCTTACTAGACACACAGTCACCGCAGAAGTGGAAGAATGCCCGGATTGTTGAAATGCAGTCGTATCGTTCCAGAAGTTGTGCTCACTGTGATTACGGTCAGAGGGTGCGGTCAGTGCTTCAGGCAGGAGGCCAACAAGTGAGATAGAGCTGTGCCAGTTTCACGAAGATGGGGTTACAGAAATGGACAGTGTTAATCACTTGGCTCCATCAGTTAAGATGGCATGTAATTTTTTTTTATTCATGTTGTCCATATGAAAACCTTGGTCTTGTAATCTAAAACTGTAAACTACATTATCTAGCACTTAACCTTCCTCCTTGTTGCCATGATTTTGCATTTAAGAAAAAGACCATGGAGTATTGTTTCTGAGGCAAGGCCTGAAATTTTCTTTCTGCAGCCCACCAATTTCATTTTTGCAAGATTTGTAAATTCTACATATGAATTTTTCATCTCTGAGACTGTTTGGGCCCGGATACTTGACGTATGCAAGACAGAGTCAAAATTCACAGCGATACAGACGAAAGCAGATGGTTTTCTTGGGAATGAGTCATGGCTGCAGTATTGCTTTTACGTTGTGGTTTTGGGGAAATATTGTTTGGTACAGGCAGCTTTCAGTGAGGCATGAAAACAAGGTCTGCCCATTGTGAGCATTGAAGATCTCTCCATGCAAGCATGAGAGGTGTTGTCCACTGTTTTCTCTAAGCTTCTATCTTGAGTAAGGGTGTTCTGCCTATGTTTCTTCATCAGCTTTGCTGTGATTAAGTGTAACACATCTAGCTTTAAAATTGTTGTTGAAATATTCTGAATGAGGGTGGGAAAAAAAAGCACCAAGTTTCCAAAAGAGAGTGCTACTCTTCATGAGTGGGCCCCCACCAAAACATGAGTGAGTGAAGTGAGCATTGGTGAAAGTCAGCTGAAACTGACCTGCAAGTGGTAGTGAAATAGAGTTCTGTAGCTATGCAAACGGCTACACAAAGAAGCAGTGTGACTGTTCCACTGTGAAGTTTAGATTTAGGTGAAAGATGCTTTTACAGTCCCAAATGAAGTAGTTTGCTGCAGCTGTTAGTTAACTACAGTGGTAAGCAGGGGTTCAAAGGTAAGATGAGTGATGAGAAAAGAATTGGAAAGTAGCATTGCATTTTTTACCTCACTACTAAGAGTGCTTTAACTTCAAGATTTCTTGCACTGCTGTTAGGGAGAATAAGTTGAAGTATAAGTTGAGTAAACTGAGGATTTAGAATCAAAGACTGCTGCACATTTCAGAGGAGGAGAACAGCTCAGAGGAGCTCAAGTCCCTCTTGAAGGTATATTGAACCACTGAAGGAAATGAATTCTAGCACTTAAAAAGTAGGTTCCTATTTGTTCACAGTTAAATATTCAAGAGAGGAAGTGTTTGTGT
>WBMW01005675.1:0-214948 GCA_013396635.1 Penelope pileata | reverse complement strand
AGGGGGGTGGAACAAACATCTGTAAGAGGTCATGTAAGGGAATGTTAAAATCTTGGTGTACGGTTTTTGAAACCGTGACATTGATGTGTAAGAGAAGACCCAAAAAAAGTTTCTGCAAAGTACCTGATGTAATTGGAGCAAGGAGAAAACAATAGTTCAGCAGGATTCTTTTAGACCAGATAAAATTATAGACTAGGTCTTCAATCTAAAGATCAAGGGATGTGGTATCTCAAGCCACATATTTATCAGTAGAATGTAAATAAAAGCTACTTATTGGAGGTCATAAGAGAAACCTTGTAAGATAAAACAAGGTTTTAGAATTCGAGCTAAGTGAAGAATGGGTCAGAAAGCTGCGAGTCGTTGTGTGACAGGAAGAGTAGGTTGTCAGTTATGACAGAAAATTACATTTTCCTGGATTCTGGTAGGATGCCCAACTGAAATAGACTTTGTGGATAATGATTCAAATTTTGGTTTGCCGCTCAGTCTGTAAACATGTTTATACATTCAGTTCTTACTCTGGACAGCTGATGTATCACGGTATATTGTTAATTCCTTTTGGCTTAACAATAATGAAATAAATGACGTCTTTTTGTTGATATTTTCCCTCTCCCCCTGGTGTGGTTGTTATAGCTCTGGTTTTGAACCATAAAATGTCTGAATCAGTTGGTGAATTGAGGGCACGGGGGCGTCAGCTCTGTTACTGGCAGTGTGTAGTTTGACAACTTGGTCATTACATTTGAACCTTTGATGGCAATTTCTGTGACTTGGAGTTACTGTATAACTTGTGGTTTGCAAATGGAGAACAGAAGTCAGCAAGTTCTCTCATGACCTATAGTTTCAGATAACATTGTTTAGATCCTGGCTGAGCTATTCTTTCCATTCCCCCATTCCCTCTGCTTCATTTTGTCCTAGGTATTGTGTTATGTTCTCTTTTCCCATATCCACTGCTCATCTGGTTAAGTCACTTTTCTCTTGTGTTCACTTGCTTATTTTAGTTTCAATTTATTTTTTTTTAATGCAGATGTGGGACAAAATTTTTCATGTGTGAGTTCTACTGTAGTAATATAAACAAATTATTTAGTTTCTAGCTATGTCAGGTTTAGTTACGAGAAGAGAGTTTATAGACAGTTCAGTAGGTGAAAGTAATTGCATGGGGAAGGCTACAAGCATTCTCACTAGGCTTTCATGTCAGCCTCTCTGTATTTGTTCTAATGGATCTCTTTGCATATTTGCAGGGGAACAGAAAGTGAAACCAAGCCTTTAATGAAAAATTACTGGGCAGTAGCAATTAATTAAATGCATTTGTCTACTTTGCTTTTTAGAAATTCCTCTCCAGGTTCAGAACCTGGCATTTTCCTTTGAACTTGATGAGAACTGTTTAATGCATGAGTGTAGAATAATTCTTGGATATATGTTGTTTGGATCCAGCTTAATTATTAAAAAAAAATAAAATAAAAGTAGTAGTAGTCAGTATAAAACTCTTAACTAGTGTCGGCTAGTCAATACTGTCAATACACGTATATTAGAGCTCTTTGTTATTCCAGTCTGGACTATCTCTGAAAATACAAGCTTCAGTTTGTCAAACCAGCAGTGCCAGCAGGAGTTTTTTCTTTCACAATAATAAGACAAGCTGGTTCTTTTTTAAAATGCATTTATTTCCTAGCCTTAGGCAAAGTTTTACAAAAGAGGAAATTAGTTAGGACATTTAACTTTTAGGCTTACATTCATATATTCAAGATTTGAGCTGAATTAAAAAGAAATGTGAGCATAGTTCTGTCTTTATATAGAGAATTCTTTTTTTTGTTCTGAGTGAAATATAGTTTATGAAATGAAGTACAGTAAATTGGTGACTGCTTACAGGAATTTGTAGGCGCACATGTAGCACTTTGTACCAAACCAGTCCTCTCAAGTTGCTGAGGTTAAAGTATTTAAGAAAATAGACATTGTCATGAAAATCTGTGAGGTAGGAATGCTGCTGTTTGGAAAACTAGGCTGTCCATTGGCATCTATTTTTGGTACAAATAAAATCTGTAAATAATTGAAAAATGGTTTTGACACTCTAATATGAACTTATTTGTTGGGGCCAAAATCATTTAGGTAATATCTACTGTCTGACATTTTTTCTTAAGACAATTTATTTGCAAGCTTTCGTGATATTGACTTGAAAACACAGAAATATCAGAAAAATTCTGCATTGTTTTTAAAGGGTGTTCCAATCTGTAAATGCTTGAAAATTTGTTTCTTTTGTGTTGTTGTAGGTTGAGTTTAGAACAAAATTTTTAGCTTTTCAAATGTCTTGTGTCAACACGTTTCCTGGTATGTAACTGTTGAAAGGGGATTTTCTTGCTTCTTTCGTAGTTTTTTGGTTTTTTTTTTAATGTAACCCACACATTGTCATAACTCATGTACTATTCTTCTAATGTTTGTCCAGTACTGAATAGTTATTTTCAAATTTTGACATAATTTGTTTGGAGTTTGCAGCAAATATTTTTCTTTTTCTTTTTCTTTTTTTGTATGATCTGTTTCATATTTTGAAGACTTACGAATCTAGGAAACACTGATGCATCAGGAAATGTTGCATACAGCAGGATATTTCTGCTCTTCTTGTATCATTACTCCTGAGACAAAATGATGAATACACTAATACATGTGCAGGCAGCTTTGCAGTCCTTGCTGCTCAGACAAGACCGTCATGTCTGAGATCTTCGGCACATGGCATACTCATCGTCTTGCCGATAGATTTTACACGAGCATTTTATAAACTTTGTAATGTATTGAATTCTAGGTTTAGTGTGAGCATGTAGCAAAGCTGTGTGTCATTATTTCTGTATGGAAATGTTACCTGTTGTCTCCTCTCGTCTAAAGCAGTGGTTTCACATTTTCATGGGCTTGTAGGTGTCAATGCTGAGCTGCTCACACAACTCAGACCTTGTGTTTCAGTCTCCTTCCAAACTTGACTGTAGCAGCCATGATTTGCTTGGCTGAGAGTAACTTCAGTTTCACAGTCTTCTGCAGAAGGCTTTTGCTAATATAGTAATATTTAAGTGAGGAGAAAAATAAAAGAACCAAAAACTAGTTCAGTTTTTCACTGAGACACTCTATAATCTATTCAGAGTGGGTTAAAAAGACCAGAAGTTTGCAGGTGATTTTCATGTTGCTTCTATCATGAAAGAATAAGTAGTCATTCTTTTAAAAGAACATGCTGTCCTTTTGGATAGCTGTGTTGCACAAGTCATGTCCAAGTCAGAAGTGTGTTGTTGGTGGTGTTGTGTATTTTCTTCTTTTTTTTAGCTTTTTATTTTTCCTGCAGATGGCTTCCTCTTGGGTATAATTTGGAACAAAATTCAGTACTGTTAAGTATTTTGGCTCTTTCTTCTATTCAAAGTATGTAAGACATTACAGATGCCTTGAAATATTTCTATTTCCTCTGTATACTTATGGGACAATAGAAGGGAACCCCCCACAGTTGACCCGTGTTTCTATTTTTATATATAGGAGTACCATGAACATCTGATTCATTTTGAAAAAGAAACGTTATTTATTTGTTCTGCCAGACCAGTTTGGTTTGGTAGAAAATCTCTTCTTAGCCTTCGGTTTGGCATGTGACATTTAGTCTTGTAAGAATGACAGGTAAGCCAGAATTCTCTGCAGCACCTGCCAGCCCCGTGTGACAGACTGTATCTCTGCTGTTGGCTCTCTCGCAAAGACTTAGATGTCCAATTAAGTACTCAGGTGGAAATTCTGTCTACATCTCTATGCACGAATGGTTGAAGCTCTGAAGTATGAGATTTGATTATAATCATATCATGCTGTACAGCTTCAAGTATTATGAGGTCATTTGGGCCCTAAAAAGGAAAGCGATGAAGAAGAGCCTTCGTATCCTTCATTTCCAGGTCAGAGAGACAGCCACAACAGTCTGGGCTGACTTACTCTAACACATGGGATGAATAATGTCATGCAAAAGCTAAATGAAGGAACATCTTTCAGAAAGTTTGTTTGTTTGTTTATTTTACTTGATGGGTTCAGATTCCAACTGTGGTGAGCCTACTACTTACCTCAATAACCTGTTCTAGTTTTCCTTCTTACTTTGAGGTTTGAATTTTTATGATGATGGCTTCTGGATTTTGTAATACCACGGAATCTGAGAACACTTTTATCTGGAATCTTACTAGTAAAGAGTTTATCTCCATGTAACTGTATACTCTTGAATATGTACAGAGTAGTTACTCTTTGTTTCTCAACTCTCTCTGGGGGAAAAAACTGAAAAAGTTGAGATTTTTCTAAGATTTGAAATCAGAATCTTTGAGATCTCAGCTGAGATTTGTCAGATTTTTGGAATTTCTTATTGGTAAATGTAGCAATATGATGCTTGTTTTCCTGCCTCAGTGACATATTTTTGTGTTACTCGGAAAACCGTCTTCAGCATTCCTTGTGCAGCATTCTCATGTGATTATTCTTAGAGATTCTGTGACTTCCCAGTTATGACACACAGTAAGTGATGTGGATTTCTTAGCTGAGAGGAGGGTTAGGAATTAGCTAATGCTTCCTTGAGATAGTGCTTTCTACAACTGCCCTCTATAGCTAAAATTTCATTTTGCTAAAATACCTACATTTAGAATGCTTTCTTTTTTTTTTCACATCAAGTTAATAATAACTTATCCTCAAAAAATTATGCTTTTAATTTTTGAGTTGCTAGTGTTCTTTATCAGTAGACTTTCTACATGACTTGATTTGTTTATAAAAGTACCAAGTGGTGTTAGACCAAGAACTATTCTCTGAAAAACCCGAACAGATGTGGCTTCCTTGAGGCGTGTCTCTGCTAATAATCTCATTTTCCAAATTGTCAGGAAACTAGTCTTTTAATCCATGGAGTATATGCTGTACAAACTTTTTCTGACATACATAGATGTAGGTACACGTATTTAGGTTTAATCATCACGTAGCACTGAATCAAGTCCCAGTATGTCATGCTGTTGTAGTTGCATTCATTAACTGGGTTGTAATGTTATTAGCCCAACCCCCCAAAATTGTTTTAATGGCTTTTTTCTACAGAAACATGCTTGTTATCATTCTGTTTCTATCTTTGATTTTTGTCTCTGATAAGGCGTCAAAGTACCTTTTTGTTGATTTAACTGAGCTCACTGTTTTGCTAAACTAGTCTATAAATTCCCGTAGATGTTCTTGTTACCGTTTTAAAGCACAGAAATAATGTCTGCGGTCTCCTTCTTTTGGAAAACTGGTGCAATATTAATTGAAGTAGTAAAGAGCTCCTCAGCTTGCTCTTCTTCCATGCAAGTTACTTGAGCTGGGCTGTCTGAAAATGCTGAATTTTATCAGAGGTTCCTATATTCTCATTATTTATTTTTTTTGTTCCAGTAACATCTTGTGTTATAAGAATGCTCCTGTTTAACAGACATACAATTTTAAATAGAACTTTAATCCTTTATTTTACTCTGCTTTGATTATTGTATGATGGAGAATGGAAAATATACAAGTTGCAGTCTTCTGGAGATGCACAGCTCAAATCCAAGATGTCTTTCGAAGATGGAGTTGAAGGAGAAACACCAAAAGGGAGAAAAAGCGGGTACCAAGGTTAAATAAGTACTTTCAAGTACAAACTTTCTCCGTACCAGTCCTCTCTGAAGAATCTTTCTGACATATTTTGGAAGCTGTTACTATCTTGCTTAGAGACTACTAAATTATGCCAACCTACCTAGAGGAAATGGGGTCTATTCATCAAAATTGCTGTTCTGCTAGCATACCAGTAGCTGCATGTGACTGCATCTGTACTGACACAGTCTTTTTGTTCACACTAGAGCTTTTGCCAGACCAATTCTGGTAGGGGTATTTCTCTCACCACACTCACAGAAGGCATGCCTGTAATGCTGTCTGGCCACAAAGCTTGCTGGTTGTAACACAGCACACGGCTTTGTGGGAACAGAGGCCAAGCGTGGCTTGGGACTGATTCTGTTTTTCTGCACAGGAAGCTGGGACTCCGTGGAAAGCACCAAACTTTTCAGCTGTCTTTTCGTGATGGTGGTGGATACTAATTTAATCTTGGTGAGAGTAATGACAGAAAGTACATTTGATACTTTTCTTCATTAACACTGTGGAAATGTAAAATTCAATAGGAGCCAACGCACAGAATTCCTTTAATTGAATGCACTCATCTTGCAATCTAGGTAACTTTTTGGGGGTTTATTTCAGGCCCTAGTCTAGGCTTTCACTTGTATGATAAGTTGTTTCCTGGTGAGATTTTAGCCACGTTTTCCTGTTTATGTAGTTTCCCTTCTGTTTCTTTGTAGAAACTCTCGCATGCAAAAGGGGAAATTGATTGTGACCCGAAATGGGAAGCAGTAACATGAAGCATGTACAAAATATTGTTAAATTCCCAAAATGACCAACAGAATGGAGAAAAATATATACCTCCTGTTCTGTAACTTCCTTAAGCTACTTTTAATTTGAGCTCTCTTGGCTGAATAAGTTCTTTATGTGATGAACTTTCCCAGTCATCTCCATCCCCTGCTCCTCCAACAATTTGAGAGTGACAGCCAACAGAGTGAGAGGTGTCACGTTGTGGTGGGTGGCAGCAATCAATGTGCGAGTATGTTTGGCAAGGTGCTGAGTTGTAGACAGTGCTCCTGGCTGTATTCTCTTTTTGGGCCTTTTAGTGCTCATGTGGCTAGAGGTGCTTATGCAGGCTAGCTGACTGTAAACCTCTCGATTTTCCAAAAGCCACTTGACCATGCTAGCTGTCCCACACACCTTCTCCTCAATTTCTACTTCCTTCCTGTAACAGTTTAGTGGGCAGACTGCTTCTCTGTTGTTGGTGGGACACGTTCTCTTTGGGTGAAGCTGGTAGAAGGCTGCTTTTGTAATCTATGTGCTAAATCCTGGAGACCTGCTGGGTTAACAGTATTTGGATGTAAAAATGAAAGAATAGGAGAGGGTAAGGTAGGTGGATCAATTTTGTCTTGTGGCCCGATGTCCAGAGTAATTAGAACAAATCACTGTGATAATTGGCAGCAGAATTTTTGCCAGCATTATTTGTAGAGGATGGTTACACCAGAAGACCTGAGTCATGTCTGAGGAGACCAATTAAGTTTCAGTCCATGGAGGGGAGGAATCAAGCAAGACAGCCAAATCCTGCAGAGATTGAGTATCTGATGTACCCCAAAACCTGAAGTTATATGATGCAAGCCTAATCTAGAAGTGCTTCCCGGTACTGTATCTCTGCCTTGCCATGTGCTTGCTGGTGTTACTCTGGCTTCCTGTCATTGATTCTGCTGCTCCTCCAGTGCATTTTTCAGAACTGAAAGAGAAAAGAAGTTGCATTTTGAAGGTGTTTCAAACACAAATAGATTTATCGTTTCTTTTGCAGTGAGTGTATTTTATTCAGGTGTTTTTGGTGTGTATTACCCATTTTGTAGTTTGTTTTATAGCTATGTGGTTTAGTCTAATTTCTACTGTCTGTATTAAGACCAAAGTCTGACTTCTTCATTTGTTTGCATATTTCAAGACTTCTTGTTCTGCATTTTGTCATCTGGAGACTGCTTCACTCTCTCAGATCTCTAAGCATATTTTGCTTCAGCAGACACAGCCCTTCTCTTTGCTAGCCCTCTGTCAATTCAGATCAAGGTTGTTTTTAACATACGATGCATGACCACCTCATTGCACACATACAAACATGTATACACCTTCTTTTGGAATGTTGAGTCTTGGAACCCTTTGCTGACAGGTATATTCTGAGGAATGATAAGATCATGAATGCTAAAATGTTAACCCAAGTCTGCTCACCGTTTTTCGCTTGCTGGAGAGCAACAGAATGTATCTTTTAATAAATTCATGGTAGCAGGGCTGCTTATAATAATAATGGTGTGGTTTAATATCAGATTGTGCAGGTGTGAGCTATAAAAATAAGATAAAAAGGAAGTGGATTATTATGGTAGTATTTTATATAATGTTGACCAGTTGCTCTGAAGGAATAGTTAAGCATTAAAATGTCAAGTCAAAATTTATGTTCACATAAATACTTTACTATATGTCAGTTGCAGTTGTTGAGTGATGAAGATTAATTATCCCACTGTAGTTTTTTTAAAAACAGTCAACCAATGCAATAATTGTATTTATATGTGCTGTATATCTTTGAAAGATAGTTTATATAGCATTATCTAGAAAAATCATTTGGGAAGTCATTAAAGACTTGAAATTCCGAGTTGATGTACAATGTTGCAGTACAATGCTGCTGCTGTCTAAAGAAAGAGAAGGGATGAAGGCAGACGAGAGAGGGAGAGAAAAATGCGTTAGGCAAGATTGATGTTTCACATATGATTGATAAAGTTGATTTCTATAAAATGCTCATTTGTTTCTAAATTGAAGCTAATTTCCTAGGCTGATACTCCTCAAGTGACTGATATTCCTGACAGTGGTCAGTAATAACAAGAAAAAAAATGTCACCAAACGCACAACAAACAAGTTTATTGTCATCATAAACAGGTGTCTCAGTGCAGGCTGGAAAGTGCTCCTGAGCACTGGTTGTTGAATAAGGACAAAGATACTTCTTAGTCCATTCCATGCTGAAAATTAAAATGTGAGTCTTTAATACAGAGAATGAATTTCTAGGGTAATCTTTATTCAGTGTTCTTTTTTCACTGTTGCTTCAGAAAAATTCTAAATATCATCAGATATTTCCTACTCATGCTTTCTTTGCTGTCTCATAATCAAACACAATTCATTTTCCATAGACCTGTATTCCTCTTCAGATTGAAGTATAATTTACTGAATTCATGCTTCACTTGAATTAATTGCTGCATTGAAATTGTTTTCTGTTTTTGTGTTGACTATTCAGTATCCATCCTGCTCACTGTTCTTTTGAGTGGCAGTGTCATTGGCAGCAATTATTGCTAAAAAGCATTTCTCTGTATGAGAGATTTTGAAGGCAGGCTATGTGTTACTCTGAGATACTCTCAGTTGCAAGTCCTGAGAGTTCAGATTCATGACTTTTGAACTTATTAACTTTAAAATGTATGCTGAAAAAAAAGATCTCTCTTGCATAAAATACCTGTTACGGACACCTAACGTTTGTATTTGATTTGACATATCACTGCAAGTCTGAGAGTTTCTGGTTCCCATCCATGATTGTCTCCCTCACTGCCTCTGGTAATGCCGGGCATGGCGACTCTTGGTTTTTGTTGGGATGGGGAGTAAAAAAAGACTGTGGGTCCAAAGGTCTCACTTGGTCTGAAAACAAGAGGAAGAAGTGTGGCTTAAAAAAATAAGTGAATAAAAAGTCCAACCTCCCCCTTATTTTCACAAGCATGTTGTTTTCACCTTCTGGCTAAGCATGATTACAACAGAGAAGTTGGAAGTTCATTCTGAGAAGAAAATTCCATTCACAATATCAGAATTAATCGTATGAAGGCATTAGTGTAAAAAGAAGTTATTCTTAAATTACCGTATCTATAGTCTAGGTTGATTTTGTTCAGAAATAGAAGATTATTTGTCAGATCTTTTTGAATAAGCCACTGGAATGGAGATATTAAGTGTTCTGAAGGCAGAAAAAGAAGCTGGTTTCCTGGTGGATGTAGTTTTCTAGGTCACTTCCTTATTTTAGAAAACAAACTAGATTTACAGTCCTCTTAGAAGTGCATTTTTAAAAGTGTGGCTTTTTCAGCATAACCATTCGCTAAAGAAAGCTGTTTAAAATCACACAGTGTTATGTTAAGAGGTTTTAAAAAAAGTAATGAACTTGAAACTAGTTTCTTCAATGTGTATGCATAGATGTACAGATATTTACTAGTCTGGAGCATGTCATGTGAGGGAAGGCTGACAGACAGGTGCTGTTCAACTTGGAGAAGAGAAAGGTCAGGAGGCATCCTAGCAATGTCTGTAAGTACCTGCCGGGCGGGTGCGAGGAGGGTGGAACTAGACTCTTTTCAGTGGTGCCCAGTGCCAGGGCAGGAGGCGCTGGGCTCAAACTGGAACACAGCAGGCTCCCTCTGAGCATCAGGAAGCACTTCTGTGCTGTGCAGGTGACAGTGCACTGTCACAGGTTGCCCAGAGAGGTTGTGGAGTCTTCACCATTGGAGATCTTCAAAAGCTGCCTGGATGTGGTCATGGGTGCCCTGCTCTGGGCATCCCTGCTTGAGCAGAGGTTGGACTAGATGGACCCAGTCTGTGATTCCATACGTGGGGAGGTTAAACTAGTCCTTGATGAATTTGAGTAAAAGACTTCTCTATCTCTGTGACTTCGGACGATTAATTAGCTTTTTTTAAGTTGAAACATTCACATGTATTCTGGCTTTCCTTCTTTTGCTGGACTTTTGATACATAGGGTTTCTGTGGCAAGCTTGAGCATCTGCTTATTGAGGCTCACTTCCATGTGGATTTCAAATTAGAAAATACCTTGTCTGTCACTTGTGCAGGTTAGTGCCATTGAGAGATCTTTTAGCAACCTTCAGCCTTTGGAAGCCTGGGAATGTGGCTAAGGATCCTCCCCTCTGAAGAAAGGGTTTCTGAGCGTCCTTTTTGATATGTATTTTAAGTTCGCCTGAGAAGGAGACAGCTGGGGCAAAAGTGTCCACAGCACATGGGAACAGTCCACCCCTGGCAGGGGAAGGATTACTTTTAACTCCTCACGGACAGTTCTGTCACCAGTATTCACAAGCAACCTTCCTGCTGCTTCTAGTGGAATTTCCCAAGTGTTTGAACCAATTTCAGGTTTGAGAGGATGAGGGAGGGTTAGTATCCAGTAATGTCAGCATGTGCAAGGCACCTGAGTGCCTCTTTTCGCTTTGCTAAGAGGAGAAAAGTTCCTTGATTTCAAATGAACATTGCATATTCACACTCTCTTCTCCTCTTGTCTCTTTGCTGTCATAGGCTAGAAAGTCTGGAATTAATGAAATAAATTAAAGCTGGCTTCCCAAGTTCTAGTGGGAGATGCTTGAAGCAGATTTCAGCACTTCAGGGGTGCCACAAGGAGAGCATGTTAAAGTTCATCTTGGGCTACTCTGTATTTCAGTGCATTCCAGGCCTCTGCATTTCTTTTGTTATTAGAATCTTTTTTTTTTTTTATGAGCGAATTTAATTGTGTACAATTGACCACCAGAATCTTCTACAATGCTGATATCTTGAAATGGGCTTTTACCTGGAGATAATTCAGAGTATACTGTGAGTGCATTTGTTTTATTTTTGACTAGGCTGAGGATGAAAGTGTGGTTTGTTAGATACAAGATGTTGAAAGGCAGGAAGAAGTTATAAAATTTAATGTATATTTTGTATTCTGTTTACATTCAGAGATAACCTCTGAGCTTCAAGCATTTTTGCAGATTTACAGCTTCATAACATTGCTTTTATATTTTGCCAGTGGGCACTGTAATTGTTTTGTTTTGTTTTGAGTAGAGGTATGCATCTGAAAAAGAAAATTCCCTGTGCCAAAATTCCATACATAAGTGAAATGGTGAAATATTCAGCAGCTGGTGCTAGGTCATGCAAGTCCAGATGGAACACAATTTCTTCACATAACGTCCAGAACATAGTCCCTTATTTTCGGGGAGGTTTGTAGAAAAGATGATGATAGTGCATGTTAAAAGCAAAACATGTTTATTTGAGAACTAAATAAAGCCTACAGAATCGGACTTAGTAGAATGAAACAGCATGCCCAGAGTGATCCAAGGGAGAATCCAACATCTCGTGAAAGAGTTGAAATGAAAAGGAAGGTGGCTGTCTGAGTCAGTTGTTTTAAATCCTGAAGTCATTTTGGGATCTTTCTATTCAAGTTTTGTCAATAGAGCTCAGTTGTTTTATATTTTATGTGCATTTGGATAGCTTTTGATTTTGTTTAACAAGAAACAAATGCACAAACATGTTTTGAGAAAATACATAGTGTGAGAATGTATTTAAAAGGCATTTAATTATTTAAGTACTGTGGTCTGTAATGGTATTTCATGGAAATCATCTCTTCTGTCTAAGCTCTTCAAAAATGCTTGATGATTCAAAAATGCAAAGATGACTCAAACAATATATGGTGTTGTAAACTTCCTGAGCAAGATTTTTCCCCTTTCTACCTTGGTAGTGCCATCAGAAGTAGTGGCTTTCTGATGGAAAGCTGACTGGATTGTTGATACAGAAAACAATGTAAAGTGCAGACAGAGCAGTCTTCTGGGCGGTAGCTAAACAGACCCAACTAGAACGTTGGTTTGAGTTTTTGTTCAGGACTCGGTTATTCTTGGGGTGCAAGCCCAGGGATAAATGACCAAGTTCTAACATGCAATTCAGCAAGTGAATAATTTCTGCTCAACAGATATGAAGGTCAAATAACACGCTTCTGCCATAGTAAATATACAAATTACTAACATTTTTCTGTAATGAAGATTGAATGCTAGATAAATACTATTCACTATAGTAACAGTATGAAGTATTCACTTCAACAGTATTCAGTAAGCCTCATCCTAATTCCTCCAGTGCTTGAAAAGAGATTGTGATAATTGCCTTCAATTTTCCAAGAAACTTTAGAAAGCTATATACAGTATATCAAAGGTACTGATGTATGCAACTGATTTATTTTAACAGAGAAGGGTAAGGCAAGGCGTAGTGCAACTATGACTCGAGGTAGAAAAGAACAAGTTTATCAAGGGAAGATTTGAGGTTTTTGGCTTGTAAGAATTAGAAGAAATAAATGTCACTTTCAGTCATTTTCTAATCATGTCCAGACCGTAGAGGGAAGCCGTGTGGTGACAAAATTTTTCAAGGTGGCAAACCCAGCTAAACAACTTAAAAGTCTTATCCACAATTTTAAAACGTAACTTCTTGTTTCAGTCTGAAAGCGTTTTGTGGGAATAACTAACAGAAAGTGCTTTGCTTCAGCAAACACCTGCAGCTTCAGACAGTGTTTAAAATGTCATTTCAGCACCTTGACTGTGAGATCTTTGTTTCATATTCTTCAGTCCAACTTCTGGTTATTTCTGTTAGATTTTTAAGGCAATCATTTGTAATCTGGAGTGGATTTGAAGCACTCATCACCCTTAGAGGCTTAATTCTATAAACAGTGAGTTGGACAACCTGATTCTTTCTAATTTTCAGTGTCATTGGTAGAAGCTGTGTTCAAGTTCCAAGAATTCTGGCAAATAAGTGAAACAGTATGGGAGTGCGTTCATTTTTAAACTGAGTTTTTTTCTTGTTTACTGAAGAAGCACATGACCTTTGAATTATGTTCACAGTGGTGCTTTTGTCTGTTTTGGTATAGCAGCTGGTTGGTAAGGAAACATTTTCCCGTTCCTAGTGGCTAGACTATGATGGCAAGCACAGTGGATAGTAGCTTGCATTTACACTAATTTGGAAAGTTCTTCTCAGTGCTGTTTGCATTTCGAATATTACACTAATATTTATTACCTTATTTGAAGGAAACTGAGACTCATTCATTGTTTAATTTCTTTGAGGAGCATGTTGTCTTTATCCTCGGTCTCTATATTTATAAATTCCTTCCAGTTTATTTAAAAACAGATTTGCTGTATAGCCAGTGGGTGCACTCTGCTTTAGATGTTTTCCTTAACAATCACTAATTGTTGTACATTAGTAAAGAGTGAAATCTAGAAGGCATACGTTATACTCAAGACCATTTTAAGTCAGGGAATAATTTTCACGGACATGAGTATGAGCTGGGCTTGCACAGAAGCTGAGAGATGGGAGAGCTCCCTGCCCAGCTCAACAGTCATTTTTGGTAGCTACAATGTTACTTTGCGTTTACCAGTTTACAGTGCAGATGTTGGTATAAATTTTACGCAGTAGACCTGCCAATACTATATTATTACAACAAAGCGAATTATCATGTAAGTACACTTTATTTTAAAATGCATTTTAAAAACCTGCAAATGTTAAAAATAGACCTACTGGTATTTCAAAGTTTGAAATTGGTAGCTTCTGCAAGTATTGTGCAAAATACAGCTATACATAAGCCACACATCACAACCTGACATATTTGCACATTAAGGTCTTATGTTACCTTAGTGTAGAATCATAGAATATCCCAAGTTGGAGGGGGCCCACGATGACCATAGAGTCCAACCCCTGGCTCCACACAGGACCGCCTGAAACCTGAACCCTATGCCTGAGAGCGTTGTTCAAATGCTCCTTGAACTCTGGCAGCTTCATGTTGTGACCACTGTCCTGGGGAGCCTGTTCCAGTGCCCAGCCACCCTCTGGTGAAGAATTTTTCCTAACATCCAGCCTGTCCCTCCTCTGACGCCGCTCCATCCCATTCCCTTGGGTCCTGTCACTGTCACCAGAGAGCAGAGATCAGCACTGCCCCTCCACAGCCCTGTGAGGAGCTGTAGGGCACCATGCCGCCTCCCCTCAGCCTCCTCTTTTCAAAGCATCTAGGATGTTCTTCAGTGCATGTAGAATGGACATTTGTCCAGGGATTCCAGATGTCAGAAATCTCATACGTCCCCACTTATAGGCGTGCGACTGGGAAGTATCCTTACAGCTAAAGGGCAGTGGGCACCAGTGGAGCCTGGGGGACTAATCAAGAAACTCCTGTCAGAACTGGTAGGCTTGGCAGGTCTGAAGGAATGCTGCAGCTGTAAACTTGAGCATTCAGAGCTTGAGAAGTGCCAGAGCCAGGGCTGCATGAACAACCTTAATTTGACCTACTTCATGTGTGTGATTCAATTTTAACTGTATACTATGAAAAAGTGGTTTATTAATTATTAGGATCTTACTGTATTCTTTGCATTTTGGTTTGTAGTCACTGAACAAATGGCTTTTCAGTAGGGGTGTGTCTTTCTGCGGTATAGATTCCAGGCTTTTTACCATGCACCACCTAAACTCTGCAACACATACACAACTGTGCTGATTTCATTGTCAAACTTTTTGAAGATACTTTCATTACAACGTCTGTATAGATCTACTATATGACATTATCTTTATAGCAGTCCTGCAAGATTAACAGTGGTATTTTCTTATTTTTAACTGATGTGGGATGAAAAACAAAGGGAGATTAGGCCAGTATTATCAAACTCATGGACTAATACTGGATGCTTAGCTTGGAATGAGCAGGATGTCTTTTCGCAGAGTGCTTTTTGATGTTCAAAACAGTTATCCTCAATTGCAAAAGGGAGTGCTTAGCACTTGTAAGAATACAGACTCAGAAGTGTTAAGCTTTGTATCTTAAATATGAAGAATATAACATGAGAAACTTCCTGCTGGGAAGATTTTCCCAGGATAATAAACCAAACTGGATATCAGAGGCAGAGTGATAACTGTTTTTCACCTAAGACTACCCAAGTTTTATTGTAGGGATTCTGAAGATGAATCTGTAGTAAATGCTTGTGTACAACTTTATGCTCTTTCGGTGCTCAGAAGATGTCTTGTGAGGAGTGATGGGAGAGGGGAAGAAAGAAATTGCTGGAAACCTGAAATCTTGACCTCTCTCTCTGGTTCCTTTGCTATCTGCATTCTTTAACAATTGTAGAATTTTTGTTTTTTCCTAATGCAGACACATCCTGTTGCTTTCACCCCTTGTAAATTCTAAGTTTATGATTTTGTTAATAGTAATGTGCTTGTGAATTTTGAGTCTATGTGACTTCAGTTCTTCAGTAAAAGAAACGACGAATAGCAAATTCCATAAAGACCATTTCAAGGATCTTCAACAAATTGACTTGTAAATTTCAGCGCACTCTTCCATTATTGTAAAGAAGTTATTAATAGATGGTGTATTTCAGTTGTTGAAAGAAGAAAAAGCCCATACACTTCTCCCTTTGCTTTTGGGCCGTGTTTGTCTTTTTGCTCATACTGCCTGTGCACCTCTATTGTGAGGTCAGAATTCCTGTCTGTGTTTAGGGTGACTTGCACTGCCACAGCTCTTGTCCGCTTGGAGGATTAAATACTGGAGGGACTTAAGCTTATTGGATACATGTTACAGGTATTACACATCCCACAGTCCACTTGTTGCTGCAAGAACTTAAGAATGTAGTGTTCTAAGAACATGCAATGTTCTTTGAGAACAACAGCATCTTTGATGCAAGAAATTTTCTTGATCCCTGAGACTTTACAAAGTCATGAAATTTGAATATTTTTTTTTTCACAAGGATGGCAAAACTTGCATCCCTGTTATATGACCTCTTAGAAAATTTCAGATGTTAACACATTTATAGAAGTAATCAATAAATGGGTGAAAAGTATTGCTCTATAAATAGGCTTTTGTGGGAATAGATGTTGAATAATTTTGCAAGTAGATGCAAATAGTGTGAGTCTGACCAGGTAAACCAGAGACTGGTTATTCGCTGTTCCGTAACAGTGAATGTTAAGGACAAGTATGTTGCCTGTGGCTCAGAAGTCTCATCAGCTGATGCTTCTGGAAACTTAGATGGTAGGAGAACAGAAATAACTGGGCATTTACCCAATCTTGTAATGTTTTTAAATTTCTACTCTTAGATCCTGATGGAACAGGATACTGGATGTCTCATCCAATGTAGCCATTCTTAGATTTTATATTTCCATATGATGACTACAAATGAACAAATCCCCATAATCCTTTGACTTGTGGGAAGCAAAAAGGCAAATCCTAAGTGCTGAACAATTTTGTTTTAAAAACAGGAAGGTATGTTGTAGGGAAGAGAAGAGCTTTGGATACAGCTGGACTTGCACAGGAAAAGATTACACTGTAGTTGTGACACTGCACATGAAAATCAATCAAATCTAAAAGCTGCTTTCTATGTCTGTATTCTGTGATTATCTTGACTGGATTTTCTTTTATTTTTTAAACGTGTACAAAAATCTATACAAGTCATACTGTATATTAGTAGTTTTATACTTCCAAAGCTAATTTTAGTTGCAAATCTGGGTTTGTAATAAAGCTGTAGATTGCAACCACTAGTTTTACAACTCCTGAAGTACATGGAGAAATTAAAAATATAAGTAGAGACATTCCAAGGCAATGATTTTAGCTTTGAATTCTAATTTTTAATCTAAATGAAGTCTGCATGACTTGTTGGTCTGTTCCTGTTGTTGCCTGTTAAATCCTTGTAAAGATTATCCTGAATAGGGACCTATCTTCATTGTGTATAGTTCATTACATCTCCTTCAATGTTTATTAGTCTAACTCTAACCTACTAGTTTTTTCCCATTTTCTCCAAATGTTGTGCTCTTGCATACATTTGCTTTCAATGTAATTTTCTGAGCTTTTTTTTCAGATAATGTTCTGTTATATCACTTAACTATTTTTCATATTTCTTAAAAAAAAAAATAAAGGAAAAAAAAAAGATGTTGCTTAACTATGTCTTTCTGTTTGTTTGCTTCTGTTTCATTAGTTTTGCCAACCTGGAGGATGGCAGCTTTCGAAAGAGAGAAAACAGCCAACGTTCTTTGTGGTGGTTTTGACTGATATAGACTCCGAGAGACACTACTGTTCCTGCTTAACTTTCTATGAAGCAGAGATTAATCTGCAGGTAACACCTTTACAATAAGTCACAAACATGCAGAGATAGATGTCTAGAAACACAGAGCTAATCTAATGGGGGACAGTTTTACAAAATATTTTTTTCTTCTTGCTAAGGATGTGTTGTTCTGTCTTATATAAATGTGTGCATTTTTGTTCCAAGGCAACACTTTGTCTAGCCATGCCTTGAAAGTCTAAAGAGCTGGAGAATCCACCACAGCCTTGGGAAGGTTGTTCCAATAATTGAGTGTTGTCACAGTGAAAAATTTTTCTCTTATGTCCAATCAGAATCTCCTCTGGTACAACTTGTACTCATTGCCTCTTACATTTTCCATGTGTCTTGTGTTTTTCTCCACCATATATCTTTTTCCTTTTCTTCACCATTTGTTTTGTTTTTGTCAATGAGACAGCCATCATCGTGTTCCTGTCATTTACTTCAGTGTTTGACATAGCAGAAATGATTCGCATCTTTGTTCTATGATAAACGTTTATTAACTTTTGCTCCCTCTACTGGCCATCTCTATCAGAATAGCACAGGACAAAAGTGTATGTGTATGCTGTAGTATGTACATATTTCTAGAAGTGCATTTATTGGCAAGACTTGAGTGGGTGTAAATATCAAGATTTTTAAACTGATAGAATAATTGTTCAGTTTTTAGATAGGTCAGATTTTGGGTGTCAGCTGTTTGGCAGCATTGGTTTTAAACATGCATTTAATTATTTTTGGGCAACTTCAGTCTTTCAAAAATAGACGTTTTGCTTCCCATTTGATGTAAAGCACTTCACAGAATCTATGCAATGACATAATACTTGGAATCTTTAGTAGCTAGCACCTAGGGAAAACATAATCCAATCTGTAATTGCGGACTGTTGTTGTTATGTTTTGAAATATTTTCTTTCCCAAATGAAAAATAAAAAAAAGTAAAACTTTGGCATTAGGTATCTAAGAAAATAATTAAAATCACATAGATAAATAAGTAAAGGGCTTGTTTTCTCTTTTAGTGAAGAACTATAACAACGTTGATTAGAAGCATTTAAGAAAATGCTTTTAATGATCCAAACTTTAATACTGTTTAATGCTGGAGCTGAAATCTTCCTCTGTCTTGTAGAATATTTAATAGATGTAGAGTAGTAATTGGGCTTTTTCTAGGCACAACTAGAAACCAGAGAGTAGTATTTGTTCCTATTTCATTAACACTGCAGTTTAAAGGGATCTTTTTTTTTTTTTTACATTATTGGAAGGAGCTAAAAGCAGAAATGTAACCAAAAAGAAAGATATTTCAGTGTACATCAACTGAGATATTTCTATTAATGTCAATAATCTTAGCTTTATTTTATAAGTAGAGTGAAACATTCTATAGTAATCCTTTCCCAGCTGATAAAAATTTGAAACGGCTGACTCTTCCTCCAGTCTATGTATTTCATAACATATACTAGATTTAGCAAACTTGTTATTTATCCTGTGGTTTCTAGCAGCTGCTTTTGATTCACTATCCACATCTTTCAAGTAATGCTCATCACAAAACATGCAGTATTAACTAAAAGATTATTTTCTTATACTCCTTAAGCAGTAGTAGTAATAATAAATTTAAAAGCAAAAAATGAAAAAATGAGACAAAATCAGCAACAGACAAAACAAAAGGGGAGAAAAAAAGCAAAACAGAGAGCAGAAGGATGTTGGTTCTTGTAATGCCATTCCTGGCTGTGTTGCAAAGAATGCATATTTTTCAGATGAACTTGCTGTGGTGAAATTTATTCTATGACTGCTTTGTTTATAGCTAAACTTCCTGTTTCTTTCTAAAACCCGAAGAGAATAATTGAACGTGCCCCGTTACATGGTCATTAGACAAGAATTCAGCACATGTACAATCTGTAATGAAACATAAGCTTATGAAGCATTGGGCTATGAAATACTGATTTAACCGTTCAGATGCAGACCTTATTAAAAAGTGTATAAAACTGTGTCCAGGACTTGAAATGAAACCTGGACAGTAGTTTTCACAGTTAAATAAGACAAATGGAAGATTCAATTTCCCAAAAGAGTGGTTATTTCTGTCCTGGTGGCCTTCACCAGGTAACTCTTGCAGCTGTATAAGATTGGTCAGAATACAGCTAGCGTAGATTTGCTGTTTGATTTGGCAGAGTCGTCTTCTTGAAACACTCAAGCCAACCATTTAAAAGTTTCTGGGGTTAATTACACTGCAAAGTGAAAACAAACTCATTTATCTTCTCGTGAATGCTAGAAGAGAGTAGAGAACCTTTTTTGAGCCTCTTGCATACAAATAAATATTTTTGACACAATTTTTCAAGCTGAGCCTGAGAAGACTACTTTTCTCAGTCTGATTGCCTTCATTATTACTTCAGCTGTTTGTTACAGGGCAGTGCACAAATGCTTCCTGAAAAGTAAGGAGACTGTACTCACATGATTTGTGAGGTATGCCCATGGTAGCCTGGGATACAAGATTAATATAGCAATTGTAAAAGCTGTATGCAGGAAAAAGATATTTTCCCTGATATCTTTAAAAACCTCTTATTCGGTTTAATCTCTTACAATTGCCTGCCATAAGACGTTTTCCAGAGATGATAAAAGCACAGGCTCTAGTAGTCAGCTCATGGCCTCGCTTTAACTTAGTATCTCTGGGCAGAAAATAAAATACTCTTATTCTCTGGCATTTATTGATACCTATGAAACATAGTATCGTTGCAGTGCTGTTGTTTTGAACTGACCCAGCTTTTAGTATTTGCATGGATGCTTGATCAGCTCTCCTAAAGTTGTGACAGTATAGCAAAAAGATCAATGTTACATTGGGTCTGATTAATACTCCAAACTTGTCTTGGTGAGAAAGGTGCACATAAGGTATTCCATTAAATATGAGAATTGAACTCACTTCTTACCATGAATGCAAGTGATGCAGCTTTCCCATGTAATCGCTTATGAATTGTTCTACGATGCCAGTCTCACTTTAATGTTCCAGCAACAACTGTCAAGTGTACACAAGCATATATTCCCCATCTGTAATTAAAACAAAATGTTTGAAAGTTTGACTTTAATGGGAATCTAAAATTGGGAACATGACTTGTTCAGTTTAAGAGAATTTAATATTCAAAATTTTTCTCTCACCTCAAATTCCTACCAGTAAAAACGTTAAGAAATCTGAGATACTGAACCACTGTCTCCTTCCTTCCTTCCCACTTTTCATGTCTCCATGTGGTCTGATCCACCTTGTCTGCCTTAAGGTGCCAGTTAGATATGCTCTGACAAATAAAGCTAGATGCCATTCTGGCTTGTGTATATCTGCAGGAATTAGGAGGAGGAGAGGAAGTCAAGAACAGCCTTATTGCCTCTTTCCATACAGTGCTTTCCAATTTTTTTTATTTTTATTTTTTGCATTACTGTATTTTGATCCTTACTGTCCACTCTCTTGCTGTAATTTGTCATTGATTTGAAGAAAGTCTTGGTCTCTCGACCTAAAAGGAAGTCTGTTTAGCTTATTATTATTCTGATGACTGAAGCTGAAAGCTGTTGAAGAGGCAGAGAGTTCACAAGAATTATAACTTATATCTACAGAATTCACTCACAAAACTCAGTTATTCTGCGTGTGTAACTTTATTAGCTATTAAAAATAACAACAACATACAGTTATTTTTAACTGCAGTTTCTGGATGTTACCTGCTAACATGCAAAGACTTGATTAAGATTTGTGACTCAGCAGATACTGCTATTGACCTCAGTTCTTGCAAATTACACAGTCAGAATTTATGCTGACAGCACTTGGGAAGAGCACCATAGATGGAATCTTTTTAAAAATGTTGTTTTACATCATTTGGGAACGTAACGGTCAAGTTGTGTATTGCTTTGCATTTTGGGGGAAAAAAGAAAAAAAAAAAAAACCAAAATAGCTCTCAGCAGCCCCACCATTAACAAATTAGAGAGTGATTTATGTCAGCAGCTGAGCCTTTGCAACTTCTTGCTTTCTTGCATAACAGAAAGTCTGTTCAATGCTATGAGCAGGAAGCTTCAAGCATCAGTTTCTAACAATCTTACTGTAAGATTGTGTGAGTCTGATCTGTCCTAAGCATGTGTACACTAAAACATTGTGATGACAAAGTTAGTAAGATTAAATATATCATTGTCAAATGCACATAAATAGTAATTCACAAGTCTCCTGCTTCCTTTTGTTCACATTCTTTTCCTCTGCCTCCTTGCAAAAATACAAAAAAAGAAATTGTAAAAATCTTGAACCAGAACATGGCAGATTCACAGTATTCACAAATATTTCCTGAGTCAAAGGAAAAACTGCCGGAAAAATGACATCATGCTCCATAAAATTTTAGTCTTTATGCTTGGATTGTAGAGTTGGTCGTCCTTCTGTGTTGAAGCACTTGTTGCCACTTGATGAGTCACTGATGTTTGGTTTTTAGCAGAGGATCCTTTTTGAAGTGTGAAACTTGATTCTCCTTTTGATATTATATTAGTCTATGATTAAGATGAAGTTTTAATAGTTCTGTGAATATCCCAAATGTTAAACTTGTCCTGAAATTGACCTCTTCTTGTCAATGCCCTTCTTATTGTCAATGCCTGAAAACACATTTTGGAGGGAAAAAACCCACCGTTTGAAAATCATGTTTAGTAGATTCTATCAGCATCTTTCTGAATCTGCTGAGAAATGAATGTTATGATAACGTACTTTATGTTATGTTAAGGGAGCAATGCCTTGCTTCCTTTCTGTGAAGAGAAAATTACAGCTCATGTTCTATGTGGTAAGAAATAGCCCTATATTTTGAATATTCTTTTAGATGTATAAGGTCTTCTCTAAACAAGAACTGAAAGCTAAGGTGAGAACAACTGAATGAAGAAAATAATATTTTCATCTTCCTAATAACTGTGGCAGTAATTTGTCCTGTCCTGTTTATGTCCTGAGCATGTTCTTGTGCATAAACATACTTCCTTCCCGATTCAAATTTAGGCTATTGCAGGACTCAAAGGCTTCTTTGGGGTAAAGTCTTCTTTTTGTCTTCTGTGCTGAGTCTACGCAGTGAACTTTTGGCATTTATGTGACAACCGTGCATGCATTACTTTGGACTTCCTAAGATCTTCCGGCATGTACGTGGGCTAAAGGTCCACTCAAGAAATTGCTTTAGCCTGTGGCTGCATAAGCTGGATGGAAAGGTGGAAAGAGTGGGTACTTGGTTACTTTTATTCCAAAAACCTTTAAATGTATCTAGATGGTAATGCATGTAAGTACTTTCTGGGGTTTTCAAAGTGAGGTGGGTTAGACAGAATACTTGAAGTGGATGCTGCTGGTGTGAATTCTGTGTAATGCTGGAAGGTACAGTGCAAACTCCTTATCACATAGGAGAGCTCCGTTGTATCAGAAGTATTTAGGGACCAAATGTGCTGATGTGTTACAGAGATTTGAAGTTATTGTATTTGATTAGTTGACATAATTAGCATATATACATATTTTTATCTTTGGTCCTTTTGTTTTTTAGCTGCTAAGAGTTCCTACTGTGAATTGATACAGTTTTTTATCCTGTCCTGAAACGACTGAATCAAAATAATGGCTTTTTATGTAGACATAATTCTTGCACTGTAATTTTAGCTGCAGTGGTATGATTTTGTGTGCATGGACAAGCCATGAAGTAGATCTCTCCACCTGTGATTTTTCTTCAGTAGAAGAAATTGTAGACAGGATGCAGATTTGTCTTCTGGAGGCAGTCAGCTAAGTTTATTTTAAACTTTTATGTGTGTTAGAATTTATTGGATGCACGTGTTTGCGTAATCTGAAAAATAAATAAGATGAACTGATGCTGAATGGTTTTTGGCCTTTGATTTTTAATGAACCAGCTATTTGGCTGCAAATTAGAGCAGCAGAGCCTAAATCACGTGAAGAGAAAGAGATCTGTCCCAAATGAGTAATTGGCATGAGATTACTAAAGCTTCAAATAATTTTTCTTAAAATAAGAAATCACGCATGATCTCCAAATCTCCTTTCCTGGGCAGTCAGTAGAAAAACAAAGGGCTTGCTGACCTTGGCACCATTTTAGTGCAAAGGGCAAACTGTTTTTGACAACTGCCATGAAGTGATAGGGTGAAAGATTTTGTAATGGCAGATGTTCGTTCTCTCTTGGGCTGGATGAATTATTAAAATACAATTATAATTTTACTATCTGTCCGTATTAGATTTTCTCTGAGTTTTAAATTATGTCTGCCAGCTTTCACCCTCAAAACTGCAGAACTACATCAAATGCTTTTTATTTTCTAACTTTTCTGTTAGCGCTTCAGTTTAAATTGGTTTTGCTCACTCTGACCTAATGTTTCTCCACCCAGTGTTAATCAGGACTAAGTACACTGACTTCAATAGCATGTGCCTCCAGAGTGGAGATGTATAATCAGCATGCCTGGATTGTCCTGGTGTCAAAGATGCCTAGTGTCGCTGACAAAAGCAGAGACCCAGAAGCACATGGTCATGGAGTGGTGGGGGATCAGAGCCAGTGTAAGTGAAGAGCTGATAGACAGCAGATAGCTTTGGAGAGCTAGGTAAGGGTTCAGAGTTGCTTTATCTAGAAGCCTTCAATGTTGGAGATTTGACAAATAGCAGATCTGGGTGTAAAATCTCAGAACACACATGCCCAGCTTCCGATGAGGGTGACAAGGCAAGAGAGGGGGGATAGTTGTGATCCACGTGCTGAAATTCAGCTGCATGTTGATTGAACAATTGCTCATGTGTCCTCAAGCTGTGGAAGTCCCTTAAGATCGCCTACTTTCCATAGCAGAAACAGTATTTTGGGTTATATTGGTAGGTCATTTTAAGCTTTAAAAATTGCCTTCAGTTCCTACTGTAGATTTTGGCTAGATTGTTTGTTATTTTTAGGTTAAATGTCAGTGTTTAAAAGCAGAGCTGATATCTTAAACTAATCTGATTGCAGTAGTAAAATTGTGTTCGTGTAAGTTAAAGAAAAAAACTTAATGTTTGAGGGCTAAATCAGAGCAATGAGTATCTCTGAATAAAAAATACAAATTAATAGGAGTAAAGTTAGCTGCTTTCATGTTTTCTTGGCTGCCGTATCTATTGCCTTTAAATGAGTCGCTGTTTTTCAGTAGAGTAGCAAAGTCAGTCACATCTTTCTACTAAAAATTTCTGCATAAGTTCTTAAGTTGAAATTGAAGCTGATATGAAAATGTCTGTTTATCTGCACATTTTCCATAAGCAATAATTAAAACAGGTCCAATATCAGCCACACGTGACTGACAACAGAGATGTACTTTTGGTAGGTTTTATGTACACAGGTGGGTAGGAAGCAGAAGGAGATGTTCCGTAAGCAGCTGCCACCTGTGGGAAAACTGAGAGCATGAGATCTGCCCTTATCAGAGATCTGGTAATCCACAAATGTTTTTAACCAAATGACATAAATCTACAGAAAAGGAAATTGATTCATTCTGCTACAAAGAGCTATTTGCTTGTGATATGAGTGCTGTAATTATTTTTCTTCTCTATTTCCCATAAATGAAGCCAAGCCTGAAATTAAGTCAGTTTATGTTTTAGATCTCTGTGTGTGTATAGGTGTGCATATTTTGTGTGTAAAATCTGGTTTGTCAGAGGAAGAAAGACAGGAATCAACAATAGGTCTATATTCACCTAAATGGATTTTTTTTTCCTGTATTTAATAGACTCAAATGTAGGCTTAGGCTGCATTAGTATTTTGTATGCGTATGATGTAAGTATCAAAAGAGAGTGAATGTGTTTCTGAAGGTGTTTTGTAACATTGAATGCTGAATATAATGTGCTAGAAAAGTTGTTGCTTTATAAGCTGTAAGTAATACTGTGAATCTGTATCATTAAATAAGATGGATTCGGGTATGTCACATTAAATGCTTGGAAGAGCATATGAGTTGCAATTAGGAATGAGGAATAAAAAGGCATCTTCCTGAGGACAGTTAGGAGTAAATGTCCAGGGAAGAGCAGAGGAGCATGGAGAGCATGGTGCTTCTACGGGTGCTCCCTCCTCTGCATTCTGTGCCTGCATGTTTAGGAAGCACTGTCAATTTCATTAATGTGTCCAATCTTCTCATGACTCATTTGCTTTTTTATTATTCGTACTACTCTGTATCAAGAGTTTTGTAAGTTAAATAGCCATTGCATGAAGAGCTGCCTTCCCTTGTTTGTGCATATTTCAGTTAGCATGCCATCTTTTATGGTTGTTACTGGTTTTGTTCTTGCTCCTTAAGACTGACTGTGAATAACTCATTTCCTTTGGGTTTGGTGTTTCGGGGTCTGGTCAGATTTTCAGGTGTCCAGTTTCTATGTGAGGTTATCAGTCTCAGCCATAAAAAGTATAGAAAGAGTAAAACTAAGCAGTAGGAAGAGGACCTGATCCAAAGGAGCTTCTCGTAGCTTTGCACTTGCTTTGATTGGTGGTGCTTTTGTCATGTTTCATGCAGTGTAAATGCTGCTGTTTTGGTGAGTGAGCACATGAAGTAACTCCGATGAAACGTCTCTATTAAACTCCTTTGATGCTCAATGTGGAAACTAAGCAATTACATTATTCTAGGCCATTACAATATGTTATCTGAAACTCATAATTTTCAACTCTGAATGTATATTTGTGATCTAAAGCAAAATTAATTGAGTAGAAAATGTGGCAGGATTACTTTATATTCACTTTTGTTCCAGCTTCAGTTTTGCTGAGCAGTGCATACAGTATGTGGAAGGTATGGGAGGAAGCAATGAGCTTCTGGAATGATCTCAGCTAAATGTTGTTAACTGTGCCTGTTATATTGTGAGCAGTTGTTTTTACAATTTTTCATATCTGTAGAGGTTTTATTAAAGCCAAAGGACACTGTTACTGGGTGTTCAAAGTTAAAGGAAAGCGATATTTAATAATGTGTATCAAGCCTTACAAGTATTTGATTCTAATTGCATTTATAAAAATGTATTAAGCTTTTTGTAGACTGTGGATTTAGGTCATCATGCCTAATCTGTTGGCAGATAACTCCAGTTGTCAGTTACCTCCTGTATTAAAAAACATTTGAATAATTAGTCTAAATTTGTCTTGCTTGGGCTTAATGCCATATGCCTCCCTTGGCTAAACTGAGGAACAAATTAATCTCAGAATACAAGTGAGCAAAGAGATAAATAACAGAGTGATGACTAATAGTGCTGATCACAGTTAATTTTTCTAATCTATTGGCTATCAGTCAGGGCATTAGTGCTGATTTTTTTTCTTAGCCTGTTGAAGAGTTTTGTCAGAGCTTAACTCATCTGATGTTTAAAAACAACAACAACCACCAAACACAAAAACAATTATTCATTTCTGAGCTGAAGTCAGAGATGATTCTGAATTAGGTTTTTGAATATAAAAGAGCTGCTCCAAAAGTAATGCCTCCTGTTTTATTATGTTGGCCCACAACATCAGAGGTTGATGTTGGTGGGGGTGGCAGTGGAGGTTGAACCTTCCCACCAATATGGCATTGCATGTTGTTGTCATGTGACAGAAGGCAGCAGAGGGACAGTCAGAGAAAATGGCGTCTAACATGGAAGTGTGGATGAAGCAGAAGTGTGGAACTGAATTCCTCCATGCAGAAACAATGGCACCCATGGACATTCATTGACTCTTGCTGAGTGTTTATGGAGAGAAATAGTGGATATAAGCACAGTGAGGTGGTGATGGTGTGTTTCAGCAGTGGTGACAGTGGGTCACTTCCTCTGGTGCAGGTTTTTACGAGTATGGCATGCAGGCTCTTGTTTATCGCTGGTGAAAATGCACAGCTAATGGTGGTGACTGCATTGAAAAATAGCGTTTTGTAGCTGAAAATTTGCTCTATCAAATAGTGTTATTATGTTCTTTGAATTTGTTGTTGTTTCCATGGAAATAAATAGAAAACTTTATTTCCAGAGTGACCTACCTATATCACTTTTAAGCTGAATGGATCTTGAAGCATCTGGAACACTGTTTTGCCTCCCAGTGGTATTTTTTCTCATCTTACCTGTTTTCAGTGCATGCTTATATGTAGCAATGAAGAGAGAGAAAGGGGGGAGAAAAAAAGCAGGTAATATGTTTCAAAATTGAATTGAAATTAAGAAAATTGTTCATCTGCTCTACCATAGTATGAAAGGCTGCTAGCCAACAATCTAGATAAAAGATGTCAGGGGAGCCTTGTAGCAGCTCACCAAATTCCATTATTACCTTGGTCCAACCAATACAGCTGCAAAAGGAAATCTGTATTAATCAACCAGGTTGAAAAGAAGTAGTAACAGCATTATCCTACTTCTTATTGATCTTATTTAATCTTTAAATTTATGTATGCTTAGGAAGATTTTTATTTAACATCCAGTTATTCTTAATTTATTTGTCAACCAAATGCTATATTTAAAAATCAAAATGTGTCAAGAACAAAACTTTTATATTGTTATTTTTGTTTAGGGGAATATCCTTTTCCTTAGACAAGAAAAGGAATAAAAAAGTTAAAATGTGCATGTATCTCAGCAAAAGTTTAACTGGAGAGAATTAAGTTTGTGGTTTTACCACTTTGTGTTCAGCGTTGCTAGAGAATGCTCATGGTGTTAATTCTTTGCTTGAAAAGTAGGGTAGAAGTCATGTGTGCGCAGTGATTACCTGCTCAGTCTCCTGACTCCCCCTGATGTGCCTGCCTGCCTGTCAGGACGTTCAGCACGAGGAGGAATATGGCTCGAGTCACGTTACATTTTTCTAGAGAGATTGTTTTAATAGTGTAAATGATTTATCAGTTCAGTACCCTTGCTGCTATTGTGCCCTTAAAATTTCAAGTTATATTTAATTATGAATTAAAACAGGGCTAGACCTGAGGTTGAGTAGATTTGGTGAAATTGGCCTTTTCTAGAAACCTCCTCTCTGTCTATGCACTCTGAGTTTTCTTTATCTTAGTACCACGTAGATCTAGAGAAGCTCCCATATTCCTTTGCCTTTAGAAATGCAGAATAAGTGTTAATTCATTTTTCCTGATGTTGTCATTATCCAAATTTTGTCAGCTAGCCAGAACCTTTTACCTTTATGCCTATAATTGGGAATTGCACTTCAGAACAATCAATAGAATAAAATTTGTTTATTAATTAGTGGTATATAACCACTAAAGTGTTTTTTTTAAAGAAAATCCTCCTGCATTTTTAGGAGCAGGGATTGGGAACTTAGTTACTGTGAAAGCGCTGTCTGTGAATGTTATGATGGATGCAAGTGAATGTGTGGGACATGGCTGCTGAATCATCGTGTTTCTCTTCATTAACTGGTGAATCACAATTTTAACGTAGAAATGAGATGCAAACTAGGCTACATTTGTCCTGGTTGCTGTTCAGGTAAGAATCCATTTAGAAAGCCAAGTATATGACTGCGGATGTATATTTATATGTATACTTATTTTTACTTTGGTATGAAAATACAGTACATGTCACTTAATGCAGATAACTTGGCTAATAATTTGTACACAGATTTTAGTTGCTGAATTGCTTTTTTGATTATAGGCTCTCCCCAGATCAGGAAGTTCCTGACCTGCAGGTTGCTGGAGGCAGGGAGAACATGCTGGAGAATGGCCATGCTCAGCTTGTCTTGGTTTCAGGGGTAGCTTTGACATTCAAGATAGGATACTAAACCACAGATGAGCATTTTGCCTGGCTCTGTATAGTGATGCTTTTATTTTTTTGATATCTTGCTTAGATAAGAACAAGTGAATACCGCCCTACTTCAGTGTCCCAAGGAATCACAGGGGCAGTTTTATGGGAACCTCATAATGTTGTTCCCAGTTCCCCCAGACACTCCTCTTAAGTCTTACGGGGAGCGGCTGAAGGCGTTGGGATTGTTTAGTCTGGAGAAGAGGAGGCTCAGGGGAGACCTTATCACCCTCTCCAGAGGAGGTTGTGGTGAGGTGGTGTGCCTCTTCTCCTGGGTAACTAGCGATAGGACCAGAGGGAACGGCCTCAAGTTCCACCAGGGGAGGCTTGGATGTGACAGCAGCCTGAAACACAAGCCGCGTTCCAGGCGGCCGTGCAGATTTTTACAAACGCAACATGCAGGCTCTTGTTCATCGCTGGCAAAAATGCATAGCTAATGGTGGTGACTGTGTTGAAAAATAGTGTTTGGTAGCTGAGATTTCCTCTATCAGATAGCGTTATTGTGCTTTTTGTATCTGTTGTACTTTCCAGGGAAATAAACAGGAGGCATTGCTTTTGGAGCAACCTACATAGAGTCCCACAGGAAGTTGATTGTAACTGAACGTTTTTTATAATCAAATCATTCATTAAGTCATTTTAAGTACTTGTAATATCGTTGCTTTTACTATTTCTGTTTAGATACACACATTTGCTTAAAGATATTGCACGTTCTGAATTGAGTTTGTAAAATGAAGCTCATACCAGGAATGCTGCAAGTTTTTTTCAGATAATGTTATCAGGTTTCTTCCTTTCAGTAGAAAAACGTAGCTTTCTTTTTTTTTTTATATTTCATTTTTTAATAAACCAAAGTGATGACCAGGAACATGACAGAAATAGAAAGCAGATATTTCATGTTGTCAGTTGGAAAGGGAAGTTATTTTTCTCGTATTCCCAATTAAGATAATACAGTGATTTTTGCTTAAAAGAATGCTTAGTCAGAGGAACAAGCAACACATGTAGAAATTCGGTGGGTGGTGTGGGAGTGGAGAGAATTACATCCAAAATTTGGAAGGAGCGTGCTTTGCCATTTGAAAACTTACTCAGTTAGTGAATTTGTCAAAGAATGTGAGGAATTTCAGAAATGAAAATAATTAGTGACATCTTTAGTTTTGACCTGGAGTGATAATAAAAGTAATTGTGACCGAAGAGTAAATGCTGGCGAGGAGGTTATGGCAAGTTGCACAACATCATGAACAACTGCAAGTTTATCTACATTGTACCCTTTTTTTTTTTTTTCCTAACTGGAAACTTAGATGTTCCTAAGTTTGAGAGATGTCTTGAGAAATTGGAAGTGCTTTTGTTATGAAGAAATTCTGAATTGTCTGGGTAAGGCTGGGAATGACTGTATAGGTAATTTTAGCTGCAACATTACTGGTAACTCTTTTCTTTGTCTCAGAGAACTTTATTTTAGATATATTGATGTGTGGCTTTACAGATGAGCCTAAACAAAATGAGCTCCCTAGAAGCTTCTCCATGTATTTCAGGCAACTGTTGGAGTATGCTCCTGTTAGTTGACTTTATTACGACTTTCAAAAATGCATGCATTTGCTTTCTAATTTACAGTCTTTTTGAAGTTTTGAGAAAAGTTAACTTGCAGGAATGCTAACGCTTCAGTTAATAGTTGCTTATTAATTGAAATGTTTCTGTTTTTAAGGGAACGAAAGAAACTGAAGGAGAAGAGGAGTCTGGGTTAATTGCTCCTGCTGAAGTCTTCGCTCCTAAAAGTCTGGTGCTGGTGTCCAGGCTAGATTATCCAGAAATTTTCAGGGTAAAGAACTTACCATTGCTATTTATAATGTCTGTCAGCAGACAAATCTGTTTTAAATGAATAGCAATGACAGAAATCTTGATTTAAAATGTCTCAGGATTGATTTGGGAATTTAACAGCAAAAGTAAACTTAAATTGAGCTAGACGAAATTCAATGTCTATGACAGTAAATAGCCCCTTTAGGTTAAAGCAGTCCTCTTTTTTTTTTTTTTTTTTTTTTTACTCTCCAAGTACTTCTGAATCTATGTAGAAAGTGAAATGATAAACTGATCCCAGGAAAACCTGTCTGAAATTTAGAGAATTATTAGGACAGATGAAAATAACATGTTAACGATAGTTGATTAAATACATAATGGTATAATAATATCGAAATCCTGGTTTTCTTCCATAGGTAAGGTAAACAAGTCAGAGCCTCTTCCAGATCAAATTAAGATGCATGGCAGCAATTTAGGATCTTAGATTACTTTCAGCTGGTGAGATATGGCTGATGGGAAATAAATTAAATGCTTAAATTTTTATTAAGCTGATATATAATAACATAATCAAATATAGTTCAGTTTACAGATAATGGGAGAAAAATCATTCAACATTAAGTTGTCATTAGAGATGAAGAATGACTGTACCAAGTCAGGCTAAAATTCCACAGAACCTGGTATTTTTTCTCTCCTAGTGGCCCTCAGTGAATGCAGAGCAAAGTGTGTAGGAAGAGGGAGGCAGGCTGTGGAAGTAATTCCACAGGATACTTTCCCAACCAGTGTGAATTATAGTTTAGTGACATCCTGAACCAGAGGTGTCAACTGTATGATTTTTTCATATAATTTGTCCAATTTCTTAACTCTTGATTTTACAACATCCCATGGCAAGGAGTTTCACAGCTTAACTATGTGTTATATGAAAAGTTACTGTTGGAAGCATGTCTACGAAAAGAATTCCTAAGATATTTACTGAATTATCAAAATTATTGCAGTTAAAAGGCGCCAAAAGGGTGTTGTGGAACAGTTATGTTCTTTTTTTCAAAAACCTTTTGGAACATAATATTAAATTTCAAATGATTAAGGTGTATCTGCAATTCTTCAAACAAAACTGAACCCATGCAAGCAAACACAAAAATGCTGAAATGTTCATGTATGACTCCTTGTAATATATATTTACATTGAAATAATAAAGAAAGCTAAGTAACTGAGTCGTCAAGCCTTTATGCTAGTCTTACAATGAACCTCAAAATTTCACTGATTCGTCAGTTTTACTCTGAAAATCAGTCAGATTTACAACCAGAGAGTTCAAAATACAGATGAAGCTATGATGATGTTAAAAGTATGATCATTTAAAAAACTAATCAGTAGTAAAGCACTTTTTATATAATTGAGCAGAGCTCAAATAATCAACATTGAATTTATTTTACGAAAGAATATATTTGCACCTGCCAGAACATACATCACTTTTAAGTAGCAAAGTTAATTTTTTTTTTCAAAGAGTGATTACTTCTATAGCAAATTACCTTGTCTTTGATTGGAATGTACTTCAGTAATATCTATTAGAAACATTTATGTTTTTAAAATAATGTACATATCTTTAAGTAATTTGAAATCTGCCTTCAGTGTATATTATGCTAATATATTTTGCGTGTCTTCATAGGCTTGCCTTGGATTGATCTATACCGTGTATGTGGACAGCCTGAATGTGTCACTGGAGACTCTCATTGCAAATCTCTGTTCATGCCTTGTCCCTGCTTCTGGAGGGTCTCAGGTAAATGGAAAAAAAAAATGTATTTTTCCAGTTAATTTAATTTGTGAAGAAAACAAAAAATAAATTCTTTAAATATTTTTGTTGAAAAAAAGATCATAGTTCAGCTGAGTGCTTTCCCTGTGGCCTGTCTTCTAAAGACAGCAAAAATTCCATTCCAGGATAAGGTCAAAGGGTTAATTTTGTCACTGAGTTGGCTTTTTACAAGGCACACTAACAAATCAAGCAGTTTGTATAAGTTTAGTTTTTTAATAATAATGTACAGGAGAATTTCTGCTTGCTGTAGATTTTTTTAAAGTTTTTTTCTTTCTTTTTCTTTTTTTTAAACATTCTTTTCTTTAGTTCATTTACCTGTGTCTTTCCCCTGGTGCAGTTCAGTATATCATTGATCTTTCCTTTGGTGACTTTTAAATTTGTTTCCATAAAATCTGAAGCAAATTCTGAAAAAAAAAAATAGTAGTTTTTTTTTTTTTTCCCCACCAGAATTAATTAAATATTCCAGGTAGCCCATGCATTTGAAAATAACAAAAAAGTTTGTAAATATACTTCTTTCTGCTTGTTGTCTTGGCTTTCTGTGAGCAAAAAGTCAGGCTTGTATGTTGATTTACTTAAATTATTCATATGCATTTGTAGGTTTCTGAGAAGCCAGTAGGGTCTTATTTGCTTGATCTTCACTTTATGCTGTGGCATTACTGGGAAGCTGTAGTCCTCATCATGCAACACATCTGGAAACTAAGAAGGCAAATGGCAATGTTTTAAAAATAGATTTCGTACGCATTTTCTCACACTTTGTACCCAACCTGTGGCTTATCAGCCTTATTGAAATCCTACAAATCCCTAATGCTTTCCTGTTTTTCCTGGCTGCTTTGTAATTTCTTAGAGCTAGAAGTAGCAAAATCTCCTCTTAACTTAGTCAAAATCTGCCCGATTACTCCCCAGCCTTTCAGTTTTGAAGGGAAGTAATTGCATCATATCTTCTTGTCCGAAACCCTCTTTTCCAGTGGTATTTGAACCTCACGTTACAGGTTTACTGTTCTACCTTCATACCTTGAAGATTCTTTGTTGTACCATGCGTACTGCTTGTACAGGGGCACCTCTCACCCCCCCAGTTGTTAGTGGGTAAAAACAACTGCTTGAAATCACCCATTGCTTGAATGTCACGTGGATTTACTCAGAAGAAAGCAAGATTGTTTTGCAGTTATAATGCTTTTTGAGCTGTGATACGCTGGAGCATTCCTTTCACTCACACTTTCTGTTTCCCTCGGGGAGGGGTATGTTCTTGTGCTGTAAAGGTAACTGAAGTCCTAATTCTACTTAAATATGCAGGACATATAGCAGAAGAGTGCTCTTCAATGTGCAGATGTCACATAGTAAAAAATTCTAGTCATGTGTTGGAGCACAAGTGCGTTGATCCTCGAAACATGTATGCAGGCAGCACATATAAAAGAACTTCAGCTACAAAATAATATAGCTTTTCTGATTTGAATGTGTTTTAAACAACTTTTTTCTGGAGGTTTTTTAATGTACTATTAAACTTGTAGTATCGAATGCCTTCAAAGGCATGGCTATTTAATTCATTGGGTATGCAAGGAAGGCATTTTCACATTAGACATTCAAGAAGTCATATATTGACTTCATTGTGTTTCAGATCTGTGTTAGCCAGTTCGGTTATTCTTTCTGATTTTAGGATTCTGTATACAAAAGAAATAATAATAATTTTTGAAGGATTAGTCACTTATCTGTATGACAACGGTATGTTTGTTCTATATAAGTTTATACTAAAAAAATACATATTTCTTTCTACAGAAATTGTTTTCTTTGGGAGCTGGAGACCGACAACTGATACAGACTCCTCTACATGACAGTCTTCCTGTTACAGGCACCAGTGTGGCTCTTCTCTTTCAGCAGCTGGGTATGTCTAGGTCTGCTTTGGAGGAAAAAAAAAAAACAACAAATTAAACTGCAAGTGAATTATTTTCTGTTCTCATTCAGCTCAAATCACATGCCAAGAAAGCTACGCGTTAAATATTAATTTCTTTTGAAAGAAAGAATGACTAATAGTACTTTCATCCCCTAATCAGACATTCCATATGCTTGTGGTATGATATCTCCAATGTTATCTGCTATCTGCAAATGTATTGTGAGCAGAAATGAGCTTGGTCTCGTCAGTTACAGAAATGTTCCTGTAAAAAGATTCTCCACCCCTTGGGTGCTGTACAAACTCACCAAAATCCAGCAGGTTAAAAATAAAACTGGTATAAGTGAAAAAACTTGTAGAAAAGATACTGATATTGATGACTGTGGAATTCATATTTTTCTGTTATTATCTATCACTCTCTACCTTTTATAAAGAAGATCTAACACAGTCCTCAGCAAATGCTTACTTATTCATTACAGTAACATCAAGAACTGTTGTTAACAGTAACTGTTAACTGAGTACCTCAATACCTCTCATTAAATTTTAACAGTCTTCTGTTAGTCTTCTTCCCCTTGGCTTCTGAAATGACTTTGAAGCAGAAACTTGTAGTAACAGTGGGTAAGGGCGAAATCAAAAATGCCTGAATCTGTGAGCCTCATGTTAGTCTGAAGTAATCAGGTGGCCTCAGAATACGTGCCGCTGTCCATTCGTCTAATAAATAGATAGTAAGAATAACCACAAAAAAAAGACTAGTCAAGAGGAGGAGTAAGACAAGTCTTAGAACTTGGAAAATCATCCAGAGGGAGGAAGAGTTCTCTTTCATATGTTATACAGAAAAAAGAAGTGGTGTGCTAGAAGATACAGTTTGGATTAAAACCTGCTGTGAAATTAGACTGGGGGAAAAAAAACAACCTGAAATAAGTATCATTAGAAAAAAGATAAATACTTTGCACAAAATTACATACTAATCTAATAGGCAGGCCAATTGCATTCTCTGATTAAGGCAAACTAATTTCCAGTATTTGTAGAAGAAATTGCATTTTTCACACCGATGATCAGTCTGTCTCAAAAAATGATAAGCAGTAGGAGTTAAAGCAGATGAAGAATTGTTTAGCAAATTTTATTGCTGAACTTGTATTGAGGAGATTGCTTTCATTCTAGGAGATAAAATTATGAAAGTCTATTCCCAATTTGACTCGTAGAACTTCTGTTTTTAAAGATAAAGTCTGGTCTTTGTTGTTTCAGAAAGGACTGATAAGCACTTACTGCTTTCTCCAATCGGTGATTGTAGAATGTAGTGTAAAGAAAGAAATTATAAGCAGACCCTTTATAATGGGAACCAAATTTAATGTAGATACTTAGAGTACTCTTATGTAGTCAGATCATCTTTCTTAGGAAGGAGTGAGAGACTGGAAGAATATGGCCCAAATTTTCTACCAGTATGCATTTTCCCAAGCCGTAGCAAATACTTCTGAGTAATTGGATTTTGAAAAGTAGCTGCACTCTGGTCACCACATGAAAAAGAGAAACAGAAGTGCATATTCTTTGAAGCCATGTTCTTGAATGCTTCAGAAGTACTGGAGAGATTTTAGTTCTGTGCAGTAGCATCTGTTGCTGAGCATCCACAGAGAAATTATTCCGGTCAAATTAGTAGTAACTTGCTTTTGCTACTCCAGCTGTAAGAACTAGTGATTTGGCAGTGGAAATCCTCCAGACAACAGAAGATTTTGGATGACAGAACTGTTAAAGGTTGTGTCACAGGAATTGGTATCAGATCTGATAAGTACAGTGTCATGTACTACTGGTAAGATTTAATTGTAACCTTCCAAGCAGAATATTATTTCAAAAGGAATATTATTTTTTTGATAGTAGTTTAAATTAAAAAATACAGCTGTTATAGATGCTGCTTATCCTGACCACAGTCTGTGAGGTTTTACTTGGCTTATTATGCCTAGATTCATTAAGATTACTCTGAGCGTACCACAGGCAACAGTTCAGTGATGGAAAGGCTCAACAACTTTTTTCTGTTTTGTGGAGATGTAAAGTATCACGTGAGTCACCAGAAGTGTGTCATGGTATTCTTGTTCTCTAAGTGTTGTATGAAGTACCTAAGATGAGGAAATATATTTTGAGGCAATCGTAGTGAAGGTTACTGTAAATTCACAGTTCTGGAAATGTCAAAGAAAGCAAGGATTTTAGATAGTGCTTAGGTGGATTAGTTACTATGTGGCACGTGGTCTTTATATGGCAAATTGGGGTTGTGAATTTTATGTCACAGGGTCTGAGAGAGATAACGAAGACAAATAATCTGAAAAGCAATTCTATGCATCAGATTTACAAAGTAAAACTATAAAGAGAGAGTGGGAATGTGAGTATGAAAGAGGAAACCAAGAGGACCATCTCTTCCTCTTAGAGTCTTAGTAAGATCACATGTGTGGAGTGAGCTTTTTAATCCCACTCATTGTTTACAGAATTGAGTAATAACACTTTCATATGAGAATTTAATATCACTTTTGGACACATGGATTTAAGGCCATATTATTAACCAGGTTTTATTAATGGATAAATATAGGCTGATGGATGTCATGTAACTTCTTGAAGAGATGTTATAGAAGAGTATTAGAGAGTTTAGAGTGTAACTAGGATTCCTAGATTAATACGCTAGCTAATTCTTTAGCCTTATTTTTGGAAATTGTTCAGTTCCTTATTAGATCATTTACACTTTCTGATGTTCTACACCTCTTACTCTTTCTCTACCATCTCTTCTTTTATCATTCTCAGTTAGTCTTCTTGCTGTAAACAGTCTAGTTTCTATAATTTACTGCTTTTTTAGTTCCTCTAATTTGCACTAAATTTTGGAGTTCTGATCTTTCTTGTTTTTTCATAGCTTGCAAGGAGTGCAAGTAAGAGTCAGTAAGCACAAGTGTTCCCAGCACCTGTTCCAAGTAGGCTGCACAGAAGGATATGAAAATCAGCTGGGAGAGAAAGAAGGAGAAAATGTGGGAAAGCTTGCCTTTTACTCACAGTTCTGTGTAGTGATGCTTCAAATTGGCCTGAAGAAGAGAGTGATAGAAGAAAGTGTGTGATTATAAAACTTGCCAGATCTTCATACATAGAAACTACAGGCTTACATCCTGTTTCCATGAAAAGATGATACAAGTTTCTATGAGGGAGGAATTTAAAAAAAAAAAAAAAAAAAGCCTGTACAGATTCCCTGTACCTTGTCTTTTGTGGCATCGCCTTCTCATTTACTGGACTTCTGGAGCTTTTAGGAAGAGCACCTCTGATGCTTTTTGTAGCTTCTCTTCCTGTCTCTCTCCTATTCTTTGATGTGATGGAGGACAAGAATCTTTTGGAATTCTACACCATGGCAGTTGCAGTTCACAGCTGATGTCCCTTTGAAGTTTTTTAAGCCTAAGTATCAGAGGATATAGCACAATGGTAAAATTACCTGGTATCTTGTAAGGACACAAGGGAAAAAATGGTTGTGGAATATTAGAAGAGGACCTGGAAATATGAGCAGACTGTTTAAAATAAATTTTAATTTTGTTCTCACTTATTATGTAGCCTTATTTCTAAAGTTAATGACAGAGAGTCATGACTTAGAATCCCTTTGAAAAAGTTTTTGGTTTTTTTTGGTGTTTTTTTTTTTTTTTTTTTTCAAAGTCAGAGCCTAGTCCCTTCTTCTGGAGACTGTAGCTGAGCCCACTAGATAGAAGGCTTTTTGTGATGATTTTTCCACTTGCTCTGTTTCTCTGGTTCTATTTCAACAGGAGCTAAAAGTCTGTTTACCAACCTGGACAAAAACATTTGACTTCTGTAGTCCAGCATGTTGTTGGATTGTTTAGTCTGATGACAGCTGTGATCCCATCATATGCCTGTGTTCAGGACACAAATGTTGACTCGACTGTTTGTCAAGTAACGATACGTTCAGTTATTTTTCTTCTGGTACAAGTAATTTAATCTCATTTGAATTATTAATAGAAAATTGAAGAGTAGTTAGAAAAATATTTGTGAACTGAATAAATCACCTTATTAAAAATAGCTCTTTCTTTGAGAAAGATGGGCAAGAAGACAAAATCTAGCACTATGAATAGATACAAAAGTAATTTCAGCATGTATTTTGAGAAGTGTTGTGCAACAGTAGTCTCATCATGCTTTTTCTGCTTGGCAGGATAATATGTCAGAGAATGACCCTCCCTATATTACCAAGTTTACAGCATATCTGGAAGTATTTTTACTTGGGCCTTAAACTACAGTTGAGAAAAACATCCCCAAAGGTTTTAAGCTTCCTAATAATAAGCATCTCTTTAACATTTTAAATGTTACATTCTGTTATTCACAAATATAAATATATATATATGAGAATAATTTGACCCAAACCAGGCCTGTAGCTGCATCACTACACCTAGAAAATATTTCATCAACAAAGAAAAACAGTGATCATAAAGTTGTGTTTAAAAATGATCCGTGATAAGTAGAAGAATCTAAATACTCTTCTATTTCTCCTTGTCTATTAGTGAGACAGTAGATATCTGTAAAAGCTTTAAAACACAGTAGTCCTTTTCAGACTCAAAGGAAATTTTTGTTATATTTCTCTTTTTGTTCCTCTCACTATATTAACTGTGTTTCTGCTTCAAACTCTTTTCCTTTCTCCAAACTCGAGTCCTGCTTGCCACCTCCATTCTGGTAGTTTCTGGTGGTGGTGTGGGTGTTGAGCGTGACCTTCTTCAGTCGTTTGTATCTGGGACATGAACCTGCATCTCCTGAGTGGGCACTTTTTCCTCATGAACCTAAGGCAAAAAACTGTATGGAAGACCTGAACAGTGTACAGCAAAGCAAGAAGCTCAGGTTAATCAACACTTGTAATTTTTACATGTTTCAAGGACTGGTAGCATTAATCTCACTGCTAAGCCGATCAGAACAATTGGGAAACAATATGTTCCTTAAGAATTAATGTTTCACCCTACTTTCCAGACTCTGAATTGAGTTTTCCTTCCTTTGCTTCTTGTTCAATCTCTTATCTTGGCTGTTTTCCCATTCCCCATTTCCTTCGTTCCATTCAATGGACCTCGGGTCTGTGGGCTTGTCTGGCTATCCGGACTTGTTGCTTGGCACCTGCCTTACCTTCTGGTATGGAGCTGTCTGCCATTGCTGGTCCCTGGCAGCCAGCAGTCTTCAGTTTCCACTGTTTTCATTTCAGAAGTCTTGAGAAAGTTGACATTTTGATATTAATTCTTAATGATAGGTTTTGATCTCTGTGCTATTAACAATCAAACCTTGCAAGTCCTAGAAGAGATGTAGTTATGGATCTCTACCTGCCTGGTACGGTTTCATCCTGAGGAAGTGATTTTTCTCAATCTTAAAACATGCGTGCTGGTCAGATTATCAGCATGCTGCAATAAAGCTGGCTTCATTTGTTAACAACCTTTCCAACATTTTTTGGCTTCCCAATATACTACCTCAAAAATCATGATGTGAACATAATTGAGTATAATTGTTTATGTATCACAAGGATAAACATAAACTGTTTGACTTACGGGGTAACAGAGAAATGATCTGGTGGAGATCATCTGTAATGTTTCATTTTGATTCTAAGAAAAAAGAATTACTATACCGAGTCAGACCTTGGCAACACTACAAAGCAGAGAAGTTAAAGTATTTTGCTTTCCTGAAGAAAAGGAAGATCTTGCAGTCTGCAAACTGTCATTGACAATTTTGTTTTCAAATCAGTAGACAGTATGTACCAAAAGAGCAATATTAGCAGTGCTGTCAGAGGTGAGTGGTTAATAAGGTTGTTAAGGTTAAGCTGCATCATATGTAGGACAGAGGCTAAAAAGAGTGATAGAGTGCCACATGTATCTTAACAGCAAGAGAACCTGGATGTCTGAGAAAAGAGTGCTCTTTCATGTGAGATCACAAGACCCCAAGTGCCTTCTGTCATAACTCCTGAACTTACTTTCTTTTATAGTCAGGGAAGACTTAACTACCAGGGCAGAGATTTTCTAAAGTAATCAGATCCCATCACCCTATTTCTTTTGCATTTCTGATAGTCAAGAGGACACAGAAGAATACAGATATTTTGCAGTTCCCAGAAGTACAATTAATTTGTGCTTTTATAGACTATATATTTGGTTATTTCCTTCGTAATTTTTTGTTATGTATTACTGAACTCAGGAGCCTTTGATACTACTTATCCTCATTCATATTAGAGGATCTTGATTTCTAGCAAGTTCATTTCTGGTCATGTAGAATTTTCCTGAAAAAAGAAAACAATTTCTTAGAATAGGTTGATTTACTACAGTAAATTTCAATCAAGAAGATATTTAATTCTGATCTAAGGGAGATAAAATGTTCATACTCTCATGCAAAGTACCTTATGCCAACAGAAGACTGTATTGAATTGCAGAGTAAATGGGGAAAACATTCCTAGTAAATATATATGGATATTTGTATGGCTGGGAAACATTGGGAAAGGGCCACTGCACAGCCAGCATGTTAGCTTCTGCTTGTTAATTAAGAAGATCCCAGTGTCTTCAACGTAATGTAAGAATTGCTTGTACTTTAATACTTCATTTTGCTCAGAAATAATATGAGAACAGCTAAACAATGAGATTATCTGTGTGGTGTTGCATGAAATGACCCAATGCAGCATTTTCAGTACAGTAATACTGAGAGATGCGCTGAGATCAGGCTGTTGGTGTGGTCCACCTCTGCGTCTCGTGTTTGTCATGGAAGGTCAGTGATCTGAGACAGAAATTCTGTGACTTCTATAAGGCTGCTTAAAAACTTCTTGTGGAACTCACTGGATTTATTTTCTTTCCATGAGATGTATGCACTGTGAGATGGGAACATATATTCTCTTTGTTGAAATTAAACAGCATATATGATTAAATTGAGACAGTTTATTAAGTATATAATCAAGAAACTTCTAATCAGTCTTAGATCTCAATAAATTTTGTACCCTCCAGCCAATGCAGCCTGCTGCCACCAGTTGCATGAAATGCATGTTGCTGGCTTTGTTGTAGTTACAGTTAAATTCCAATGGCAGTACAGTGAGTTGTGATTAGCTCTATAACCCAGGGAAAGAGAATTTATCGTTCAAGCTTTCCTAGTAGATTTGTCATCTGTGAAAGAACAAATAGATTACCAAGGGATTTGACATGGCATTTACTGCTAATGGGCACTTAATGCTGCAACAGCAGAAGGAAGTGGTTTTTTTTCTAAGCTTCTGGAAATAAAAGGATATTGTGCAAGTGAATTTTGTGCATATACTCTTGTGGACTCCAAAGTGACATCTGTTCTCTCCCAGCAGCCTCAGGTTGTGGTTTGCTGCTGTGGTTAATTCAGCCTATCAGCCAAGTGCAGCCATGAGAACAGATCTGTCTCTCTCTGAGCATGACCTAGCTCACGCTGGACTCACGTAAGCTTTAATACAGGTGCAAAGAGAGCTTATGGGTGGGATAAGACCATCCATTTCAATGACAGCCATCAGAGCACCTTCCAGTCAGCTGATGTCAAACCATGCCTTCAGTAGAAGCTGCTTGTGTTTTTGCATTTGTTTGGCATATGTGGATACACAGAGAGCTCTGTTGTCCGCTGGTATATTGCTGATGCCATCATGCCAGCCAGCAATCAAGAGGATTCAGAAATGGGTGGCAGGGACAGTTGTAGCCTGTGGTGCTTGTTTAGCAGAACTACAAACCACATGAAGTAAGATGCACACTTAGTTTTTATCCAGACTGATCTTGGCTTACTGATGGCTTTTTTTAGTGAGATGAAAAATTCAGGAGTTCATTTTAAGCAGATGATAAACCTCCCAAGGAAAAGTTATCTGACGTAAGTAAATACTACTTTTAAAGTAAAGAAACCTGAAACTATATGTTCAATTGTGCTGTACTTAATGAGCTGTTTTCTAAAAAGTTCTTCAAATATGAAAAATAATACTATTGTATATCAGTATTTGCTCTATAACAGTGAAGGGAGGGTTTTTTTCTTCCATGAGTGGAAATGTCCTTTGAGAAGAGTAATTCTAACATTTGTCTTCTTTTTAAAGAAGAGCATTAGAAAACACCTGTTGGAAAAGAAAACCAAATAAATGCTTTCCAGAGATGAGAAAAATGTAAACTCTAAAAAGCAAATGTAATTAAATGACATCATGAGAGAAAAGGGAGCTTGTTTTTTGCTATTAGAAAAAAACAGATTACTTGTCTTTCTGCTTCTACTGGTATGAATGCAGAAAAATTTTTTTTCGCTATTCCAAAGCAAATATGATTGCGCTTAAATTGTGGGATTTTATAAAACTTTACATTTCAAAAATTCAGTGTTAATACTTGTGCTGAAGATAAGTGAAAAAAAAACTTCTAGGGAAACATCAGTCCATGTATTTCTTCTGGTAAGTTTCTCCTTGTTGCCAACACTTTTTTTTTAAATATATAGTATATCTAAATCTGAAACATGTAGATCTCAGCATTGTAAACTCATTGTAAAGATTTTTCTGAAGCTATGTAAGTTCTTAACCTCACTGAGTATCACTGGTTCTCTGATAACACTGATAGCTGTGCGTGCCTTCATACCTGCATTCTCTTCTGCCTGTTACACCACCAAGGTTAGGACCTCAGTTTCCAATATATTGTCTTCAAAAAAAGTTATATTTTTGCATCTAATAGAAATGAAATCTGATAGATTAGTCTTTTTTTTTTTTTTACTTGTTCATTTATACATCATTTATTTCCTCATTCATTCAATCACTCATTTCCTCATTATCTCCACCACATTAGTTTTCTTGATTGACAAATAACTATCTTTCAGTCCAAAATGGAAACAGAAAACTTATAATATCTGGTCTAATTTAAGGCATTGGTCAGTGATTACACTGTAGGAAAAACAACAGTTACTTTTTGTGTGTGGTATGAACATGTGTATTGGTACAAGTCTTATTGAAATTAATGAACTTGTAGTACTAAGTGTTGCTAAAGAAAGGAGTGGTTGAAAATTTTAAGTTTTGACAGTTGCAATCAGGAAAACAATTAAGTACAGGAATATATCTTCATCCAGTATAGTTCTGTTTGATTAATATGGAAACACAAATGGAGCTTGTCATGCTGTGCTGTGAAAAGTGCTTTATAAAAGTGAGGACGTTTGGCATATTAACCAAATGTTAAGGTGTTGATGTGTTAAGGATCTGTGGTTCTTTCCTTGGTTGTATGTGTCAGGGCACATTAGCCCTATAATTTCATGTTTCCATTGAGTAAGAATTGCTTCTTACTCTTTGTGGTGGATGTGCTGTAACCCAATACTAAAATCTTTCAATTTGTTTAGGAGTACATACTTGATATCCAGCTATTGGGAAGCCCTATACTATAACATAAAACATTCTGGTCTGTCTTCTACCCCCATCATGAGGGCAAGCCTGTTCTGCTTTTGCTCCCGTTCCCCCGACTCACTCCCACCAGAGCTTTGCAACATAGGTCCTGAAACCTGCAGGCTTCCTTCAAATGGATCAGTTTTCATCCCACACCGCAGTTCATTTCATTCTTGTTATGGCAAGGGGAATTGTGTATGCTATCAAGTTTCCTCGTCTCTGCTAGAATGTATGAAGCAGTAACTTCATTCTCCACAATACAGTCTAGTCACAATCTTAAACTAGTATGTGCATAGATTTACAGCACATGTGATGGATATGCTCAAAATGAACTCAAACACTCTTCTCTTGTTTACTGCTGAAGAATGGCTAGCTATTTAGTTGCAATGTGCTGAAATATCGGAATCTCAGGAGGTCAGAAAAGTCTTAAGGATTTCACAAAGAAAGTTGGTTTTTGTGTTGTTTTGTTTGTTGTGGCTTTTTTTTTTTTAATCCAAATACTTTAAGAAATTAAAGGGACCTTTTCCATTTTTCATTATTACAGTGTTCTGCAGTTTTCTTTCTTTAATTGAGTGTTTGTGGTTTCATTCTTCATGAACATCAACCAATGCCTGAAGATAGCTGTAACAGAACATCCTGGTCAACCACCTCTGTTCTTGCTGTCTTTGCATTTCTTTGCTTCCATGAATGTAAGGCTGCAGTAGTTATGTCCCTTGAGAAAGACTTTGTAGTCCTTAGACAGGAAACAGATATGTTTGCAGTTTCTTGTGTATCCTTGACCATTTTTCCTGTGTACAGTTCAAGAATGACAATACTCTTCTCATTCTTAGATATTTTCTTTCTAAGGATCTTCATGGTATTTCTCCCTGTCTGTTTGGTTTTGTTAAAATGCTTTTGTTGTTGTTGTTTAAAATGAATCCAGTCCAGTTATAGGCATCCATTTACTCCATTGGGAGCAAATGGATGCCCCTCCTCTATTCTAGGGAGTCAGGCAGCAATTCAATTCATTAGTATCTGTCTGTTATCCATGTTTACTCAAAATTCTTTTACAAAATTATTTCAGTGTGTTCATTGAGTCTGGGCCTGTGAGGGTAATAAAGAAACTGTACACTGAAGTTAGGTTTGTACAGGGTTACTGTTTACCTCTACTTGTAGCGTTCTCAGGACTGGAATACCAGGTATTTATGAGATAAACATCCAAACCAAATACCCTTCTGCTTTAGATATCTTGCTAGATAAGTAAATAAGCATAAGGTGAGATATGAAAATAAAATAAATCTGATTTCAGCACAGCAGGCTATTACTCAAATGTTCGTGTGTATGTATGAGCAGTCAGTAAAAGAAAAAAATGTTTTAACTTGCTTTATTGCGAAAACTGCTCAACACTGTCATAAATCTTGAGCTTATCAGTCTTACTTGGGATATGTATAACTTTAAAACTATTCACATGAAACAGTTTTTCACTTCTGTCTTTCAGGAATGAAGACATTGTTATCTAAATATTTTCTTACTAATTGTCTTTAGCTGCATCATTGCCTCCTGAAAAAAAATAAATTACACTTAATTGTGCTCACACAGTGTACAGCCAGATTTGTGTTTGAAGTTTCATGGAATCCCGAGGGCTTTTTGTTTCTCCTTTAAGTATGTCTGCACAGGGACTTAATGAAATAGACAATAACGAGGTGGTATCAAAATGCAAATGACAGACATGGCCATATGTCTTCCTAAGTACATCATACACTGTGTTTGATCCCTGTTTCCTTGTGCTTGTGTAATATTGGAGTTTGGATGACAATAGTCTACTTGAGTCAGTGCTGCCAGAACACAATATTGTTAGACTTTGAGGAAGCAGTACTTAGGTAGGAATATTTATCCATTAGCTGAAGGGATCTTAGTTATTTATTTATTTATTTATTATTATTATTATTATTTTGCTATACTTGTTTTTAGTCTCACAGATACAGTATAATGATCAGTTGGCCTTTATGGCATTTATAAAGTAATCTTTCGGCATGGTCCTCTTGTGCCTTCCGTCCTCCCTGAAGGCTGGTTTGTAGAGAAGCCTTTGACCTGCTCTGATTCCTACAAAGAACGTGCAACATTCATAGTTCACATACTAAATTTCCTTCGCTTCTTTTCAAAATGAAAAGTTGTTTTCTAAAGATACAGTTTGATTTTAGTAGTGTGTATCACACCTCCTGTTTGCTTCTATGTGCTTAGAAATTAGTAAGAATGCTGTCTTCATGAAATGTTTCATTCTTTGAGGGAATCTTAGCTGAAGGCTCTGTGCTTTTGAAACTGCTTCTCTTCCTCCTTAGTCTGACAAAGTCCAAATAAATTAATCTCTTGGGGTACTTGTCTGGTTCACATTGTCCATGTTACCTAGCCAGACAGCAGGATGAATTAACCCTCACAAAACTCTGAGCTGGCATGGCTAGATTGCTCCCCTTTCATAAGCAAGTTTGGCTGCAATTTAATCGTGTAATATGGAGTGCAGTCCTACTCGAAGAGAACTGTATCATTTCCAGAATGTAAATTGATCCTAAACTGAATGACATTACAATTTTTAAAATATTTTTAACTGTGTGTAGTTGATTGTAGATGCAGAATAGTTTTTGGATTAGGCACATGAATGCAATTTGGCAAGGATTGCCTATGACTATTGAGTACATTTTCTGCCTCTTTCTTACTAGTGAAGCATGTAATTCATTCCTTAGAAATGCTATGCAGTTGCACCTAAAAATAAAAAAAGAGTTTTGTGTTTTTCTCCATTTTGTTTCCCCGTTACCTTTAGAGTGTGACACTGCCTGGCACAGAACTTGTACTATGCAATCTCCAGTGGCCTTTCAGAAAGGCTTTTCTGTCTTTGTTGACCCGTTTCCTGGATTAGTCTGGCTAAGTTATGGATTATTTTGTCTGTTAAGCTTTTTCTTGTGTCCAGTAATTCAAGAGTGGCATATTGGCATAATAATGTATCCAGCTAGCTGAGCTTCCAGCTTTCATGTTTATAACTCTTTAAAAAAGTTCGAAGAAGTTGTTTTATTTTCATGCAAAATAGGGGACAGTTAATTATTTGTCAAGTACACTGGTTGTTTTTTTTTTTTTTTTTAATCATACTAGAATACTTAAATTCTAGAACAACAGGAAGCAGGCAGAATGATACATTTGTTGATGTAGGATGTCAGATAATTTAGTATAAATTACGGATTCTTTAAATACTTGAAAACAGTGAAGGTCAGGAAGCCTCCATTCAAAATTTTCCAGCATATGTATAATATTGTACAGGATGTCTGTCTGTCAGTAGACCGCAAAAGAATAATCTGTAAAAACCAACTTGTTTGTTGTTTTTTGTGTTGTCTATTTATGCCCTGACAAATTAGCATCGGATGTAATGTGGAGTCTGTAGACCAGTGTGCGGTTCAAGGTTACAAACAAGCCCGAATGTGTAGCATGAGGAAACTGGACCCAGGCTGTTATTCTGAACTGTTTGTTTTCAATAAATAACATTCTGGGCTTGAAATAACACCTTGTTGGCATGGTCAAACAATTTAATCAATGCTTTAAAAGATTTTAAAAAGGAAAATAATCAAAAGCCTTTCTGCGTTTAATTTGTTTGATTCTGCCAGAAGAAAATTTCTTTCACAATATTATGTTGCTCATATTCTTGAAAAAATGTATTCCAAAGTATGTGTGGAGCAGTAATTATGCATCAGGTTAGTGGCTACTGCCTTGGAAGTAAGAAAATTCTGCATTAATGTCCATCTTCAATGCTTGATGTTAACTACTTATTTTATGTTCTTGTGTGTTGTGTACAAAGTAGTCACAAAAAAAGGGTTGCTAGCAGAGCACCTCTGTGGGCTGTACAAGCCTCCCAGTCTGTGAAAGCTGTGAGCCAGTGCATCTCCAAACTGAGGAGCAAGCAGCTGTCAAGAACTTGGTCAGTGTTGGTGATGAGCTTCTCAGTAAAAGAGCACTTGTATTATGCAAAAAGAAAAAGAAAACAACCAACCACATTAAGAACCTCTCATTTGCTACACATTTCACAATTCTTAGGCTGTGATGCTCTCATTCAGGAAAGAAAAGAGACAATACTCACTTTAAGCTGGCTTTTGGAAAGATACCTAAAGAAATAACCTTGGTGTTTCTTATTATTTATTTGTGTTGTATTGTTATGTAAATTATTTATTGATTTATATGTGGGCAGGATATATTGATTTGTATTGGGGTTGCCTTGCTGAAATGGAAATTTTGTGTTCAGATGTAAGCACACAAGATGCCTAGATCTCTAAAAGTCAGTGTTTCCAGTCTTTTTTGTCTGCCGCAACAAACATGCGGTCAGTTTTGGTGGGGTGACTTTCTGCTTTTTGTTCATTCAGAATGTAAAAAATAGCTGAGAGAATTTAGAAATAGCTTTCAGATGGAGAGTTTTTGAAACCACTGAAAATTTCAGATTCAGCCCAAAGCTAGGAAAGCCTTTCAAGCCCTGTCCATCACATGAGGTAACCGGGACACCTTGCTCCTGTGCCTCTTGTCCACATGCAGCCTTCACCTGGGTGCGCAGCCGTGCGGTGCTGGCCCCTGTGCCCACGTGCTACCCTCCTGCCCGGTGTGTTCAGCAGGGACGCCTGGCAGCCAGCCACAGATCTCACAGCAGCAATGTACACAGCTCACAGCTGCTTTTAACTGCTTTTCCCAAGAACTTTGGACATGTGACAGGGAATGTCAAGCTAGAGAGACAATGCCTCCTTTCCTTTCTTATGTAGTGGCCAGTGGGCTTTTCTTGCCGCTGCTGGCCTGCCTTCTTGCTTTGGCAACAGCTTTCATTTGTCCCTTTTCAAACTTTGTGTTGGATCTTTCCCAGTGTCCATACTGTTTATTTTTTTCTTTCTGCTCCCCACAGAACCTGCTGATAAGCGAAAGAGATGTGTTTAGATGCTCTCAGTTTTGATCCCTGTCACAAATTCTGTAAAGAAAGCAGTACTTTTGTCTAACTTGGCAAAGCTGAGGCTACATCTGGTGCATCCATATCACAGCAGACATTTTAGATTGATGGTCCATGGTGAGTGAGGAAGTACTGGACAGCTGAGAGGGCAGTTAATGGAATGTAATAAAAACATTTGCAGTAAATGTTCTTATGCGTGGCATTATGTTCATGCACGGGAGGCAACAGCTAAAAGTAGTCATCTTAAATATCAAATTATGCTGGGGCTGATTAAGCTACAATGAGAAATACCTTTGCGAAGTGCGAGCTACATCTTTATCTGCAGCTGCTAATATGCAGCAAAGCCAGACTAATTTCCCTGGTGTGAATATCTGTGTTACACAGATTTGTTTTCCTCAGTAATATCTGCCAAAGCCATATAGTTTTATATAGGATTGAGAACTGCTATATTGTGTTACAAGAGAAAAAAAATCAAATGCTATAAAAATACATTCCTAAGCATTTTGATAAGGTATGAATGAATATGGAATGAAATTAGGTAAGAAACCTGCTTGTTCTAATTTTAACTAGTTGAAAAATAAAATTGTATTTGAAAGCAATCTTAAAAACCTTTTGGGAAAGGAACAAGGGCAGTTTTGTATACCAATGGCAGGTCAAGTTTTTAATTTCTTAGAGATCCCGGAACAAGGAACATTTTCTAACTTGGTGTACAATTATATACATTCTTGCATACAAGAAAGGACACTGTTTCCATGCAGCTTCTAACCATTCCCTGATGAATCATTCACACAAGGAGACTCGATTTTTCTTTAACACTATCCTTACCTCATGTATTGCAAAGCAGTTTGATATATAGTAGCACAGTATTAATTATGCTACTAAAAGCAATAGCAAGTATCTGCAACAGTAACTCGCTCAGCTTTTCCACAAAGACTCCCATCCTCCAGTCCTCTCAAGTCTCTGCCTTTGATTCGTGAAGCTGTTACCATTCTTGCAGAACAGAGTTCAAAAGCACAAGCAATTGTATTATTGACTTATTCATCCTAATAATTAAGTCTTTTTCTCCAAAGCCCTCTCTGAATCCTTGTCCTTAAGAAGAAGCAAAAATTAATTGTTATAGTGAAAAAGAATTGTCAAAGCAAAAATTACTGAGGCAAAATGAAGTGTTAATTATAGCATGACAATGTGACTACTGAGAGCCACCACATCTTTTGGAAGATTGGTTTAAGATAAACAGTAGTTTTGTAAAGGTAAAGAAAGCTGTCTCACTGATAACACAAGCTAAATCCTCAGGGAACCATCATACATGCCAACATGTTTCAGGAAATTTCATAAATTTCAGCATATCTCAGATATGTCTGTTTCTCAGGATGGAACTTTTCTTCTAAAGGAAATGTATTTTTGGTTTTCCCTGTAAGCACACAGCTATGTTTCCTAGGTAAATTATGCTGTGATTTTAAAAGTTCCCATCATCTGATGCATGTGTCTTCTCCTAATTCTAATGGGATTCATTTAAGCAGTCAGCTCTTCTTTAACATATCATTCTGATGACATGCACATCTAATGACATGCACTGCTCTTTTTTTAACCTTGTGATTCCTAGAATGCTTTCCAGGGATGAAGTGTGATGAAGTATTAGTGTGTTTACTAAGAAGTCTTTGTCTGGTTGTTGGTTTTGTTGTTGTTGTTGTTGGTTTTTTTTGGTTTTTTTTTGAGCTCAGCGGTATTATGCTTGGATCAGTGCTGGGTTTTATGCTGAGAAGAGGAAATTTTCAAAAGTGGTATTGAAAAAGGAGATATATTACAATATATTGGAAATGTGGACATGTATTTAGATGGTGTTTTAGCAACTTGAGAAATAGAAAGTTGTACGAGTTACAGGAAAGGTAGAAAAATACGACATTGGCACTTTATACATTTGCATATGTTCTTTGAAAATTCCTCTAGAAAATGGTACATTTTAATGTAATTTTGCATCTTCATTTGCCAAGTTGTTACAGGTTTGTTTTTATTTTGTTTTTAAAGGAATCCAAAATGTACTCAGCTTGTTCTGTGCCGTGCTTACAGAAAATAAGGTTCTCTTTCACTCGGCAAGTTTTCAGAGGCTCAGCGATGCCTGTAGGGCTCTGGAGTCCTTGATGTTTCCCCTCAAATATAGGTGAGTTGAGCTGTGGGTCTCTGAACTCCTGGACTCATTTTATAACTTGTAACTCGTGTTGCGTTGTCCTTAGCAAAAGCTGTGCTGGGTTTCTTCAAATAAGCAAAGGTTTTCACGATCAAATATGCAAGTCCTAATCTGTACACCGCATTTGAAAATCTCCAGCATTATTACAGTGAAAAGGATAAAGGGAGAAACATGCTACCTACAAATACGATAGAACCCTATCCACAGCATCAGTTAGATATTACAACTTGATAAGATGATCCACAAGTAAATGCCTGGAAAAGAAAACATTTGGGCAAGACCTGCTGGCAAGCTGCCATTAGGAGATGGCTCATGCCGGGAGAATGAGAGACTGTGGTCAAAAATTGAAGTAGCGGAAGGCTGGGTTTCTGCCTGGATGCAGGGAAAACATGTTTTATTATAAACATAACTAAGCACTGGAACAGAGCTGAAGACTGTGGAAACTCCATCCCTGTAGGTTTTCAGGACTCAGCTGGACAAAGCCCGGGGCAACTTGATCTGCATTTGGTCTTGACCCTGCTTTGAGCAGAAGGTTGGACTAAGTGATCTCCTGAGGCTCTTTACAACCTGAAAGATTTTTTGATTCTAAGAAAACATCTGTAGTAGCTTGTAAAAGTTTTAAGTCATTAACAAATATTCACCAGAGAATGAATACAAATAAAATTTAAATCTAAAAAGTCCCATCTGGGTCCAGCTTTTTGAAGTGGAAAACTTAATGTCAAGTTATTTGGCTTTTAAGCCAGAAGACGTGTAATTCTGACTCACCTGTTTTAAAGGATGCTTGTATGTAGTAGCCTATTTTTATTTATCTAAAATATTTCAGAGGTGGGCATAATTTTAATACAGAATAAGAAAGAGAAAAAATGAATATGTTGGGATATGTTTGTTTATATGACAAAGTAGTAATTAATGTGGACTTTTAATCATAATTATCAGTTTGGAGGTGACATGCATTGATTAATTTAGATCTGTTTTTAAAATTCTCACTCTAAACAAGTAAACAGTGTCTGAAGTAGATCTATATATACTGTTTAGCTGTTACTTCAGCATCAAAGCTATTTTTCACCTTGAGATTTCTTAACAATTTACAAAAGTCTGAATTGTAGCTTCCTGTCCAAAAACTAGTCGTTTTTAAAAATGAAAGTATTATCCATAATTTTGATGTCCCTAATTACCTAGAAGTTGTGGGTGAATATATTATCTGTATGAATACAAATTGTTTTTATTTTGCAAGATACACTTTTTTACAATAAATTGTAGACCCCATAATATAATCATTTCTGGAGCTTACGTGACTGATGTTTCTTCATAAAGAAGTTGTTCATCTTTTATCTTTTAAAACAAAAATGGAAAAAACTTATTGTAAATGTAACTTGTCACGGGAAGATTTTTTTAAAAAGTGTTATTTAGAGAGATAGAAGATTTTATTTTATTTATTCTTTTCACAGTTATCCCTATATTCCAATTCTTCCTGCACAGCTATTGGAAGTTCTCAGTTCACCAACGCCTTTCATAATTGGTGTACATTCTGTCTTTCGTAATGACATTCATGAGCTTGTAAGTATATATATGTTACATATATGTTGATGTTTAGTTGCAGAGATTTTCCATGCTTCATAGTTGTTCTTATGAACCATTCATCTCCTTTGAAAATGTTACTGTAGAAGACAAGAAAATCAGAAGGAGAAAAAGGAAAAGCATCAAGTCTTCTACAAATACATTGAGACCATGGAGGAGGGAAATTATTTTATTTCAGCGCAGGATGGAAAGGAATGGATCCATTTCCAACTTAGTCATGACAGCCGTCAATTTAAACACATCATTTAATGTTATCAAATATATCCCCAGTTATTTTATCCTTACTTTTTAAGCACACATTTGAGAATCTGAACCAGGGTTACAGAAATGCCTAAGAACAAGTAGTGTTACTTCAGAGTTGTCATCATTGTGTCCTTTTGAAAACAGTTTATGAAATAAATCACTGAACACAGACCATAAATGCTTGGATTTACATTCATTTTTCACAGCTAGGCTCAGTAATATGAAGTATATAGAGCACTTCCTTTATCAAAAGCATTCTATACATTAAAGTTAGTACTGTTTTAATTTGCTTGTATTAATTTGTGTCCAGATCATGAAATTTGAACTGTTGAGTTTTTAAACAGTGTTTGCAACATAATTCTCACAGCACTGCCAATAATACTTCTGTTTGTCCCTTACAGTTAGATGTAATCATTGCAGACCTGGATGGAGGCACAATTAAAATTCCTGAATGTATCCATCTTTCTCAGCTCCCAGAGCCACTGCTACATCAGACTCAAATGGCGCTTTCTCTAGTAAGTGTTGATAGAAAACCCGTTTTCTACTCTCACCATTTTTATAAGTATGGAAAAGAATTTTAGTATGAAATTGTTTTCAAACACATTGGAAATATGAGATTTCAAACTGATTCATGTCAACACTCCTCCTTTTTGAATAATTTATTATCCAAAGTTAGAGTTAACAGCATCAGTAATTTAATTTACTACTAAAATAAGATTTTTCCATATTCAAGAGGAAGATAGTGATTTTTCTTTTGTAATAGTGCATTTGAAGTAAGAGTTTAACTTCAGGTTTTGAGCAACAGCTGTTCATTTCAGCTCTTACATGTTTAGGCATCCATTTCAACTGTTCATTGATTTAAAGAATAGCAAACGAATGATCAGTTATTCTTAAAGTTTATTTTAGAAAGAAGAAAAAAATAATTTGTCCTTGCTTCAGCAAAAATGAGGGAAAAAAATTGTTTTAAAAATTCTCTAGGTTTTGCATCCTGATTTGGAAACAGCAGACTATGCGTTCCCTCCCCCACGAACAGCTTTATCACACACAAAAATGCTGGTAAGATTTCTATGTTGTCTGACTTTTTTTTAATCAGAAAACTTGAAATTTTGGACTAAACTTATTTTTAAAATTTTGACTTTGTTTTCTTTTCCATATCCTTTACACTGTTATTGGTGGAGCAAGAAATTGGCTTAGGACATTGCATTCTGCTCTATAATAGCATTCTGATGGATTTCAAGCTTTTATAAACATGTTTGTATTAATATGCAAGAACCTCATTTTCCTTTAATATTGCTGTCTTAAAGAGACTATTGAGTTAAACCTGTGCCTTCTCTGTTTCACAAGCCAGTGAAGCCGCAGAATTTTACCTGAGTGGGCAAACTGATTATCTATCTATATATCTGACTCTCTCTCTCTCTCTCTCTCTCTCTATTTATCTATCTATCTATCATTGTTTGGTAAACATCTAACTTTAGAAACATGGAAAAGCATCATTCAAGATACAATTTTAGAGTAAATATGGATAAAAGTAGATGTGGTAGCCATGTCAGCAGAACATAAGTCCCTGGTTTTGCAATAATAATGATAGGTATTTTACATTATGTGTTTGGACATATTGGAAAAGAAATTGTATGTGTTTTTTTTTTTTTTTTTAACATTGTTTTTGGCTTTGATGAATCTCAGCCTGAATGAAACAGTAGATAGCTCTATAGTAAAAAATAAAAATAAAAATAAATAAATAAATAAATAAAAAGCCCAGAGAAAGTTTTCTACTAAGATCTGATTAACTTAGATTATAAATAGTTGCGAAGCCATGGCAACTTAGTAACTTGGTAAAGCTACTGGCCTTAGCTTGCAGGAGTGCCTATAACTCAAATTGGTAGTCCAAACTAAAATGTAAGAGCCAATTCAATTTAAGAATACATCTTGGTTTTGTTATGTAGGTGTATTTGAAAACCCATTAAGTTCTAAGCAGTACTAATATATAGATATGTATATAAAATATCTTATTTATAGCTTTAAGATTGTATTTTCATTGCTGAAGACCAGAAATGCCATCCAGATATTTAAACTGATGACAGAACTCAGCTAATCTCGTTTTGGACAGTGAAATTATGAGTTCATGTCATTGTATCAAAATATGAATTTTGTTGATTCTGAAAGAAAAAACCATGTTTTCAAAGTCAGAGTGCAAATGGACCGGTTAATCCTAGAGAGCAACTTGGACCCAAAGAAACTTAGAATGTCTCTCAGTAAAGTCTGTCTTTACAAAAATAAAGTGAATTTAGAATAACACTGATCAGTTGAGACGTGTACAAAAATATTCACATAAGACAGCTTTATGGAATCTTATAGATACTTAAATTTATTTCTTTAAAAAGCCATTGCATGCTTTAACTTAGTTTATATGTAATAGCTGTTTAAAGTTATTTAGTTTATCAACCGCTTACCTGGTTTTATAATCTAATATTCTTTGCTGCTTGCAATTTTTCAAGTTAAAATTTCTTTAAAAATTCATTCAAAGATCTTCTGGGACCACAGGTTTTAGACATGGCTGTGGTCTGACTAGGTGCTGGAGGTAAGATAAATAATAATGTGGTTGATGCAGGATTTGATCACAGCGTGTTCAATTACTGCCTACAGGATAAAGAAGTGCGAGCAATCTTCCTTAGGCTGTTTGCACAACTTTTCCAAGGATACCGGTCATGCCTTCAGCTGATCAGAATACATGCTGAACCCGTCATTCATTTCCACAAGGTAAAAGAGAAGCAGTCATTTTTATTTAGTTTGAATTTGTGTATGTTGTGTTATTACCATGCACTTGCCTTCTGAACAAGTACTTAAAAAACTAAAAGTTAAGTCTCAGATTTTTTTTTTACAGTTGCTGTTGGCGTGCAAAAATATATTGACTTGAAAGTATTTAATTTCATCATAGCATTAAATAAATGCATTTTAGCGGGACTAATTGTAGGGACGGTGATAAACATGCAGGAACATCAACATTAAATTCAACCTAAACAAACATTTGAAGAATCATTAAGGAATTTTGAAAACTTATGTATGTTTTTACTGAACAATAATTGGAATTTCCAGTTTTGTTCTATTATTTGTGAGATTTATAAAGTGCGTATGTCAAAATTCTTTTAACGTCAATCCTGAATCTAAGTATAAGAAGATATCAGTAGTATAAGTAATATAAATTAGAAAATATTATTACTAAAAACTGGTGAAAATGCATAGTTTACTTGTACATAAATAGTTGTTTGTATTTTTGATACTGGTAAAATACTTACATCCTTTTCTGTCTTCAATGCAGGCAGCCTTCTTGGGCCAGCGAGGCTTAATTGAGAATGATTTTCTAACCAAAGTTCTCAATGGAATGGCATTTGCTGGTTTTGTGTCAGAGAGGGGTCCTCCCTTCAGAGCCTGTGATCTTTTTGATGAGGTGAAAACTGGTTTTCGTTTGTTTGTTTTGTGTTTTAAATCCCAAGTAAATTAAAATGTACCTATGACATTTTAGCATGGGAAAAACATTTAAATACTTCCAAATAGTTACTATTTATTATATAAAATGTATGCTAGTCTTCTACATTGTTATTTTCTATTAAACATGCATTTCTAGCTTCTATAAAATCATGCAGGGCTTATACGTATGGAGTTAAAGATTTGTGTAAGTCATGGTAATACCGTTCTTATTGTCAGGTTTGAAGATTTGTGATGCATCACATGTCCTAGCATGGAATTATTTAGAGTAATTTAATTACATTATTAGAAACACTGAAAAAGTATTAAGAAATGCTAAATTAAATACATACCCAAGAAAATAAACTGTGACAAACATTTTTCCTGTTAAAAAGCAGTACCATAATTTTTCTGTGCTGTTTTTTATTTGAATGTACAGTACAAATAGAGTTTGGTATTTACTCTGCTTATTAGCAGTGCATTTGAGAAATGTAGATTATAGCGTTAGAAATGTTAAAAGAACGTCTGTGGTATGTAGGACTTTCAGTAAAGTAAAGACTAACCTAAAGTCTATAAAATCTGGCAGGAGAAGCTCTATAAGAAAGTGAAAATGTCATGTTGTAGAGCAGGGTGACTTCACATTTTTCTTTGTTTTTCTTTCTCAGTTTCAATTTATGATTAGCATTTTGTAATTTAAACAGGAAATAAATTATTTTTATTTGAGCCATATTTTTTTTTTTTTTTGAAGTTGGTAGCCTTTGAAGTTGAAAGAATTAAAGCTGAGGAAGGTAATCCACCAAAAATGATAAAGCATGTTAGAGAACTTGCAGAACAGCTCTTCAAAAATGTAAGTTTACTATACCTACTGCACCTTAGAATCTATAACGCTGAAAATTCACTTTTCTGAGATTGATCCAGTATCTGAAAACAGAAATGAATGCTTGTGGAAGTCATCTGCGTTTTGACTAAAGACTTTGGAACTTCAAATCAGAACAATTTTGTACATTAAGGAAGTTGAAAGTTTTAATACCAATTTATTGATGTTAATATTGATTTACCTATGACCTACTGCTATTTTATTTCATTGTGTGTATTCATTTAATGTATGTAAACTGTTATTTTTTGTGCTGCAACCTGTCTGTGCCAAACATGTCTCCTGTCTTACCTCAGCAGTTTCCCAAATTAAAACCGTTTATCTAGTTTGGCATAGAGTCTTCTTCCAGCAGATCTGTCCTGCTGTGTAACCTAGGCCCAGGTTTCTGTGCTCAGCAAGCATTAACTATTTAATTTTGCATAGGTTGTTTTTTGGATTCCTTGAGTTTCCTAGAATGCTGTTTCCAGTTTCATTATTTCCTTTCTATTATGCCTTTATACTGTTCAGTGCTTTTCTCAAATCCCTTAACGTTTCCATTAAATAATGATTTTTTTTGTTTACTTCTTTTATTTGGCATCAACTAATCTCTGTCCCACTCATACTTCCTGTCGTTGTTATGACTCTGTGCACAGAGCAATATTTGTTTTGCAATCAGTCAACACCTTTATCACCCCATCTTTTCTTTATCTCATTTTCTTTATCTCGCTTCCCAAAAACTATAATTTACAACTATACTGCTATAAAAAAAACATAGGAATTTCTCACTACGGCTAAATTCTGGGCTGTTTTTTGTATTTATTTATTTATTATTTCCTAAAATGAATTGCCTTTGAGCATTTCATCAGTGTTCATGCAGTCTCTGCTTTGGGTGAGATTAACATCTTTAGTCTAGGAAATCCAAAATTTTACAACCATTGCATATGAGAGTATTATGTCTGTAGATGTCGGATGAAAAATTACACCTATGTATTTTAAATGGTATGTGTGAATAGCAAGGTGTGTGAAATGAGGTTAGTCTGGCTGTTAATGGTGTACGCAGTTGCAGAATTTGTGAACCCATGTTGAGATGTAAACCCTCTCTCTTCCGCTTCCATCACTCTCCATCTCTTTTTTCCTCTGAAATTGCCAAATGACCTTGCTGTTTTTCTTGAACAAAAGAATTGATGCTTATGCTAACCTACCTTGTTGATAATGGACATTAAAAGAGAGAACAAATACCTTTCTGTGAACTAAAAACATTTCACACTTACAGTGTATGAAGTGTTGTCCTTTGTCCATGTGCGATATAACATACGTTATTTTTAAGAAGTTGTATTGTAGGGGCTTTTTTGTTGTTGTTTTACAGTAGTTGGGGCTACAGTGTTACAAGCATATGATTATTATGGAAATGTTCCATATAAATGGGAAATTTCTTCCAAAAATACAATTGCTATTATGATTCTAAGCTATTGCAAACAAAATTGAGAACATTTGTATTTGTTTTCTAGTGTGTGTGTGTGTGTGTATATATATATCCCTTTTAATATGAAAGAACCTACTGCATATGTATGACTTCACACTTGCATGATTTCTTAAAATCAGTGTCAAAACTCACTCATTTTTATTTGTTCTCATGATGAGACTTATTTATACCATTGCTACTGCTACTACACAACTACCACTAAGTCAACGACTTTAGAAGTCAAATTTTTAGTAATTATGTATCTTTAAATAATGCACTGGGATAAGCAACATTGCTTCTAAAAGTTATGCCTAGAGCGGTCTCATTTTAACCTCACCACATGACGTATCTTATTCCACAGTTTTAATAGCCATCGTACTGTAACAATGTACATACAGATGAGAAACATGGTTTGTTAGAGAGAGATAATGTTTGTATTAGTCTAACTGGTACAAGTGGAAAATATAGACAAATTTTTGGCATCTACTGCTTCATTAGTTGAAGATATTAGACCTGTGTTCCTGATCTGTATGTTGTTATATATGCAGAGCTGGCATTAGGTTTGTGATGTCCAAGATGAAAGTAACTCTTTCTGAATCTTTCCTCTATGATCTCTCTTCTCCATTGAATGGAATGTGAAATAGGTCTTTTCCCTTTCTGACTTCTTCCCTTTTTATGTCATCTGTTACCCACTGCTGATCTTACGCTCCCTTTCTCTGCCTTGCTTCTCCTGGCATTTGCTGCTGTCATCCTCATAGCTAAATTTTTGGCTTGTTGCATTACACTCTCTGCAGATAATCTATACAGCTAAGTAGCTGGTTTGTTTTTCTGTATCTGAGACCAAATGCATCAATTTGAGACTGCTTTTTCTCAAATTGATGCATTTGGTCTCCTTGCTGCCTTTTGCTCCTGTTAATGAAAGCATCAGGCCAACTGCTGGTTTTGAGTTTAATTGCAAGCTAGTTGTTCTTGTACAACAGAAACCTGACTGATGGAATGGCACTCTTCAGCTGTACATAGCCCATTATAAGTAACAGCACAGAGTAAAACTGAATTATAGTAAATTCAGACAAGACTGATGAAAACTCCTTGTGTGTGAATGAAAAGAAGAAAATACACTGATTTGATTGGTATGCTGCTCAAGACATAAGATGCGATACTCTTAATGGTGGTAGAAACTTCGTGGTGTATTTAGATCTCTGCAATATTTTGGAAAAGGTACAACTTGAAGTCAGAAAACAGACAAAAAAAATTAGGAAAGATTATCGACTATTTGAGGAAAAAAATAAAAGAAATGGTGAAATTTCATACTTTGCTGTCTTTAGAGTAGCCTTCTGGGAAGTATGTTTTACACATGCAGAAATCAACATGGAGGCAGTCAAGTGAAATCTAGTAGCTTGTGATGTACATAGTCTTTCTAGTTGCTGACCACCAGAGGCAGAAGATGTGTGACCAGGAATAGAAACATATATTGCACTGATACTGTATCTGATCTAACAAATGCCAAGGGTACCCACTGACACAGAACAAGAAGTAAAATATCTCACATACAATCAGCATCTCAGCTGTATGACACAGAGCACTTTTAGCCAGTCTTCAGTATTGCAGTACTGTACAAAAATGTCAAGACCAAGATAAATATCAGAATGATTGTGTAGTACCAGATGGAGGAATGATTTTGGTAAAACAAGTATGGCAGTGTTCTGCAATGTGAAACTGAATTATTATTTTTTTCCCTATTCTGAAGACCTCTTCATGAAAACCAAAAAGCAAGGATAAAAACTTTTTGTGGGGCTGCTTATTACATTTTCTTTTTTTTCTTTTCTCTCTCTCTCTCTCTCTCTCTTTTTTTTTAATAAAAAGAAAAGAAAGACCATAAAAGAGTGAGTGAAAAATCATTGTAGGCAAATATTTCTCTTCACAGTGGAAATTCTGACTTTTTCCAACAATCAAAGTCTTTCCTATCTGTTGAGAACACTCCAAAATCTGATGTGACAGCGTATTTTTACTCTGATTGTAGTTTGGGCTCATCATTTCCTCTCTTTGATCACTTGTATATCTTTTTCATTTCTTGAGTGAAATCAGTGAATTGTATAACATTTTTGTGGTACTAACAGAAGATAGAAAATTATTACCTAATGAAGGAGGGTTGTAGTTTCAAACGTGATACAAAAATGATTTTTCGCTTGTAACCTTGACCAAGATGAGAATGTTTCTGGATACTTTGTGATAGGACTGCATATTATAATACTTTTAAATCTATCTCTAATCAGTAGGCTAATTTTCAGGCTATTTTCCATTGAAATTCTAAATTTTCATTAAGTTGCATAAAAGCAACCTAAGTTAAGCAGTGATTTTCTTTTGCTCTTTCTTTTTCGAATTATGACAAAAATAATTTTATAAAAGCCTTTAATTGGATTGAAAATATTTGAATTAATGAATCAAAGGTGATATGAGTTTGATACATGATATTAGTCAGCTGTCTTATTTGGCTCAATCTTTTAGGTACGACAGATAACAGCGATAGAAATGGTTGAGACAACTGGTAATACAACATAACATTTTTGTCTAACATTTTGACTTTGATCTGCAGGAAAATCCCAACCCTCATATAGCATTCCAGAAAGTGCCACGGCCCACGGAGGGCTCCCACTTGCGGGTTCACATCCTCCCATTCCCCCGGATCAATGAGTGCCGCGTGCAGGAGCTGCTCCAGGAAGGCCTTGCAAGGAGCCAGGGTGCCCCCCCTGCCACCCGGGGGGACAAGAAGTGTGTTGTTCCGGCAGGTCCCCCTGTTGGTACGTTTACTTGTTCCCTGACTTCTACCTATTTGTCATCTCATGTTTTGAATATATAATCAGCATGACTGCAATGTGTGGCTCTCAAGAAACGTAATGAGTTACTGGAATGCATTCAGAGAAGAGGAACCAAGCTGATGAAGGGTCTAGAAAACAAGATATGAGGAGGGGCTGAGGGTCCTTTAGTCTGGAGATAAGGAGCCAGAGGTGAGGACTTGTCACTCTCTACAACTATCATCGCTGCCAGCCAGCAGGGATGGTAGTTAGATAATCCAAAGGGATTATCCCACTCTGTTCTGCAGTGGTGTGGCTTCACCTCGACCACTGTTTGCAATTTTGGGTGCTGCAATAGAAAGGCATACAGCTATTAGAGCATCCAAAGGGAGGGGTGTGAAGATGGTGAAAGGTTTAGAAGCCAAGATGTATGAGGAGCTGCTAAGGTTCCTTGGTTTGCTCAGCCAAGAGAAGAGGCTGAGAGAAGGCCTCATGGGTGCTAGAGGAAGGCATGTAAACTACTGAAAAAGATAAAGAACAAACAAGCGTCTATATTAAAAACAAACAAACAAACAAAGAAAAAACCACATGTATCTAAAGAGCAGATGTAAACATGAATGAATTTAGTTTTAATACCAGAAAAATTCTATTCACCAATATCACGTTAATCAGTCTGGATGTTGGCATAAACAATTATATTCAGTAAACTTGTAGGACACAAGAAGCTAATTAAGAAGCTTGTAAATATTGTTCAAGGAGGGGGCTAGAATTGCAATCAGTCTTGGAAAATTAGAGATCTAATCTCTTTTGAATGTTGTCCTTCTCTATCTTTTTTCTTCAGATAATATATTGCAGTTGCATAGGCATGATTGACTGGCTAGGCAACATCTCCTCAGAAATTCATTTTGGGATTGTAACGATCATAGGGCAAGTGTAAGCCGGCAATGTTAAGCTATTGCAAAAAAGACAAACATCTTAGTAGGATGTATAAACAGGAGTACAATCAGTGAACCTCATGGAGAAATCCTTTCATTGTAGTCAGTAAGACCTCAGCTGGATTGTTTGTATCCATTTTTGGACACTGGAAGACCCGTCTCCATTTTTGGTTCTGTTGGAGGGAGTCCAGAAGAAGGCAACAAGAATGACCAGCGGCCTGGAGAATGTGACCTATGAGGAAAGATGGAGAGTTGTTTAGACTGAAAATTAAAAGACTGAGGGGACACACAGTAGCAGTCTTCAATCACATAAGAGGCTGTTAAAATGAGGAAGGGAATAATCTGTAGTGATAAGAAATAATAGATGTAATTACAACACAAAAATCAAGTTATTTATCAGGGGAAACTTGGTAAAATGAAGATTGTGAGGCTTTTGAATGGATGCCTTGTGAAACCACAGAGTCTTATCGCAGAACTTCGGGAACTTATTAGACAAACACAAGGAATAATATAAATAAAGTTGATCCTGTCTGGGGACAGCAGGGATGAACTAGGTGGCCTCTTGAGACCTGTTTCTCTTTGGTGTAAGAACAGGGTGAACTCTATTTACCTGCCTTTGCTTTTGACTATATCATTAAAACTGTTATTTATGGGAAGTTAAAAGGATACTCTTTTCTGCTGCCTTTATTTAAGTGTTTCCAGGCTAAGTGCATGAGAAGGTTCCCTTTCTTAATAAGCTTGTTTTTCTGTCAAAGCTTTACATTTTTTGAATAACTTCCACAGTCATATTCCCAATAAACAATTGTGTCGACATCCTTGGGTATTAGGAGCTCATTATTATCTACAAAAAGGAAATATTCTGCGTTTATATTCTATTTACTTAATTCTAAATAGAGTGCTAGATCTCCCATTCTGATTCTTCTTGAAGTTCACAGCAGATCACCACATTAAGAAAATAATATTTTGATCTCAGCAAATTGGAATCTAGAACAGGGAACAAGTTTGTCAGGTTTTATTCCATGTCACAGGATTCTTGGCATGACCAGTGAATTCTTTCAGAACAAAGTAGCTATCTCCTGTCTGATTTCTCCTGCAAAATGTGCAAGGCTTTGTAGTTCATTATGAAACTAGTGCATGTATGTGAATGTGTGTGTATTTATATGTACACACAAATATGTCTTTTACATTAATTTCTATTTATATATTTCATTAGTATGTTAACTTGTTCTAGAGTTGAAATCTTGTTGTGCCTCTAGGAAACAAATGGAGAAAATCTATTGCTTTAGTTAAAAATCAGTGTGCTCTCATGCAAGTAGTATAGAAAAAAACAGATTCTACGTTGCCATCTGTGTATGCTTACTAATAGTATTTCTTGAAAATAATAAAATGGAGAGAACACTTGTTATTTGTTTATTTATTTTCAAGAACTTTCTGGTATTCTTTGTGACTGTTGCAGAAGACGTTCACAGATATGTATTCTTCTCTTTTATGTTAGTTTCCATAATGGAAAAAGGAAGTACAGTTTTCAATAGTGCACAAAGGCTGGAAGTTGTTAGAAACTGCATCGCATTCATTTTTGAAAACAAGTTTTTGGAGACTGAAAAGGTAATGAAATTAAATCCTAACTTTCTCAAATAGGCATTAATTCTGTTAATGAGCCAAATGGAGACTGACCTTGGCACAAATTACGTTTTGAAGTCTTACATTTCAAACACTATTATTTCTATAACTAAATTGAATAGAGTAAACAATAAATCTGATCACATAAACATAATCTCATGTAACGTGAGGCAAATCAATTTGTAAAGCTGCACGGGTGAATTTGCTATTTTATATTACCATTATAAGTAGTATTGTCCACATTATATATATATATATATATAAAAGAAGAGTTGTATATAGATCTAACAATATTGATAGGTACATAGATTGATACGTAGCCATTTCACTGTTTGTCAACCAATGTTCTTTTGAAATTTTGTCTGATTAATTCTGCTGTTTTTAAAAATTAATAATTCGTTAGAACTTGGAGTTAAATGTAAATATTTGACATGTCAATTTTCATTAAAATGTACAAGTTGTTATCTTTAACATCCTTATTTTTTGAGATTAAGATGCTGCTACTTCTTGTAGGTTCTGCCCATAGAATTGTAAATTTTTTATTCTAGAGCAATCACTCAAGCATGCACTCAAACCTAATTATGCATCTGGAAATGACAGTAAAATTGTTTTGAAAAATTCTGGGATTTCTCAGAAGAGTTTCATCTGTATATCTCTGAGGTTGTGCAGTTCAAGATGTAAATCAAGAAACAGTAGTTGCCGAAGATACGTAATTGAAATGAGTATGAGAAAAGTTCTACTCAAATGTGTAGCTTTCTTTCAAGAGTTGTTATGCATGTGTTGCACAACAGTTCTTAACCTCTTTCAGCTTGCAGGCACCTAGCAGTATTTTTGGACTTCTGCATAGAAAATTTGTCCTTTGACAATAAGCTGCTTTTGTTTATCTTTTGCTGCCCATTAAAACTACTCTAAAGGGATGCAGTTAATAATCACTGAGGTAGCACTCGCTACGTCTTTAAACCATTGGTATAAATATTTTATTGGCCCTCATTTAGGGTAAACTGCGTAACAGTCTTGTGGCCTCAGTGCTATGAGTGGTATGCATCTTTTAAAACCATTTGTCATTCACTGTTTATCAAAAATCATGCTAGCTGCCCTTGATATGATAACTCGAGACCTAGCCTGGCTGATACAGGTACAGCTTGTGCTTTCATGCATAGTAATCCAGTTCTGAATTCCTGTTCATTCAGTGCCTGTCCATATTCAGTTATTTCCATTTAGAGATGTAGGTGAGAAATGCATTTGAAAAGAACACGGGGAAAAAGAATTACACTTAATGACTGATTTAGCTCAAGTCTACTATGTGAAAGTCTAGCCTAGAAGTCGATCAGATGTCTTCTTTACTATCACTTGGAGTTTCTTCATAAAGAGCAAATGATACTCTGTGTTTTGCTATTTCATTTCAATGAAGTTAGATTTTCTTTTCTCCAGACCTTGCCTGCAGCTCTGAGAGCCCTAAAAGGAAAGGCAGCTCGGCACTGCCTGACACAGGAATTAGGCCTGCATGTTAAACAAAATCGAGCAATACTGGACCATCAGCAGTTTGACTACATAGTACGAATGATGAACTGTGCTTTGCAGGTACAGTGTGGGAAGGTTTTGTTCTTTATCTTTGTGTTGTTATGATAAGTAAAAAATTGTTTACAGTGATGTGGCAAAGCAAAATAATTGAACTGTAGGACCATGCACTACAGTGGTGTAGCAGATACTGCATGAGAGTGGATTTAAGACATCCTGTAGTTGGAACGATGAAAAACAAAATGCAAAGGTCTATAGAGGTCTGCCTAATATGAAAAATAGAAAATAAGCTGTTCCCATTCTTAATAATTAAGATATAATTTAGTTTCAGTAATTATTGAAGAGATTTATAATAGCTTTAGGTAGCTTTTTTGTGAATGGTGTTAGCTTTTCATGTAATTTTCAACTTTGAGATCCTAAAATGTGTAACACCTACTGCACAGTTTAACAGAACTTAAATTTTTCTTCTAACTTAAATTTTTCTTCTTTGTCATCACAAGTGCAAACATAATTCAAGAAGAAAGTATACTTTCTGCTTCGGTTATTCGTAGTGGTAGCTCTGTTTTTTTCTGCGTCATCTTCTCGAAAACTCACTTTATTTGGTATTTCAGTTCATCTACTCAGTTATTTGACAGATAACTTAAAAATTAATTTACAGTTAAGTAAACATCAGCCTGGTAGCATCTCTTTGTGAGAGTAAAATATGTGGATGACTTCTTTTGACCTTAATTTGAATAATTGTTCTGATTTAACTGTATGACAGATGTAATATTGCACCTGCTATGTATTCCAGTCATAAATTTTCCTTCAAACACAATGTTCTGGATATACCATAGATTTTGGTCCTACTTTAGCAGTAGTTCCTGGGGGAAAAAAAAAAATCAGAGATTTTTTTTAGACAGCAGGAAGGAAATACAAATCCCCTTTATTTGCGACATCTTGATACAGAACAGATGACAGAGGAAAATGATGACTTGAGGAAATTCCCTTTTCTGAGCAAAGAAACGCTGACATTACCATTTAACAAAGCAAGAAAATCCAATTTTTCTATTTGTGAAAAATTGATGTTTTCTCTACAGTGATTTGAAGACCTAAGAAGGACCAAAATATTCATAGAAATGAATGTCTCTGAAGTCATACTGAAGTAAAATAGAATGATTGTTATTTTTCTTAATAAAAGGAACAAATATAACTCAAATCATGCAGAGGAAACAGAAATGTGGTTTAAGGAGACACAGGGGATTTTTTTCTTCTTTTTTTTTTTTCCCCTTCTTTTTGCCCCAATAGTATTTTTGTATCTTTGAAATGTGAAATGGAAATTTCCATTTCTCAGTAGTGAGCTTAGCCAATATGAAAACATCTGAACTCCTGACACTGGGCAGCTAGTTAGAAACAAGTATTCAGTACATCTACTTTTAAGACATATGAAATTATTTATTAAGATAAAAGCATGATTTATAATTTGTCTGTGCACTTTGTTCAGCTGTATTATTTGGAACAACGTGTATATTGTGACATTTTGGAGCTTCTCTGTATCAGTTAAGGACAAAAATACATTATCAAGAACTTAGTTAAGTTTGCCCTTGCTGCAAAGAAACTCAGCAAGTCAGCATTTTGCTGTAGAGACATGAATTCTGTTAGCTGCAGGTCATAAGACCAATGAACTTAAACACTGTCTATTAAAAAGATACGGAAACTTAATGTTAGAAATGTGGTCTTAACTGAAGATGTATTCAAAGTTTAGGGAAATGCCACATTAACTATGATGGAATTTTGGGGGGTTAGACTGCAATACTGCATTAAGATCTTACGGAACTATTGGAATTATGGATACTGTCATCGAATGTCCTGTCACAGATTTTTCTGTTAAGATTATTGCTTGTTCCCATTGGCCTCTCTAAGAAACAAAAATATTGCTGTTGCCATGGGACATACAGCAACTAATATGAAAGCTGTGAGGAAGGGAGGACCACAGGCATAGATGATTAAGTTGGGCATATCCCTGGCTCTCCACTGGTCTTACTGCATGTGGTGGCTTGAGCTGCGTGTGTGTGCAGTGAGTCCCAGCCTGATGGTTTTCCCTGGGAAAAAACAGTCTCTTCTGGCACACTTCCTCATGCAGGTAGCTAAGCTGGTGCTCCCCAGCCATCAAACCTCTTGCTATCGATAATGTAAATTGTTACTAACAATGTGTATTTCAAGAGATACAGGTCGACTGTCTCTGAAAGTATCATTTGAACAAGAAACTGTACTATTGGCATGTACATAATTCTTTGTCTTACTAGGAACAGTGCCACATATTATGAAATCAGGAAGATTGCATTCTTATAGTTTGTTGCTGATCTCTCCATTACATGTATAAACAACTAATAATTTTTATGTTAAAAAGACATTCTAAGTAATTTGCATAAAATACTGAACAATAACAATGAGCTTCTTATCTAGGCAGATATTTAAAGGACTATCCTCAGTTTTTCTGTCATATTTATCTTTCAAATAAAGTAAACTCAGTCTTCTGAAAGTATACTTTAGGGCTCACAGTATGAAAAACCAACCAGGGAAAAATTCAAAATGTAACCTGCATTAGGTTACACTAAACGTACATGTTGGCCAGCATCTCTTCTTTGACAATTGCCAAAAGGAGATGAGAGAGTGTATTGATCAATTTTGGTTCTAGAATTTCTCTTGTGACCTTTCAGTATTGCTTTGGTATAATGCAGGCCTCTTTCTAGCACTTACTACTCAGTTTGTTGTGAAAGAAACCTTAATATACAAAATTAAAGCAATGACATTTCATAAATATTATTACATTTTCTTATGCAAATAACATTGATGTTCTATTCTGCCACCAGATGAAGTTTAAAAATTGTCAGTCAGTTCTCAGAATTCAGTTTTGCAAATTCTGTCCAATAACAAGAAAGATTTTATTACTCCTGAGAGAAAATCAACCATGTGTATGTCATATGATTCAAATTCTTGGCAATATAAAGGTTAAATGAACTAGCGTTTCTTGTATTTTATGTTGAAAACTACACTGCCAAACATCCTTCTTTGGAGGGTTATAGTAGGTCTCTCTTCTTTCAGCCTTGTATTTCATGGCCTGCCTTTTGTTACTCAGTTTGACTTGTGTTCCTGGAAGTGGAGACTCTCAGAAACAATGTTTGAGCAGCTGCAATATTAGAAAGTATTTTAAGGTATTTCAAAACAGAGAAAACATATCGTGAAGAGAAATCCTGGGAGCTTAACAGAGCCACACTTAATTCTATTAATTCATCAATTCTCAACAACTTGATCTTTTTCATCCTTTTAGAAGTAGTCATGACATTTTGTAAGTGAAAGAAAATGTTCTAAGTGTGGACTTGAAAGTTCTAGATTTAATTTCACATTGTACATTTGATTTCTTCTTCTTTTTTTTTTTATTTTTTGTCACAACAGACTTGCCAAATGGTTTCTCAAGTCCATGGTTTCTCACACCCAAAGCAGAAGAAACAGTTTTAATTATCCTGCTAACTTTTCAGTACTCCACCTATAGTGTTCTGGACTGCATAAAAGAATCTATTTTTGAATCTTTCTGATGATGTCTCTTTCACAAGAAACTGCAAGTTTCTTTAATGCCCTTGCACATAGCTGAACTGATACTGCTCACATAATTTTCCTAGGGAAAAAAGGAAAAATAGAGAAGTACACTGTAAAAAGACAGTATTGCTGATCTGTTTTTATCTTCTTTCCTTTGATTCGAGGAACGTACTGTTGAACACTCATGTTATTTCATGGGATGCCCACAAAGTCAAGGAAAAATCTATTCACAGACGCCTTTTTGCCAAGGACAGAAAACAGTTTATTTCTATGCAAGATTGCCCATATATGTAGTTACAAAAGTAGGTATCCGTGTGCTGCTTTTACTCAATGTTGCAATACTTCTGGCTTTCCTAGTGCTGCTGAAGACCAGCCTGCAGTTGCCGCCTCTGCAGGGATCGGGGAGATGGCCGCCTGTGGCAGTGGTGGCCGCTGTCTGGGCCAGGGCTCTCCCTGCAGAGCTGGCTGCATGGAAGTGATTGCTTTTGTGCCACAGAGATGTGTTTGTGCAGCAGTCTCTGCAGAGAGGCCTCCAGCTGGTTCAGTGTGTGCTTGCAAGCAAACAAGGCGCTTGGCCCAGGCTGCATTAAACTGCCTCTGGGTTTCGGCGGGAATTTCTTTGTCTGATAACCGGGCAGCAAACAGGCGGCTTCTCATCAGGTCAGGCAGCTGCTGGATCGCTCTTTGCCTGGAGTCCTTGCTCCTGGTAAGCTGAAGTAACTGTGACTTCTGCTTATTGCTCTGCAGTGGTGAGAGTTCCTTGATGTGCATACAGGTGTATGTGTGGGTGTGCCCTCAGCCTCTCTCCTCACCAAAACGTGATGTAATCTAAACACATATTTATAGAAACTCAGCAGTAGTGTAGAAGTTTATCTGCTTACTTAACACAAATGTTACATGAGGGTAGGGTGTTGATGCTAATCAAAGAATCAGCAGAACTAGGGGAGCAGCAGCACTACCAGCGCCTGTGGCTGGCTGTCTTCTTTTTGGGACCGGTTGGGGCCGGCTGGGACCGGCTGGGGCTGGTGGGGGCGCTGCACCCGCTGTCAGGCAGTGCCGCCCAGCACCGCGCCTGCACAGCGCGCTCCAAATGTGCTGAAGCAAAACAGGAACAACAAAGGTATACTAAGAGCTGTGATGTTCTTAATTTTTTTTATTTTTTTTTATTTTTTAGCAGATTTTACGTCATGTTTGCATAGCAATGTAAGCATTTTGGGGAAAAAAGTACAGAATATGTAGCGTCCAAATGGCAGATGGCTGGTCTGTGCCTGGGTTGCTTTGGTTTCAGTCAGGTCATGTGCGGCTTACAGACAGGTAAATGAAAATGAGACACCATCTCAAAAGGGCGTGTACCCTTTAAAATGTGATGTCCTGTGAGCTGAAGCACCAGCCCGTCAGAGGAGGCTGTCACAAGTTGCAGCCCCTTGGCAGGGCTGAGGTGAGGGTCACACTGCCCTCCTCAGCTCCCCAGTTTGCAAACGTTACCAGCTCCTGTTGCTGCCCTTTGGTCCAGCGGTTGCTGTTAGTGCAGTGCAAGCTCCCTCACACATAGATGTCTTATTGAAACCATGTAGCTCCTGGGAGCTTGTCGTGGTAGGCTCTGACTGCTCTTAAGCGTTCATTGCTTTTAATTGCATCCTTGTGGTTGCCGCAGACTTCTAATAACTGTGCTCTAAATAGTTTTGGTCGTCGTGATGAAAAGCAGACGTGTGCGTGTGCGCTACTCCCTGTTGTAAGTGAAGTCAGTCTGGTTCCGGAATTGTGCTGTACTTGTGTGGTTACTCTGCAGCCTGCCCATGGAAGGGATGAATGGCAGCTGGCTGGGTTTTTTAAGGAAGTTTTCTGATGCTTAAAGAACAGGCATTTTGCTAAGAAAGCAAGTTATGTGAAATCAGTGACTTCTGTTTTCACAAGTTGTATATTTAATGAAAGTATGGAAGGAATACGTGGAAATGTTCTTATTTTAAATTTTATATATGTATATAATGTGTTTTTTAAGATCAGGGACATAATTCACGTATAGATTTGTATATAATGCTGTTAAGCATATGTGCATGCACTTAATCCATATTGTGCCACTTTCTGTAGACAGTAAGAAAGAAAATATGATGTGGTATTGATGTACAGCACCCAGTCAGCGAACATACCTCTGCATGTGTTCATGGGGCTTTAGCTCAGTCTTTCATTACTAAAGTGAAGGGCAAGAGTTTTCTGTCTAACGCAGTCTCTCTGGCCTTCCCCACCTGCACAGCACCCTTCCAGCCACTGTTAAACCGAGGTGCGTTGGAGCTGAGAGAGAATGCTTTGCTGCTCCGCCAGCAAGGTGTGTGCTCCCTTGTAATACCCAGCTCACCAGAAGAAACACGCCAGATAGAAGACTCGTTTGTTATTTCTATGAGGAATTTCACGAAGTTGTTTGTTTTAAAATGTCTTCTTTCTTGTGAATTTGCATTAAAAAAAAAAAAAAAAGCCAGTGCACTGTAAGATAATAATCTTTTATTTATTTTTCACATGCTGTCATTTCTGAAACAGAACATGGAAATATATTAGAAGCCTTCTAATCATGTGGTTGCTATGATGTTTATATAACCTTTGGTTTAAACAATTGAAGTTTTGGCTGCTCGTGTTCCAAAACTGAAGTGTGATGCTGAGATAAATACCATAAAATACAGCTGAGTTCTGGGTTTTGTCAATATTTTGTGGAGGCTTTCACAAATGCATTAATATGACACACAAAGTAATGAACATATGTGGCATTTTAGAATGATTTTTTTTAAGGAAAAGGTCTTAAGAATAAATTTCTTTATAATAATAGACGTATCTCTACTGTTACATTAAAAAAGAATCTGCTCAAAGTTTTAGAACAAAAGTAGAAAACAGGTGTAAACAAAAGAACGTTCTGCATATGTTTTTTTTTATTAACAACAACAAAAATGTTCTGGCACTTGTTGACATCGATTTTCATTATTACAGACGAGATTTATGACCTTCACAAATTGTTTTTTAAGATGCATGGGAAAATACCATGTGAGTAGGCTATGCTGAAGATTAGTGACTCCCTGCCACATGCAGACGAGGGGTAGGAGGAGCAGCTTTAGTATGTACTGATGCAGCAAAGTATTTAAAAATCACTTCACTTTATAATCTAAAACAAACAACCTTGCACCACTCCCCCAAACAAAGTCTTCAGCTCTAAACTCTAAAACTCCGCTTGGGAGCTGGGAATTAGAATTTTAATGACATATTTAACAGTCTAAAGCCTCACAGCGTTTGTGAGAGTACAAATGGAATTGATTTCCTACATTGATTACTTGACTTCTGAGGACAAAGGTAACTTATTTTGATGAAATTAACGCGGATTCCTCTGGTCAGATGAACACGGTGAAGAATGCTCACTTTCACTGTCAATTGAGCAAACATCAGTTCAGAGAATATGTCTCCTTTGTTATGCCAAAATAAGTTGCCTACAATTTATACATAATATTCTCTATTCCTTCCAGGTGTATGGCATGAAATATCTTTCTCAATCACCTTTTATAGTGATAATAGCGCAGTTAAAATCATCGCTGTTGGGGGGAATGTCATGATTTTCAGCACTTACTCTCTAGAAACTTCATCTTTTTCCTATGTTATAATGTTCTATCTAACTGAATCTTTGGCATCTGGATGTTATGTTTTATGCATACTTGCAACAGTACTGATGATTTTAATTGTCACGAAATTTTTATTATTTTCTGGGTACACTTTTAATACCATAATGTAACTCCTAACAGTATGTATATTTCTCTGTACTTTAAAATCTTACAGGATTTCACTTCTGTAAATATCACTCATGCTCTGATATTTTTCAGTTGCAGAAGAGCATGAGCATTAGTGCTGTCTAGTTTCATAGACGGCACAAAATATGATGCTACCCGCATGTTTCTTGATCAGTGCTCTTGCCTGTATGCCAGCAGAAGCTGAGGTTCACACCCTGAGACCAAGTCAAGTCTTCATTGAATTATTTTTTTTCATTAGAGGCAAAAGAAGTTGGACATCTTTTTATTCATAAAAAGAGAGCATATGTTAATGCAGTCAAAACCAGTGGGCTAAAATAGCCTTTAATTTATTGTTTTCAGGCCAAGTTGAGGATTCTGAACTATTGATTTCACTGGAATTTAGTCCATTTAATTTACGAAGTTAGAAGGTGTAATTGCTTATGTTTAAAAAAAATAATAATTTAAAGGAGAATACTTATTTGAATTGAGTGTTTTGGAGCCTTGCCTTTGTCATTTGGGAATAGCTGAAATACTAACTGCGTGTGGTTCAGTTCAAAACCCACAGCCACAACTAGTTATGTTAACAGAATTTGCTTCTTAGCCTCTGAACTGTGTGTGTAAGGAAGCTGTAGACTCGGGTCCTGACTTGATTATGACAGATGGCTGTTACCTTGCTGGTCCCCTATCCATTTAGCCTCAGCCCTTGCAGAGCCAGCTACCATGTAAAACATTGTTTCTGTGAAGAAAATTGACAGTAGCCTTGCAGTTGTTTGGTTATTTTTCACAACCTCTCAGGCATAGTTAGTAGACTGGCAGTGTTGTATGGGTCAGAAACATGAAAACCATAGCTGGAGACAGGATCAAAACCAGGATGCTGAGAGGTGTTCTCAGAATCATTTGTTTTGATTTTCTGTATTTCGGCTAAACTTTAGGAAAGAGACTCAGACTGTATTTTACACGTGCTCCTCATAAATAATTGCTTCAGGAGGGTTTGGTATAAAATATCATAAAGCAAATATGAATTTTATTGATCTTGTGTAACTTCTAATATCAAAATGACGACGAAACACACATATGAAAACAACAGGCGTCAGAACGGATTCACTTAAAATCAGTTGAGGAAACCATAACTGACTACTCATGAACAATGAGCTTGTGGAAAGGTGAAGAATCATGCCTGAGGTCTAACCGTGGTGCCCTTGCTAGTATTCATTCCTGGCTTCAGATCTGGGGGCGTTCTGTGCTTTCCAGTAAGAGCAAGTATACTAAAATAGATGAGTATTCTGATTATCCAAAAATTCACTTTCAATAGCCTGCTTGAAATTCACCTCTTTTGAGGTCACTTAGGAGTACAGCTGTGGGGAGAACTGCCTCCTCTTGGTTATGGTATTCCACGAGAGCATGTGGAAAATTGTGGACCGTTCAGAAAACTTGTGGCTACAGAAACAAACATTTTTGATGTCACATTCAGGTGTTGCTCCATCTCCATTAATGCTATTAAATGGTGTGACTTTTTCGGAGAAGAGCATTAGGCAGTGTTGGTGAGGGGGGCTTCTTTCCATGTCAGCTTGAGCCAAATCGTATTCAATGAATGTACCCATGTCAACATATTTTCTTGGTGTATGTGATTTCCATAACAGTTGAAGATTTTTAATTTCAGTTATGGGTAATATACACTTAAGGGAGTATGAAGAGAAATCAAGACGCTTGCTAAGTGAGAGAGGGAGTGTCATGTGCTCCCCCTTACCTCTTGGTAAAGGGACTCATATTTTACATATTAAAAGACCAAAGGAACACAGAAAACCCACCCTGAATCTCCCACATCTATTCTTACCTGATTTTCAACATGAAAAAAGCCCTAAAATGGACAAGTGTGTAGCTCAGTTTTCTTGTCAATAGAAAGCTGACCTTTGAGGTCCTTGGGGGTAGCTAGGATTACAGACTTCACCAGAATTTCCGTGGTGGTGTTGAAATGTCATTGGCTACTCAGGCAACAGTCTAATAGGAAAGAAATCTTGAACAAATTTAATTTCCAGTGAAGTCATTTTAAGTCATAACCTAAACACGTTCAAAATTCTTCAATAAAAATTTTCCTGAGGAAAAGCTTTCAAAAACTTATTGAGAAGACTAAAAACAACACTTGGTCATGAACTTGAATTGAATATCAGCTGCAAAAACCTGCTCATACAATCCCACAGTAAAACTTGATCAATTTTGTATGAATTGTGTAATTATTTAGAAATAAAAACTGAATTACTTAGGCAAAAGTGAAGTTTGGTTCCAATTTTGAGTTCAGGAACAGGTGCCTCTGGAAGCTTGCTTTCTTGGTCTTCTATTTATTCTTCTCTAATCTTTGGTTCAGTGTGAGAAAGCCTCTGTTCTTTTTTGCCCTTCTTGCTATTTGCTTTTTTGTTTAGTATAGAATCATAGAACAGCCCACGTTGGAAGGGGCATTGAAAGATCATCAGCTCCAACCTCAGGCTGAAGATGTTGATGTTATTTCTCTGAGACGAAGACACCAGATTTAGTTCTCCCATTTAGTAGGGTTGAAGGATGGGGCGTGGATTTGTCTTTAGTTTTCTAGGCAAGTGGAATGGCTGTGCAGGCCCGTGTCCAGGCGGCTTTTGAAGATCTCCAGTGGAGACTCTACAGCCTCCCTGGGCAACCTGTGCCAGTGCTCATCACCATCACCCCTTGCAGTAAAGAAATGTTCCGCAATGTTCAGAGGGAACCTTTTGTCTTCCAGTCTGTGCCCACTGCCTCTTGTCCTGTCACTGGAAACCACCAGAGTGAGCCCAACTCTGTCCTCTCTGCACCCTTCCTGCAGGTATTTACACGCATGGATGAAATCCATCATCCCCTCCTACACACACCGAGCTTTCTCTTCTCCAGGCTGAACAGCCCCAGCTCTCTCAGCCTTCCCTCACGAGTCCCTTCATCGTCTTCATGTCCCTTCACCAAACTCTCTTCCAACATCAGCCATTCTGTATATTTCAAAATGTATCTATCTTTAATTGTGCACGTGCATGCAGATGGAATGATTATATTATTCTGGATATTAAAAAAAAAATCTTCCATTCATGTGATCTTGCTATAAGTTTGTTACTGTTGTAAGATCGCATGACCCACGTTTTTGTTGTCTGCTGAAAACAATTCTGTTGGCTGAAGTGATGCCAACAGAATAAAAACGCAGCACGTAGTGTATTTCTGTATTTAATTCATTCATAAAGGATTTGAGTCCAATATTTAATGACAAGGTATTTTCTAGAGACTTTCATCTAAATCAGATGTGCGGCACCTCCATGTTATTGCTATAGCAGTGGTGAATTTTGGCAGACCTTTAGCTGTCACGCTTAAGGTCAGCACAAGTCAGATACTTTGAAGGCAGTGGTGAATTCCTTTGAAAACTTGAAAAAATATTTTTGTAGTTGTGTGCCACATAGCTAGTAAATTATCACCCAAAAAAAGAAGAACTTTTTTTGTGTTCTTGTAAGTTGTAGAGGTTCGTCAAGTTTGACCTTTTTTATGAGATTGCAACTGTATCTACATACCGAATATACACATCTATTTAATACAGTGCGTCTCTCAAGGCATTTTACCATGGAAAAAGCCATGGCACCAGTCAGCTTTCTACTTGAAATCATCTATTGTAAGAGAAAAACACTGATTTTTGTGTTTGTTGTTGTGAAACAATGATATAAGAGACTACTACCTTGCAGTTATTAATGAAGTGTTAGGAAAACACTATAACTAAAAATCTAAACTTCAGTGGTTGCCAAGGGGGAGGAAAAAGAAGAGATTGTTTTGGAGAAGTGTCAGGCTAATGTAAACATTTATGAATTCATTAGTGTAAATAAAATATATCAAATAAGATCAATTGCAGGTTGAACCATGGCCGCACAGCGGTGGGACGGTTTCCGAACAAGGTGCAGTGTGTGTAGCGCTTGTACCTGAGGAGCTTTGCCTGCTCACAGGTAGGAGGCAGTTAGCCCTCGGCACAGCTGTGGTGCATCCAAATCATTTCTGTTCACGCAATAAAAACCTTGCAGCTTTCTGCACCACAGTGAAAGTGTAGCAAGTTTGCTGTCAGTTCACGTGCCCTTGTCCAGGTAGATCCAGCGGTGCTGCTGCAAGTGCTGTGTCATGCTGGCTGGCATCTTTCCAGGCTGATTAACGTGTTTACATACTGTGTGCTCTCAGCAGTGGCTTGGACTGCGCGTTTCTGCTTTCTGTGTGCTAGAACACCACTGCATCATCACACTCAAGGGCCTCACTGCTCAAATCGACATGGACATACTGCACGGTAGTGTCATACTGTGCTTTTGCATCTGTATCTCTCACCATGTATACATGTAGAAACCACAAATCATTTTTGTTTATTATTTTCTGTGGAGAGGGGAGTGTTCAAGGAACTTTAGGAGGAGGATGGTAAGTAAGAGTATCTTGAAGTTGACTGAGACGGCTCAGCCAGATGTCTTACAGTGCTAAATCAAAAACAATGCTTTTAAAACTCCGTCCAAAACGCAGAAGAATGAGATTGATCCTATTTTTCAACCATTGCAATCTTGGTCATCCTTCTGAAAGCTCCAAATGTCAATCGTGTGGAAGGAATTTTAGACAGTGTGATTGCAATTGGGATTAATACTCGACTGTTATTTCACTGTACCTCAGGCTTCTCTAAAATTTTCCTTTTCGTTGCCATTTACTGTGCTTCTATGGCAGGACTCCCCTTTTCCTATATATTTTTTTCACCCTATAATTTCAAGAAGATGGGAACAAAAGAGGAAGGTATTTGGAGTAAACTCTTCAGGAAGGAAGATAAAGGAGCCAAGGAGAAGATCTGTCAGAAATACAACAATAAATAAAAATGAATTATCTGTCAACTCAGAAGCTTTCAAAGATCTCTGTGGTTAGGTAGCTGGATACCATTACTAGCAATGATTTTGGAAGGCTGTGGAACAGGAAAAGAGAAGGATCATACCAAGATTTCGTACAGTTTGTATCAGACAGACAGTTTTACTGGAAAGCTGAGCTGCACTGACGTTTCCCATCGCACTTCTGTGCACTGCTGGTCCATGCAGCAAGATCAGGCATTGCTTCTTTCCTCTAGAAGTGTTTGTGCTACAGAACTCATTTCGCAGAGAGCAGGAATTTGTTTCAAGAACGTCCAAGCATCTCTCTTCAACTAGACATACAAAGCAGAATATTTTGGGAGCTTACTTCACTTCTGTAACCAAAGTGAAGAATGAATGCTTCACAGCATTCTAACCTTCGGATTTCCTGGAGCTGTTTGAAAATCCCAGAGAGAAGTGTTCATATAAGAAGTTTTAAGACTGAGAGAATTGGTGAATAGTTTTACAATTGCCAGTTCAAAATTGTTTTACAGTTTATCCCATTGTCTTTATTGCTCTCTTGCAACAAATGCTTCACACTTGTTTTGATTTGTGAATAAATTGTTTGTATTTCTAAGAAGACATCAAAGGAACTAAATTTTAAATTTTCATAGAACCACTGTTCCCACATGTCACATACACTTACTGTACTTGTTAGGTTGAACCACAAAGAACGGGGAGGTTTCAAATGAAGCCCATATCCATTTGGAGGAAGCTGCTGCACGTGCCGTGGAAAGTACAGTCTGTACACTTAAAGTGCTTCACAATAAGTTAAATAAAACTTCTATATTCTTCTAAGTTTTTTTTATCCTGTAGTTTAAATACTGCTCTTAGATGGTCTGTATTTCACTGATGAATGTTATCTTGGAAGAAGCACTTTACTAATTCAAGCAGCTCTTAAAACGTCTGAATCACTTGAACTTTCCAAGCTTTTCAAAAACATTCTTCCTTGCTCATGCAGATTTGATGTCTTAATCAAGATGGACATTGCTCAACAGTGGGCTACCTAACCATGCCCAGCACGTCCTTTAGTTTCCCAAATTACTTTCGTTATTCTATTCTATGAATTAAACAAACTAATACAATAACTTTTATTGAAATTGTTAAAACTACAGCTACTTTCTGAAACACAACAGAAAATTTAAGTTTCAGTCTATTAAGGAGCTGAGAGGTCTGGCTGCAGCATTGGCTGCAAGGGATATAGGTTCCATCCTGTTCACCAGTGCAATTAATGCAACGTGTCATTTGTGCCTAAACATGCCTGAGGCCCTACTGACTTCCTGAAGATTCACAACCAGAATAGAGGCAGAATTACAACCAAGAAAAAATGCCCTTTGTCACCCTTGAAATTCTGCAGCCATTGCGGATAATCCAAGAAATATCTGCTTCCAGCAGCTGACACTTGTTTCATGAATGCAGAAGTGGAGCTGCACCAATGAAGCTGATCCAAGAAAACTTCTTCTAGAAGCAGCTGGTCGTTGTCACTCTTGTTGTCCTTTGGTGCAGCTGTGCACAGACTAACTGATATCTCTGCCAAAACTGTAGCAAAGTTTCTCCATGCTATGAAGGTTGGTGTAGAAAAGCTGAAGCAGTCTAGCAACAAGATGTCAAATACAAATACACCTCGAAAAGCAACTCCACTTCTTGCGGTTTGTGGAAAACATCTGCCAGAGGCGTTGTTACGTTCACGCAGATGTGGATGTGTGTTCCCAGTGGCACCTGCCAAAAACCTGTGGATGCAATTGGGCTGTCTTTGTATTTGTGTGTTTATCTGTATGTTTATGTGTGTGTATATATAAAATTGGCACCTGCTTTCTCTCTGATTATTTTTTTCCTCTGCTTATTGTGCATTCTGATTTCTCTTTATGTATTTACATGGTTATATTTTCAGTTCTGCACTCTCCTGGCAGTTTCCTTCTCTTGGATGAAATCCTTAAGCTTTCTAATTGTTTTACTCTTTTGCCCTGTCTATTAGTATATTCCTTAATAAGATAGGAGGTTTTAGTGGTTTTGGCTTGGTACTAGATATTCTTCCCCCTTTTATCTCCCATCAGTCTTGCCTATTGTTTCCAACTAGTTACTCTTTGCCTCATATATTTCCTTAAGAAACTTAAAGTTGTAAATCTGTTAGCTTCTTCTGCCAGTTGATTTTCCTATAATGCTTTTTTTCCTGATGTCAGGGTACTTCATAATATTTGTATTTCCTCTCATTTTGAGCACCTGTCCAATTCATCTGGTTTACTATATTATCTAGTTAACGTATTCCTTGGAACAGCAACAAAGCGAGATAATTCATTTTGCACCTTTTTCTGAATGTTAGGTCGTGGTCTTAGTTCAACAGGTTTAATACAGCACGTGGTTCCAGGTGCTGTTCATGCACAGTCTGTATTTTTGCAGAGAGTTAGCATATCCCACGTGCAGGACTTCTCTTACATCTTTGTTGAACTTTATAAGTTCTTGTCAGTCCCGTTCTCCAGCAGGGTGTGATGCCAGTTAGTAGCAGTCCTGCCCTTCAGCTGTTTACTGCTCCTTCAAGCTTGGTGTCATCTGAAGATGTGGTGAAGATGCTGTTTTCTGTGTTAATGTAAACATTAGGCAGTATTTGCCACAATATCAACCCATGAAAACATGACTCATAACGAAATGGGCTGTTTAACTTTGAGGCATTGACCACTGTCTTTGTAGTGATGGTCCCGTCAGTTGTCCGCTCATCCACGTAAAACGTGTCTTCAACCTGGTGGCAACAATGCTAAAGGAGCCCGTGTCAGCAGCCCTGCTCGAGCCAGCATAGCATACAGTGCTCCGCTCAGCTACGGAGCTTGTTAGTTCATCACAGCGGTCAGTCAAGCGCTGTTTTCCCCTGGTCAGCATGTCCTTTCTGTTCTCAATCCGTTTCTTGTTTATCATGTGTCTGGAAATGTCATCTCTGAAGCCTTGCTCCCTGAGGTGAGGTGCAGGTCCCCTGAGCCATTTCTGTGTCCATGAAGTTGTTGCCCGAGTTTTTCATTTCTGTTTCCCCAGAAAATCAGCCATAATTGACAAACTGGAGGAAACTTTGTGGTTTAGAAGTTCTCTTTTCTAAGATAATACTAGTGAGGGTTTTTTGCATAATTAAAAATGGCTGTACCATCAAAAATAGTCTGCTTCTTAGTTTTCCTTCCTGAGTATCTAAACTTTTGTGTACTAGGAGAGGTTTCATCTTGATAGAAGAAATATTTTACATTGAGAGCAATCAATCGCTGCAACAACCTCCCCAGGGACATCGTAGAAGCCCTGTCTCTGGAGGTTTTCAAGACACAACTGTGCAGGGTGCTAGGATGGGTGACAGGGTTTCACCAATATATGCTGTTTGATGGAAAATGTTCAGTGTGTACTACTTCCAGGTTTTGCTTGTTCAATCTCTCTGTAGCGAATCAGACCCAGCATCTTGTGGTAATTCAGTTGTTCGAGCTGAGTGTTGACTCTCTGTGTTCCTGAAAATAGCTGTAAAATTCCATCCAAACAATATTTTTCTGAAATGAAAAACCGATTTTTCAACCAATCACTTTATATACCCACAGAAATCTGGTATTAAAAAATGTGTTAATTCATACTAAGTTGTAAAAATAGTGTAGAACATGCACTAATGATGTGATGCATTTTTATTGCAATTATTGAAATTAGAAAATCTTGTGACACTTAACGAGGAAGAATAAAATTAAGGAAGGTGAACATGCTCTTGCATACTTGAAAGTTTGTGACTTTGCTTATGAGTTATTAGAGATGCTAGAATGCACAGAAACTGTACTGTGTATTTGTGAACTGATTTGCTAAGAGATAATTGGACTACACTGGAATATTGCATTTAGGTTTCTTTAACAGTTTTTCCAATATTTTAAACCTTCTTCTGTTGTTTACTAGCTCAGCTAACCAGGCTGTCTCCGAAGTGCTTTACGAAGTATCCTGTATTTGTGTTTTATGGTCACTGTGTAAGTGTTTTGGTCAAGAGGGGCATTAGACACACACTGCAGTCTGTAAATATATTGTGAATTAAAATCCCCTTTCCACCTGAATAGTTAATGGCTAGCGATCACTGTTCAGTCACGAGTTGCAATGCATTCTGTCATTTGAGTGTTGTTTGTCAAATACTTTTTACAAATTACTATGCAGGACCTTGTATCACAGCTGGTGTAGTTTAAGGTTTGGACAGAGTCACTGTGAATGAAGCCCTGCTGTGAAATAAAAGTCAAAAGGCATCTTGGCATCCCAACCATTTCCTTGGGAGAAGATTACAGCCTGAGTATGTTGAACTTTATTGCCATGGGCCTCATGACAGCATTCAGAAACATGCATGGCATTTCTGTTAAAGAAACTCAGATGTGCTTAGACGCAAGGGATGGCATTCTTGTGTTTATCAGTATCTTAAAAAAAAAAAAAAAAAAAAACACTTTTTTTACTCTTTTGGGGTACAGTAAAAATGCAGTGAAGCAAAGAATGCATAATTAATGCACATAAAAATTGAGGTTCCTGATTTCCTAAACATAATTTTTTGCAAGAAAGAGGAAATGACTAATCTGAATCCTGGACGGAAATGTATTTGTTGAGAAAGAGAAAGGGGTGGGGGCATGGAGAGAAAAACTCAACCGCACTTTGAGTAAAATGTTGTTGCTTGTGTTGACTTACTGTGAGATCAGAAGTATGATGGAGTCGCATGGAGAAAATATTCTGCATTGTTAGCTTCTGAACATGTGGAGGAAACCAAAAGGAAATTTTTGGAGGATCAATGAAAATGATGTACTTGTGTAATTCCATCTGAATCGCCTCAGTTTAATTCTGTCTTCTATGTGTTTCAAGGACAGACAAACCTATGAGAATTCAGGTCCAGGTGAAGCCAGATATGAAGCTCTTGATGAAATAAAATCCTTCCAATCTGGAATGGGATCTCCTGCTGCCCTGAAAGGCAGGTTGACAGCATTGCGCATCTTCCTGCTGACACGTGAGGTTTCTTAATGAAGTGGTTCTTACGGACCTGCTCATGGTCAGGCAGAAAGATCACAGTGCCCAAACAAATTAGTGAGGACTGTTCTGGATTAGGTGCAGTTCCTTTGTCAGCAGCTTTGGCACTTGTATAAACATATAGCAATCTCACTGTCACGGCCATAGAGGGTGAAGAAAGTGTTACATCTGGCATAATTCAGAGTGCAGGTGAAGTCTGCCAGGATGGACTTGGTGTCCAAGTGCTGCTGTCAGACAGTAACTAGGCAGCCATCTGAGAAGTTGCTTTTCAGAAGCTCACAGAATGGTTGCAGTGAATGTTAAACCTGGAAAGAAGAGATACTAAGAGCTTACATTTTTATTTCTCAAGACTTACTGCAACAGTGCTTAATAAGAGGAAAAGTTAAACGGAAAACTTATGGTATTGAGTAACAAATGTAAAATGTGCTACAGTCATTTATGAGGAAAGATGTGATTTTGTGAGTTAACAGTTTTGAAATGGTGTAAATCCTTATAAAAATGAGAAGCTTTAAAAATAATGGCAATTAAATACCCAGTAACCAGTGACGCGTGGGCATCCAACCTTTTGGCTTGCCTGGGCTGCACTGAGCGTAGAGAAATTGTCTTGGACCACATATAAAATATGTAACATGGTTGATATGTACAAGCAACAAACCTTTTTTAATATATACGTTTTATTAAAAAAAATAAAAAGAGCAACAAAAACATAAAACTAGCGGGATATTTGACCTTGTTTTTGTGAAACTAACGCATCAGTTGCGTTTGATGGAAGCGGCTGCAGTTCTCAGTGAGTTCTCTAGGTGTTCGTCAGAGATTTTTGATGAAATTTTACTCTTCCTGTGCTTCATTCTTGACAATGGTTGTTCACAAATGTACGTACTGCCAAAAAGTGATGACATGAATAAGCCATGATTGTGAGAGACATGATCACATTTTCCTTTGAGTTGAATATCTGATTGCAACTCTATACATTCAATTTGAAAATTTGCAGGTAATGTATTTATGTTGACTAAAATGAAGTCACAAATATACCAAAAAATTGATGATTTTTTTGGCAATCGTGCAACCTATTCTCAAATTCCTTTATAAAAATGGAAAGCAAGGCTGCATATTTTTCACTGTTCGCAGGACTATGTTTAGCCAGCATATCAAAATGCATGAAAATGTTTGCCGTGACTTGAGTTAGCACTGCACTGTGCCATCCCCATGTCCTGATCTCAGCTCAGCGCTCATCGCACTCCGATGGGTTGGTTGTTGCTGAGTGATGGGTGTGCGCCTGGCAGAGCAGAGCTGCCGCCACGATGACGTGACCCCAGGGGTCAGGCCGCAGAACGAGCTGTGCTGGTGCTGCAGGTTGGACATGCCTGCAGTCATGTCTGGCAGTATCTTCCATGTTTCCTGTGTGTTCCTGTGGGTCTGTTGATAGACCAGTCTACAGGAAATCAGCTAGATGGGTCTTGTAGGTATGTCGTCCCATCCCGTCTCTCAAGTCCCAGAAGAATTGCACCTAGTTTAACAAAATTTCCATAAAGTTGGGTTTGCCCTTTGGTGACAAGAAAAAAGAAACCTTTGCTCCCGTTATGAAGCCAGCAGCAGTTAGCAGCGATGCTAAGTGTACTAGGCAAAGCTGCATATGAATGTCAGAAAATAACTGTACGTTAAATTTTTCTAAAAAGACAGTTTTGCTTACTATTTCACTAAGAAAATTTTATGCAAAATGTTGTCAGAAAAATCAGATTCCAAGCTTTCTTTTGTAGTTAATCGTAAGCTGTTCAAACTAAGTAACATCATCAATGGGTGTCATTGCATCCGAGGATGGGTTTGTTTGTAGAGTTAAATCTTGCAGTTTAAATACTTCTAAACTTTGTACTGGAAATTCCAAATAGGACTATTTTTTGTCTGCTTTCTTTCAAGGCAGCATATAATTTTATTAGATGTAATCAATACATTGTAAAATTGGTAGTTTATTTACTTGGATTTTTAACTCTGCTGATACCGAATAGTAGGAACGTTGGTGATAACGTTGATCAAGGAATAGCTATTACTTTTTAGATCCTGTAGTGTATTAGTGCTTCTTTCAAATCAGAATGAGACTTGGCAGCAATCTGTATCTGAATGAAAGTCTTGCTTTTTTCTATTAAGGAGATTAGGAGATTGTGGTAGATTGTGTTAGGTGTGTAGATGAAGTATGATATTGGTAGATTGCACGGTGGGTGTTTCTGAGGTGATGGAATGTCTTGTTTGATATATTTGGATGGCTCCTGTGTTTGGTTTTGATAACAGCCTACCATTTTTTATAGTTTGCAGTAACACAGTATTTATGTATGGATGCATAAAGTTTATTCTGTTCGTATAATGAATGATTTATCTAAAATCAGCTCATTAAAATTCCAATTTTGGAGTTCTATAATAAGTTCAGTAAGTTTGGAGTTCTATAATAAGTTGGAGTTTGTTGAGGGTATTTGCTCCTCCCAATCCCTACCCTTTGTGTTTCAACTTCATCGTATGCAACGTACGAAAACAGCTCAAATTATTTTGGTATTTGATTTGCGTACTTCTAGACACAGTTATATGTAAAGCGGCTGCATTTCTTTGTTTCCAAAGCCTAAATTCATTAAATACATACGTGACATTTTCAGGACTTGGGTTTGCCTTTAAATTGAGAGGCTACGATTTCACTGTATCGGCTCTGTTAGCTGTGGTGTTCTGTCATGCTACTAGAAGGAAGATAAATAGTTGGTTAATTTCACTGCTCTCGAAACAGCAATATTGTACTTAATTCCAAACTGAGATCATTTTGCATGTCTCATCACATGTTGGAGAGGAAAATATATGTAGATAATACCTCCGCACTACAAGTCCAGGGGGTACTGCTGACACAGAATATGTGGAGAATTTCATTCTTGCAAGAAAGAATGGAAAAATAATACACTGTTGTTTATGTGGTGGTGATATATATCTTGGAGACATATGTTAGCTCTTGGAATATTGGATGCTCTCTAGGTGAAGATGCATTGCTCCGTTTTAATAAAAATATTTTTATGTATATTTTGGGTAACGGCCAAAACTCTTACAAATAATTTGAGCTGAAGGATTAAGTAGATATCTTGAAACGATCAGGGTGGATCGTTTGGTACCTGGATATGAACAGGCACATACAAAAATAAGATAATGTATTTCCTTGAAAACTCTGGAGTACTTCTGAATGTTGTAAAGTTTTAAAATTAGTTTTAAAATTAGTCTTGATATTAATTGAAAAATATTTCATACCCTTATATTAAACTACAAATACATGTCCGAAGTTCCACATGGAGACTGGACGTATGGCTAACAGTAGAAAATAACACAATGAATGAAATACATTCATACAGAGAATGAAATACAGCTGAGGCTCTGTCCTTCAGTGTTGCTGTTTGGACGTGAATAAAATGACTCTCAAACTCATTTTGGGTGTTTACATACATGTCAGAATACTGAAAGGCATTGCTAAAACATGCATTGAGTTTCTCAGTGTTTACTTTTCTTACTGTTTTCCTCTACTGGATTGGAATGCTTTATAAAGTCCAAGCATTGCACACCTTTTGTTTTCCTTGCACAGTTAGGATACATGCATTCATGCCAAGTTAGACAAGTTAAGGCCTTCAATAACTCTGTACAGAAATCAAGTTTCTCATCTCTGAATCTGTTGTATACCTTTTCAAAATATGTATGTATATTTGTGTTGAAGGGTACCCATAGTAGGAACAAATGTAAAAAATATTGAAATGAGTTGTTGAAGTGGAAATGTTGTTTTGCTATTAATCATTCAGGGGCACAATTGTGATGCATTTGTCTAGTAAAAGTATGTGCATTATGGTGTTTCTCAGGGTTGGCAACAGGAGCTAAAAAAAATCCAGTAAAAAAAGAAGTATCTATTTTGAACTCAGTGAATATTTTTGTACTGTTTTTAAAAAGTCTTAAAAATTCAAGTAGTTTGTTTTTTAAATATTAGATTACATTCCAATTCTAATTTCACTTAAAAGACTTCCGTAATAAAATGACGATTTTCATCAGTGCAATTACTAGTTGATTTACTTTGGCATAACGTTTTAAGCCTAGAGACACGAATGACACACTTGGCTGTTGAATGAGACATTCTGAGATTGTGAGGAGAGTGGATTTTCATCTTCTTTTTAAGTTATCCTTGTGCCAAACTTTTGTAGAGGCTGCAGAGGTGATTATTTCATATTAAATAAATGTTAGTTTCCTTATATAAACTTTTGGAATGTACATTCTTTTGTCGTCACATCACTTCCATTTTAGAAAATTTCCAGATTTGCTGTGAACCTAAATGGAAGCAAGCTACCTTCTTATTGTTTCCTAACTGAGTAATACTTCTCTTTTATATGTAAATTTTGTTGGTGAATTTGTGTTTCAGACACAGGAATGAGAAGACTGCTAATGAATTCCTTAAATTTGGAAAATCGTAGCAATAGTTGTCTAGCAGAAATCAAGGGAAGACACGTATGTGTACATACACACACACATACTTATTAGTCTTACATTATATCAAGTGATTAAAAGATACATTGCATCTAGGAAAGATAGAGGGACTACATAAGACAGAAATGAAATTATGTGACACAAAATTGAAAATGATTTTGCTTATTTTCTTCATCTGTTTCTCTTGAAGGATTGTTCATCATCAGAAGAATATAGTGTTGCTGCAGCATTGCTACCCCTGACAACTGCTTTCTACAGGGTAAGCGTTCAGTAGTCTTCGTTAGAAACCACTCCTGTTTTGTATATTTTGATGTACCGTTGTTAAATGGAAGAAAGTAATGATGGGAGCTGTATGACGAGTAGGAAGCCTAATTCAAAAATTGATTGATGTCAATGGAAGTCTTTTATGAAGAAATATTATTTCTGTTTTGTTTCATTTTCTGCTCTTATGGCCTCTAGTAATGGCCCAAAAGATCCACATGCCTCTTTATCTTGAGAGGTACAGAGGGAATGCAGAGGAATTGTAGCAGTGTAGTTAGCTTCCTCACCTGGTAAAGTACAATCAAATAGGGGGAAAAAAAAGGCACTAAAAAACAAAACAAAAAATACAAAAAAACTATTTTGTTTCATTTCGAGTATCATGAGTGTTGAAATAAGCTTAGTTAAGTTTTGATTTCACAATCAAGGAGAACAGCAATCTGCATTGAATGTAGAATAATTATGTCTTGTATACACTTCCAGTTTCAGTAGAAGTACTGAGATCTCACACAATTTCTCACAAAAAGTTCACTGAAGTCTTTTGTGTAATGAAATAGTCTCCTACTTACTACTTAACTCTGAAGTTACACATTCTGGAAGTTGTGAGACCCCGGATGTGAGAAACATGATGATTTTTTAATGTTCCAGACCTGAACTAAAAAATAAAGTAACCTGACTGTTGCTTGCAAAAGCCAGCTGTTAATGCATAATGGAAAAAGAATTTTGTTTTTCCCAGATCTAATCCTCAGGTTCAGTGATGGTCCCCTTTGGTATGTCCCATTAGATACAATTGTTTGGCAAAAGTACTTATTTTGGTATAAAACTTTGTTATTCTTACTAAACACAAACTGATGTGTTTTTCAGCACATAAGATCAGTAGACAAACTTTGCAGTGAACAGTTAAAACCAACAGTCTATAAGTTCTGCTTGGAATTTGAGTCAAAGTGAAACTTTCTGAAACATTTTTCAGCTTCTCTAGAGATTTTCAATATTTTGTCCAAGACTGGAATTAATATGTTATACCTGACATGAATGTGTGTAGAAAAATGATCTGTATCAATATTCTTAAATTATGAAAAATGGGTAACATTCTTCCCACCCCCTTCAAATCTCCCTTTACAACCTTTTGGAGGGATTCCTGCTCTACAGTTACACTAAACTAATGTTCCTCTTTCCCTGTTTTGAGAAGAAGTCGTATCAAATCCTCCTGCGTTTCTTTTCTTCTTTTACCTTCCTGCTTTCTAACATATTAACTTTTTATAAGTCTTTTGTTTACTGGCTCTTCTTTACAGAATTCTTGGATTGGTAAAAGTTTTGCTACTTAACAAGGCATATTGTTGTTCTGTCTCGAGAGGAATGTACAAACTGAAATTAAGATGATTTGGGGGATTAATTGTTTCTTATTAAAATACATTCTTTCAAAACTGATATGGTTGCACTGTCAAACTATGCCATGGCCTTTTCTGCTGACTTGCTTCTCAATTAAACTAGTGTATGCAATGTTTTTTGTACACACACATGCACACACATTTCAAGCTGTATTTCACTTTTCTGTAGGCAGAGTACAGGTATTCAAATATTGTTGCTTCAATATGCAGAAATGTCTTGCCTCTGCTGTAAGTGTGATTGTTTTTATTCTTTCCAAAAACAGTGAAGTAGTGGTTGGAATATGTACTTGTTTTTACTGATGTTCCTGTTATCAGAACACCATGTTTAGTGCCAGAAGCATACTAAATATTATTTCACATGGCCACATCGATAATACACAGTGTTCTTAGTAACCAGGGGTAGACAGGAATTGGGAATCTAATAGAGATAGGTTTCCATTTTTGTGTTCAATTGGTGTTACTGCTCAAGAGTATTCCAAATAAAGTTAACAGTAAGAAAGCCTGTAATAAATCTAAGAACGTTGTAGAATTGTATCCATCAAATAGATATATTACCATCTGTATTTGCTATTATTATGGGAAATTATGATGGGATTTCATTTCAGCATTTTATTGTTAATGTCATTCCTGATACTTGAAATAATAAAGGAAGTTACACAACATCGCAGTACCTTTGTTAGAGGACTATCATGAATCTGAAATGTTAAGTTTCAGGATATGCATTCATTACCTGGCTTGAAAGAGAGCACTAATGAAATAATTACTTGTTCTTCCTAAACAGCTTTACTGTATGTGGGTGTACACAGTGAAGACAGCGTTTGAGATGTAGAAATGATAAGAAAGATGTGTTTTTGTGTTGAATCCAGCACATGAAACCAAGAAACTGAGCAGAAAGGGAAATATATTCCTAGAGTTAAGGTTCTGGAATGGTCTCATGAAGTAGCCAAAGCTCTAGCCTTGAGGTACTTAAAAATATTCTCGGGAAAACAGTATAAAATATATGGTAAGGAATAAAATATAAGTATAAATAAAGTATACAATACATAGTACAGAACATGCTTGTGTCATCTGACAGGTCTTGCCCATGTCCTAATGTCTTTGCTTACATAAAGCTTGGTCTTGGGTTTTTCTACATGTATCTAATTAAAATAACAAGAAACATCATGCTGTGTGCAGCATCCTGTCAACTCTTGGGATGTCTGGTGAAACTTCAGAATTCCAACTCTTGAAGTCTGGTTATTAGCCTGTTATGACACTTGATCAGTCAGGATTTGATCACAGAAGTACTCTAACTCATAACTGGCAAGATTAAATTCATAGACAAGAAGTCAGTGCTGGTTACATATTTGTGGCCTGGAGAAATATTTGAATTTTTCTAGAAAAAATGGTCAGAATGCTCTTTAAAATTTTAGATATTAGATATGAGCTGTTAGCATGGTATGACTCATCAGTGACAGTGGACTTCTTGATGTGTACTGTTAATGTCACAAAAACAAACAACTTTGGCTTCTGGGTTAGAAAAAGGTTTTAGTTTACTCTTAGTAATACTGTTGGAATTATGTTTAAAATTGAAACAATATAAATAAAATGTCTTTATACATGAATTTTTCCATGTTTTTTTAGGTACAGACGGCCCATGCTCGTTTAGTATGCGGTCATTCCTTTCTGTGTATAAGATAGAAATGTGCTATTCTGTACTATTCTGCCTGACAGTTGTAAAATATCGTCCTTGTCAGATTCACAAAATTTGGATGTACCATTTTAGTTATGTCTGTTTGTAGGGTGGCAAGTTGTAGTGTAGACTACTCTGTATTTCTTGAAGGTTCGCGTGCAGCAAGAGCAATGATCATTTCTACGCACCAGTTTCACCCTGCCCACTGGACAACAGGCAAAGGGAGCAACATGTCTCTTCCTCACTGCTATTCCAAACCACAGTCTGAGCCTGCTTCTCCCATCTTCCTTCCTTTTCAACTGAGGTGATGTTCTTCAGTATGATGCTTATTGGAAGGGTTGGAGGCAAGGATTGATTCTTCTTCTTCTTATGCTGTCAAACTTAGAATAAAATTTCAATTGGATACAGATACCAGTTTTTGTTCAGTGAAACACTGGAGAAATATTATGCAGACTAGGGCTCAGTGAAATCCTCAGGTTATGCCATTCCTAAGATATTCACGTGCATGTCTGCCCATTTATCATTTGTATTCCATACAGCTGTGTCTTTCTCTGTTGAGAAGAAAGTAGAATTAATAGAATTACTTCTAAAAAGTCTACGCACGTTTGGTAAATCATTTTACGTAAAGCTTTTAAATATATTACAAAACATTTTTTCAGGTCATCTTAGGAATTATGCTAGTTGTATTTTTGAGATGAAACAGAAATAAGTGTTTATTGGAAGTGATTTTCTGTTTAAGCATTTTTTAATCTTCAAGGCGAGTGCAAAATTGCAATTTAAAGAAAAAGAAATTAATGATAAAATGTGAAACTGGAAAAATTTGGCACTAAAGTACCAATATAAATAATCCTATTTTTTTCCACAGTGGCAAATCTATGCTCTTCTACATAGCATAATAACAAAATCAGATGAATGTGAGTATATACTTTCTGAGCTGTAATGAACTACAAAGTTGCAGTAACCATTATGGCAGACATACAATGGATGAAAATCTTCACACCTCAACGTGCCTAAATAAATGACCACTTGTCTCCAGAGCATCTTAGGTGTGGGAAGGATTCCCAGTTATAAAGATAAGGGCATTCTATAAAGATGGAAGTAACAGTACTAGGGACCTTGAGAGTAATTTATCATATTTTAAATTTTGCCATCAAACATTTTTTCTGAGACATACCCAATTCCAAGTCAATTATGTACCAGAAGCATCATAAAATAAAATGTTCCCTCTCTTGTTTAGCATCAGCTACAAAGTCAGAGAAACCCCATGATGAAGGGCTGGAATCAGTGAAATATTGGCCCATATTGTTTTAAGAAAAAAAAGGGGGGGGGGGAAATTTGGTACTAATATTATCTCTGTTATATTACACCAAATATTAATCTTTATTTTAGTGTTTGTATAAATGCCATAAAATTTTGTACAGTTAGTGAGTGGATGAGGCAGTTGATTTTCAAAAACAAAATTGGTGTTTTTTGTTTTCAATATTTAACGTGAGTTGTCATTCTTAACTTGTGTTGCTACTCACCTGTGACTGGCCCAGGTTATTCTTACAAACAGTGGTGCTTGCTGCTTAGCCTTCTATAAAGCTAACAAGACTTTCTGTAGCGTGTTAGCTTTCTATACTGATAGATTTTCGTTCTTACTTCTATCTACTGGTTTTCCTTCTAATCATTTCTATCTTACTCTGATCTGCTTGGGATGAAACCACGTTTTCTTTAGCATTCTCTGCTCTCGCATTGTTGGCTTTAGTTTAGGAAACTCCCATCCTGAAAGACTTCCTTTATTATCCTGGCAAGAAGCTTAGTCTCCTTCCATTAATTTTCTTCTTGTGTCTCTATCCTGCCTGTTCTGATGCAATCTTAGTCCATGTGAATGTTTTCATGACTGAAATGGTGTTAAATAACGTCGGTTTTAGTGGGGTTCTTACTCTTATTTATCCATTCTCAGAATTTCTGTTGGTGATTACTGAAATGAAATATTATATTAAGTCTCATGCTTAAAAGCAGCGAGAACATGCCTGTATCATATAACAGATGCTATGGAAGAAACAGAACCATGAAGAAGACAATGTATGTAAACAGTAGTGCAAATAAAGACATCACCTGGGAGAGAAGAAAGCTTTTTCTGCAGTACTTCTAATGAAGTTATAAGTATCAAAAGAATTTTGTGTTAGCTTTCAATGTTGGATATTGCTGTTATTTTACTAACAGAGCCACAATGCTTCTTTGTATCAGCAGACATTGTAATGTTTCAATTCCGGAAACCCCTCTGGCTTGCGAAGAGAGACAATGGTAAAGAGAAGGGAAAATGTAAAATGGCATGATAGACAGGCATCATTTTGCAGGACTAGAGGTGGGCTTAACTCCTTTCAGGTGATGTCAATTTTATAAGGAAAAAATAGGTGTTTAAGCTTTAGGATGAAGTGAATTCCTAGACTTCTGGAGTTGAACAAAACCGCCATGCAATGTATTTACAATATAAGCTAGATTTTAACATCTGAATTCAATATGTCAATTGCTTTTCCATATATCATCTTGTATAACAATTCTTCATCGGGAGATCTAGTCATTTTGCATGTATTCAAGCTGTCAAGCAAAACACTGGTCAAGGACAGTTTACAGTATTATCAAATTTGTATGTTAGTATTGTTCGCATTACTGGAAAATCCAGGAGCCCTAATTGTGGGCCAAAACTGCTTCGCTTACTTTTATGCCAAAGAACACAAAGATGATGATCCCTATCCTTAAGAGTTGACCATAAGAATTTGAAATAAGTAGAAATACTTGAAGCCAGCCAGTTTAGGGCACAGGAAGGAAGCTGTAGAGCTGTCATCGTTATTAGCTGTGCACCAGTAGCTTAACTATGGCTGGAGCCTTTACAGGTGTGACATAAAAGCAGTATTTTACTGAATTTTGAGAGAGGATAATGTAGTTACTTGGTAGGTGCTCATGAATTTGAGTGTGGTCATTGAAAAAAGTATTACAGTGGTTGTCAAAGTTCTATCGATATTTCCAAACACTTTCCCATTCAAGGGTCTTTATCAGTTCATTAGGAGGTCCCTTCATATAAAGATTATAGTTCATCAAATTATTTTTGTAAAAAGCAGTCATACTCTTTAAGTTAAAACAGGACTCTGGGGATTCCAGTTGGCTATGTTTGAGTGGTTTTGCAGTGTCACAAATGCCACCATGTCATCTCTGACCCTTACTACTTTGTGTACGTTGTTCTTGAATGGATACATGTCTGCAGAACACATCTTACATATTTGAAGGTAGAGCGTATCTCAAGTTCAAAGGTATTTTTAGGTGAAAAAAATCTGGAAAATTTAAAACAAAAATGTATGATGTGACTGTTTAGCACATTTGTGGGAGAAACTACACATTTTTTTTAACCTTTATCTTTACAAAGAATTTTGGAAGTGAATTACTGAATTACATCAACTTTGCTCAGTTGAAGAAGCTTGCTTTCCCAGAATGATAATGACATGATAAAAATGAAGGGAACTTTGCTTTCTTCAGTTCCCGTTCTCAGTGATTTGTGGGAGGAAGAGAAGTTGTTGGTCAGGAAAAAAAAACACTCCTTCCGCTTCCCCTCAATAAAATTAAAAGTAAAGATAAATGTAGCACTAAATGCTTAGTTCTGTTACTGGGAAACTGATCCATTATCTCCTAGAATAATCAGAAACCTTTCCATTGTATTGCCACAAGCATTGGTTTACACAGTTTATAATTCCTCCTGATTCCACTTGAACTCACTTTCTGCCAATGATGTGGAACTGTGATTTAATACACTGGAATGAAATAACAGGAGGATTTAAAATTGAATACTTTATTACCCCTTTCAGGATGAGTAGATGCTCTACTAAGTGGGCTTTAAGTTTCATGTCAGGTCGCCAATAATTCCAATTCTTTGGTGAAAGGACTTGGAATTTCCCAAAGCGGTACATGCAGTCACACAGATGCACGTTTGCTGCTGAGTCACCTAATGCCAAAGGATTATGGTGAAATTTTAAACAATTTTCAAAAAACTCTGTCACAATTTGAAAAACTCTTAAGATGGATTCAACACTGCAGCTGTGAATTTGTGAAATCTGTCATTAAACTAATAGAATTAAACCTCGGTGTACAAAGTCATTGTAATCTCTGTTATGAAATCAGAATTAAGAAAAAAATACCAGGTATTTCATCTGTTGGCAGAGGAAAGAAACCAGCACATTATCCTCTTGGAATTTAACCTTATTTAGAACTGTGAAGTTCTAAAATGTTTTGTTTGCTTGGTGTTAGTTTGTTTGGTTTTTGGATTTTTTTTTTGCGCCTTCTTAATATCCATCATTCTAAATGATTTTAGTTTATCTGGTGTGGCCTCTATATAACAGAACTTTGTAAATCTCATTGGTACCTCTTTGGAGGAAGGAGTTTGTTATTGTGTATTATTTAATGTTACATGCAACTTGGTGTTAGCATACATTTGTCTGTCTTAGTACACCTATAAAGATATTTTGAGATATTCTGTATGGCTTTAAGTAACGTATAGTAAATTATATGTGATCTTCAGCAACTTAGGATTAAAGACAATATGTATTTAGATATTTTGGTCATTTTTTCCAGGAAATGTATACAACAGGTAAAACTCCATCCAGAATTACATCCCAATTTTGCAAAATTCTAGAATTCTATTGCCCTCTGCTGGTTTAGTATACCCACATGTGATTAGGTAGCACTGAATAATAAGTGAATTAGACTTCATTTTTCATGGTGAAATATTAATACATTGGCAGTCTAAAAAATCACTTACTACTCACACTTTGAAGTATTTTAAAATAGAAATTAATCAGCACGTAATCCTGTTTGGGGACTTTCTGAAGGTAGGAGAGGTGGCAAATTGTTTTATGTTTCTGAGGTTGGAGGATTGGAGAAAATGCTTCATCTAACATTTTATGCCCCTTTTTCCAAAGCAGTAAAAAAAAAAAAAAAAAAGCTAAAAAAATAAAAATGGAAGCATATCTATTACTTTTGCATTTGTGACCTTTCCCCACGTTTGTATGCGTAATAGATATAATAGATGTGAATATAATTGTATACTTTAGACCAATTGGAAAAACTGATTGTTGAACTGATGTTTTTTGACTTATATTGTCCATGCTGCAATCAGTCAGGCTTGAAGACATATTCATATACAAGTATACTTCTTTCAGTATTTGTATGCTGTGATGAATATTGGTATGTGCATGTTGTGATGCAGTGTTGTATGCTAAGTTAATGTATAGACAAGCCTCACTCCTACAGGAAAGTCTATGTAGTGTGATCCTCTGGACTTGTTAGAAGTCTTTGGAATTTATCAGGTGTCTGTGTGGGCACAGCAGATGTGAATACAGGACTGGGTCATGGAATATGTTCGTATGCAGAACTTGGTTTAAGTCATCTTGAGGAGGGGCACTGTGTTTCCTGTATTGAGTGGTACCTATTCATGATATGTGATGGTTGGTACATAGCTTCCTCTGAAAGTAATGCCTCCTATTTATTTCCATGGAAACTACAAAAGATACAAAGAGCCCAATAACACTATTTGACAGAGCAAATTCTCAGCTACAAAACACTGTTTTTCAACATAGTCACCACTGTTAGCTATGAACAGTGAACAAGGGCCTGCATGCCGTGCTCATGAAAATCTGCAGCAATGGAGGTGACCTACTGATTCACAGCTGCTATGATGGTGTCATTGCTAGGAAAATGTTGCCCATGCTGTCCATCTTTCGTCAGCCCAAACAGATGGAAGTCAGAAGGCACCAATTACAGACTATAGGGTGAGTTTGTTAGGATATCCAGGCAAGATTGACAGTGTGTTCCACGATTTTCAAACTGGTATGATGCCTGGCAGTATCGTGTTGCAAGAGAAAAGTTGTCTTCTTCTCTGGTCTGACTCTGGAAGTTTGAGCTTTCAGCTCAGTCAGCGTTGCAATGTAGCAGTTGGAGTTCATGGTTTTTCCAGATTCTAGGAAATAAAGGAGGATCACCCCTTTCCTATCCCAATGAACATCACTTCATCTGCTGAGGGCTGTGTCTGGAACCTTTTCTACAATGAGGAATTCACATATCACCATTCCGTGGACTGCCGTTTTGACTCCAGCTTGCAGTGGTTACACCACATCTCATCACTGGTAATAATGCGAACCAGGAAACTGTCACCTTCAGCTTCATCTTGGTTCAGTAGGTCCAGAGAAATTTGCATATGGTGTTCTTTCTGTTCCCATGTAAGCATTTGCGAGACACACTTGGTGCAAACTTTGTGATATTCCAATATTGCCACCATCATTTTTAATGCACTGAAGCCGACATTCAGGTCTGTGCACAGTTCTCTGGTCATAATCAGCTGTTTCACATGAATGATGCTGATTGAGGCGCTCTTCATTTCATGGTGTCACAGCTGTGCATGGCTGTCTGGACCGTGGCTTGTCTTTCACACTGCTGTCACCACTGCTGAAACACACCACCCTCAGCCTCACTGTGCTCACATCCACTGTTTGGTCTCCATAAATGTTCAGCAAGCATCGATGAATGTCAATGGGTGCCATTTTTTACACACGGAGGAGTTCAGTTCCACACCTTTGCTTCATCTCCACTTCCATGTCAGATGCCATTGTGTCAGACTGCCCCTCTGCTGCCATCTGTCACATGGCAACAACATGTAAGAGAATATTGGTGGGGAGGTTCAGCCTCTACTGGCATCCCACCAACATCTGTCTCTGATGTCATGGGCCAAAACAATAAAATAGGAGGCATTTATTTTGGATCAGCCCTCATACTTGACTGAATGTCTGCATAAGCAGCTCCAAGATGGGACGTAACCTTTTAAAGTAGCCGTCTTGCTATGTCCTGGATGGTCTTTAAACTTATACTTGGAGACTTCTAGGAAGAACGTTACCCAACATAGAGGGAGTGCTGTGCTCCCCGTTGGTACGTAGAGAGGATTGGTGAGGGATTTCACAGGTGTTGTGGTAGTTTCCCCTCCGAAGTCAAACAGATAAACCACAGCACAGTGATTCCTTGAGGAGCTCAGAAAGTTTTTGTTTGTATTCAGCAGCATTCTCCTTCTTTCCTCTCTTCTTCTTCTCACCACAAATACCTGAACCGATAACCCAGAATACAAGTTGGAGACAGAAATTGAGTTTAATTCTCAATGTTCTGGAAATACAGTGCTGTTGAGTTTGCTCTTTCAAGAGAGAGGCAGTGAAATCCTAGGTAACACCTGTGAGAAAAGAGCAGTCTCGGGTATATTCATATTCTACTCTTTTTTTTTTTTAACACTTTTTCCAATTTCGCAATAAAGAACTCGATCCTTTGCTTTGCTAGAATAAACTTGCTTTCTTCTTTAAGCTTGCATGGTGTAGCAGATAATGACAGATGAGTCACTGTCAGTGCAAAGCATGCTTTTCCAGAAGCAGGCAATCTAAACAGTGTCATGTAATAGAGAAGCTCTTGGAACACCTGCACCTGACAGTTCGTCTGGGAGATCTGGGAGTTGATGCACGTTTTTCACTGAGCTACAAGTATCATTTTCTGTACGAGAAGTGTCCAGTGCCAGGAAACTGAGGGAAAAAAATCTAAGCAGATATTATCTTGTGTTGTCTTTTGTGGGGGAATAATGCAGATATAATGCCCGATTGCAGGAAATTGATGTAGTCTCACATAAACAGTCCCAAATCCACCTTGTGTTTTCTCAGACAGTGGAGTGTATGTAATTCATTATTTTGATATGGGTGATACCTGTTTCATATGTAATGTGGCTGGGAGGTGGTGGGATTTCTTTTTGATTAAGTGCCTAAAGTATGTTGAGAGAACTTTGTGTACTTTGCAGAATATGACTCATTTTCTGGGTGGTATTACAATTTACACCTCAATGATCATTTAGGCTATTAGACAGACAGCTTTAGATTAAGGGCTTGATCTGTTCAGAACTATTTTTATGATTTTCTTCTGGGTTGTTTTTTAAGCTTTTGGTCCTTAAATCCTCCCTTATAAGTATAAAATTCTTTTGCTGCCTCCTACGTTTGTCCTGTCTGGCAGAAATTAATTGTCAGGATGAGGAGAAAGAACATGCATGTCAGTGTAGTTTAGCTGTCCTATGGAAAGATAGGTGAAGATTCATGTTATTCACGTAGTATTGTTTGATGAAAAACTGAACTGCAGTTTTACTTAAATGGGAGAAATCCAGTGCGAATTCCTTTGAATGCCGCAGTAAACGGTGGGGCCCACTCGATGTATCAGATGAGTTCCCTTTCTAGGCTGACTAAGCACCCTCAGGGTGGAAAATGTTACAGACCCTTGAAGCTTCATGAAATGCTTCTATTTGTACCAAGAATATTTTACTGCAGGGATTTTGACTGCATAGGAGCAGCCGTGCACTTCTTAAGGTTGGTATTCATATTGCTTTGTCATAAATTAATGGAAACATGGTGAAAATCCCAAATGATTTTGCTCAAAATAATTGGCACAGCTGAGCCTGGAACTACAAGTCCTGACTTTGATTCAGTGCTCTGGCCACAGTCAGGCTTTGCCATTTGTTTCAACACAAGCAGGTGATGAGAGGGATAATATTTATGATAGTGTAGCCTTTTGACGGATTTTCTTTCATCCTTTTGTAAACAGACTATTTTTATGTTGCCTGGGAGTTAACTGTCAGTACTGATTTATGTCAATATACTTGAACATAAATCTCTGTCCTTTAAAAACTGCAATTCATACGTGGCTGTTAATGGTTTTAAATTACGAGTGCAGGAATGGCATGTAAAAGCCCCTCAGCTTTTCTGTCATGTTCATCGCCGTGTGAAAATCATTTGATATATTTTTATTTCTGGAACACTTATTACAGACCTGCAGTTATGAGTTTTAACTTCCTTTTAAACGTTCAGACCCAGTAATGCTACACCTGGGGTACTGTGTTCAATTCTGGGCTCCTCAGTCTAAGAGAGGCAGGGAACTACTGGAAGGCAGTCCAGCGAAGGGCTGGGCTGGAGCATCGCACGTCTGAGGGAGGGCTGAGAGAGCTGGGGCTGTTCAGCCTGGAGAAGAGAAAGCTCGGCGTGTCTAGAAGGATGAGGAATCTCATCAGTGTGTGTAAATACCTCCAGGGAGGGTGCACGGAGAACAGAGCCGGGCTCACTCTGGTGGTGCCCAATGACAGGACAAGAGGGAGTGGGCACAAACTGGGAGATAGGAGGTTCCCTCTGAACATTGGGGAGCACTTCTTTATTGTGGGTGTGATTGAGCACTGATGCGAGTTGCCTGGAAAGATTGTGAAATCTCCACCTTGGAGATGTTAAAACCCACCTGGACATGGGCCTGGGCAGCCTGCTCTGAATGGCCCTGCTTGAGCAAGGGATTGGACCAAACAAACTGCAGAGACCCCTTCCAACCTTAACCATGCGGCGATCAGTGGGAGACTATCTGAGCTGTTCTGTTCTGTGATTTAACAGCTAGATCAAATGTGGGAGCTATTACTGTGCAATCACTTATCATTTCCTGTGAGCTACCAGAAACTGCATCACAACTGAAGCTTGGGAGTCTAAACTAAACATGTTTCAGTCTGTATTGAATAACAAAAGTCTCATTTAATGTAATTTACATCTTCCAGGTATTCAGATTTTTTTTAACAAGTTACCATGGAGTTTTGATGAAATTCTGCGTGATTAAACAAAATTTATATTTATCACTTTGATGGTTAATTCCAAGCAGATATTTCAGTTGGCTAAATGTTAGTAGCAAGTTATAAATCATTTCCTCAAACATACCATTTCAAAGGACCTTGTCTTCGATAGGGAATGAATAAATGGCACACAATCAGGATTTTCAGTTCATGTTGTACTTGGAAGAGTGTAGCGTGGAAAATGCAGTTCAGAGAATTGCAAAACCAGAAATCTGTAAACTAGACTAAAATCTTCAATAACAATTTTCTAGCCTTACACTTGCACATACTTGCTGCTTACTGAGGAAGTATTATACATAATGGCTGATGGTGTGATTGTAGAATTATAAATGTGAGATTGAGTAGTATTTGTGCTTTAGAGTGAAGTGTTTTACAACTTGCAAATGTCCAGAAGGATGTCCAAAGATGTCCAGAAATTGACTATTTTCTTCAGTTTTACTGCAGAAATAAGCAGCTATTTAGATTACAATCTTCTTTATTATATGCAGTATAAAAATCAATTATGTGGACTTTTTTTCAGAAATTAAGAACATACTGTATGTCCTTCATAACTTTCATTCTTCATAACTGGAGTCCTTGAAATAAATTTCCTTCTATGTATATGGTTATCAGAAATATTAAAGAACTTGCTGAAAGACCAGTGCCACTTTATTTAATAGACCTGCTTGGGAAAAAAAAAAAAAGGACGTTTTCATGCTGAGTGGTGTAACTGTAACAATTCCGGTTTTGTTTGAGACCTTAGTGTAGGGATCCAGACTCTTGGGAGTTCAGGAACATACCCCTTCAGCACTCTTTCAGGAGCTGAATTTGTGTCATGCAGTGCAGTAGATAATGATTTATCTGATCTTTTGCTGTTGCAACAAATGCAGCCTGTTGGAAGGACTCAGTTGCCATGTACGATTGTTCTAAGTTTCATTGCTGTAGTTTGAATTCTGTGTAAAACGAGAAATAATTTTCATATATTTGAATACTTATTTCTGTGGTATAGGGCTGAAATACTGTAGTTTGTTGGTCAGAAAAATACTTTGTATTGGAATTGTGTTCTGTACTATCATCACAGGGTTCTCCCTCTGGAGTCTCATTTTTTCTCTGTGAATCAAGAAAGCCGTGCCTTGCACTGGCGTTGCGCTGGTATACAAGCTTCCTGTGCCTTAATTTCTTTAAGGGCGTAAAACTGGAGATAAATTCTCTTTCCTATATTACAGTACAAAAGATGAGATATATTGCATATTTCTTTGTGTGCAACAACAATTGATATATTTTTCAGTAGTCAAGTCATAGACTTTAACCAAAATGAAATAGTAGGGATATTTTGCCTATCTTGCACTTTTTTTTACTTACAGAAATTAGCACCTGGAGTTAGTCAGTTTGCTTACACCTGTGTACAAGACCATCCTATCTGGACTAACCAGCAGTTTTGGGAAACAACATTTTATAGCAATGTGCAAAATCAAGTTCGTTCCCTCTACCTTACGGCCAAAGAAGACAACCATGCAGCGCAATTGAGACAAAAGGTAGGAGAATATATTAAATATCAAGGTACTATTTTTACTCAGATTTTAGTTGATTTCTAAGTTATAGAGAGCTAAATTGTGTTTTTTCCAATTTTACCTGTTTTTCTCTCATTTTCCCCATGTTAAACAGATAATGATAATTTTCTATGTTCATATAAAGCTGTACTAATAGCATCCCAATTAGTCCAACACTTGTTCTGACTACCTTCGTCTATTTTAATATGATTATGTTGTGTGTGGTTGGATGTATCCACACTTAAATGTTTAGTATACATGTTATAGCTGAATGCACAAGAAATATCTAGAGCAAAAATTAAATAATTTTCCAGCTCGCTTATATAGCAAATAGTCTACCAAGAACAAAAATCTGCCTTACAAGATAAAGCTGATGATACTTGGTTATTTGCAAGTAATTACTGCAAAACTGTATCCTTGAGAAAGATTCTCCTGATTTTTAAAAACAAGTTAAGGCTCCTAAATATTCTTATATCATTTATTTTTGATTAAGAGGTCAGCTCAGAGAAAAAGTACAGAAAGAACAGTTTCACAGTTACTCATTTAATGTCTTTTTAAGGTGTTTAAAACACTTTACAGTGATGGGGGAAAATAATCACACGGATATTCAGTTCCGGATCTTTGGCAGCATACAATAACAATAAAAATATCGAAAACTTGTTTGCAAAGCGTTATCAATTTATGCAGCTTTAATTATTTTTATATAACACTTTTTTTTAAATATCATTTTTCTACGCTTATAGGTGTAGGTTTTTCCTGAGAATAGCAGCTAATCCTATAACAATGTGATAACTGGTAGCATTTCTGTTACATACAAGGTTTAAGGTAGCAGCAGTTCTAGTGTCTGATGTTACCAACATATAGGCCGGTGTCTGTTGAATGACATTGTCTGCTTTGTTAAAAGCATTTACTTAAACTGTCACGTGTTTGTATGTTAATTAGCTGAACTTAGTAGGAGAAAAAAACCCACTAACATTTACAGGTTACTATGTCCTTTAATAATTTAGCAGCAGATGTTAGGTCACTACTATCAGCTGTCAGGTTCCTTTATTCTGATTTCTTCAAGCTGTAATGTAATTTAGCTACATACCATTACGTAGTTAGTTCTAAGCAAATGCTAGAATTGGACTCTGACGTGCAAAGATATGAGTGTTTCAGCTGGTCTGGAAACTGTTTATACAAAAGCCTCACCTGAACATCCTAGGAATTTGGAGAATATTGCCCGCATCAAGCGATCAGCTGCATCCGATTAATGCCTGTTCTTATTTGAGCTAAGTAGATAAGCCAAGGAGAGCAGTTATATTAAAATCAGTAAACTACTCTGAAGAAACTTAAGAGATTGTGTAGCATGAAAAAATCAAGAAAGAAATGATGTTATTGGCTTAGGCCTGTTCATATTGTGCTATGCTGCTTGGATATTTCAGTAAAGTACCTTCTATCTTGAGTTATATAATTATACTCCCTTATACCATACTGCACATACCTATTTAATTTTTCTTTTCAAAAAGAATCTGATTTAAATAATTTAAGAATTTAAATAGTTAATTTAATAAACAATTCTTTGAATAAACATTGTTTTGACTAAAGATTGGTTATTGAGTTATAGCTTTGTGTGTATTTGTATGTCTTCTAGGAGAAAAATTCTGTAGGTCCAGACCATGATAAGACAGCAATGGATCTGGCTGCTGAACAGTTGCGTTTATGGCCGACTCTTAATAAACAAACTCAACAGGAACTAGTCCAGAATGAGGAAAGTACAGTTTTCAGTCAGGCAATTCATTTTGCTAACCTCATGGTCTACCTGCTAGTACCACTAGATACAAGTAAGAACAAGTTATTGAGAACATCAGCTGCTGGTGACTGGGAGAGCGGAAGCAACAGTATTGTCACAAACAGGTGAGTACACAAGTTCAGTGGTAGTCAGTCGTGATGGAACACGGTTTTCAAAAACTTACTGGTTTTCAGGGCTTACTCTAAATATCAGGTTATTTCAGTATCTTCTCTTCTTTACAAGGTTTTTGATTAAGGAGAGTGGAAATCTAACATGATTCCTCTTACATAATGAAACTTTATCTTGACTAATTTACTGCCACTTAAAGGAACATGAGAATTCTATTGCTTCAGTAAGAATTTTAAGTAATGTGATTGTTGGAGATGAACACTAGGGTATGATGAGAAAGACTCTGTTACTACTGTTACTTTTTCTGTAACTTGAAAAAAACCTTTCTAAACTCAAGAAAACATATGTATAACATCCTTAAGATAAAAATTTCTGTGCTGCTACAGCTTCAGGGAAGAAAGGCACTGAGGTCACAAAATACAGGACACTATACCACTGAGACAAATGTTAGATTTACTAGGGAGGCAGGAGGAGTATTAAGATAGTTACTTTCCCTAGCTCACAAATCAGGATTTCATAGTAAGACTTCCTCCCTCTCTATTGTCTTCATTATCACCTTTGATCAATCAAAATTCCCATTTAATAAAATTATAGAACAGTGTTTAAGGACACTGACATCAAGTAAATAGACTATGGGTATCAAACTCCCTATGGCTACTTTTTTCTGCTGAGAAAGCACCTCTAAGATCAGGCATTAAGATATGATTGTAAAATATGTTACAATGTATGGATCTGGCCCTTAATACTGTTTATGGGAAGTGTTTTCAGATGTTTCAAGTTGCATCTCCCACTGACTTGCTTGTATTTTCTCTGTGATGCACAAAAAACTTAGTCTTTTTTCACTTTTGAGTGCTTTGTTGTGCAACCATAACAGTCATTTATTTTTCTGTATGTAACAGAATCATCCATTTCTCTTTTATCATGGGTTGTGAATAATCTACTTAACTCTATGAAGAGAGGACACAAAACTTTTACTTCTAGGCAACTTATCCTTTTTTTTCTTTCATGGCTGTACTGCACTAGATTCATGGAGGAACAGTTATCCTGTGTTGTCATGAAGTTATGACAGTGTTAATGGTAGAGGGAATACAGTGTAATTTCTGGTACCAGCATATGTTTTCAGCAAGTGGTTTATATATTGTTATTAGAAAAAGATACAGCTTGTATGTATCTAGGTAGGTATCATAAATGTTTCACCAGCTGAATTTTACACTTGAAATTTCTTGTCTTTTATGTCCATAGTATTGCAGGCAGTGTTGCAGAGAGTTATGACACTGAAAGCGGATTTGAGGACTCTGAGAACAATGATGTTGCAAATGCAGTTGTACGCTTCATCACCAGATTTATTGACAAGGTTTGCACAGAGAGTGGAGTTACACAGGATCACATCAAGGGTCTTCATTGCATGATACCAGGTAAGAATTGTGACAAAAATGTGCATTTGCAGTCTTTCTTTTTTCTTTTTTTTTTTTCTAGTGCGAGAAATGCAGATTTTAGTTACTGTTAATTTTGGTGGAGATAGAAGATCAGATTTCTTTTCTAGACTATAATTGCTGTTGAATTTCAACTACTCCCTTGATGTTTAAATTTGAGAATTACACAATATCAAAGTTCTAATTAGATTGCAGCTTTCTCTTTCATGTTACGCCAGACTTCATTTATGGTATTACTGATTTTCAGGCATTGTAGCAATGCACATAGAGACTCTGGAGGCTGTCCATCGTGAGAGTAGAAGGCTTCCACCAATACAGAAGGCAAGTATTATGAAACATGTTTGTATTCTTTACAAGTATTAGAATCATGCAGTTTAGTCATCTTTTTTTTTTTTTTTCCTTCACAATGCTAGGAGGAAACATCAAAACATTGTAAGAAAAAATTCCACCAGTGATAAATAAAGTGCTTGGCTTTGCTCTCATGAAATATGAACTTAAAAAACTAGTAGAGCCAAACTTCTGATCATAAACAAGCTGTTGCATACCCACTGTTTTTTGAGACCCATTTCTCTTAGTTGAGTGCAAACTTCATCTCCCTTCTTTGGAATCAGTCTCATAACAATTTTGTTTTGAATCTCTTTGTGCCAAATATAACTAGGCAGAGGTATAACACTGGTATTCCTATTATACTTACACTAATTTATTTGCATCAGCCCAAAATTCTACGACCAGCTTTACTGCCAGGAGAAGAATTTGTTTGTGAAGGTCTCCGTGTGCTGCTGGATCCTGATGGCAGAGAAGAAGCTACAGGAGGACTGCTTGGAGGTCCTCACATCCTCCCTGCTGAAGGAGCTTTGTTCCTAACCACCTACAGAATTATATTTAAAGGCACTCCTCACGATCAGCTGGGTAAGAAAATTTTAAGAGTGGTAACTGTGGTACTTGAGATAGGCAAGAATTCCAGCTGGCCTCTCAATCTCTACAAGCATCAGCATCAAGATGCATCTACCTCTAAGTGTAATTTTTCATGTTGATCATGTGAGGATAGTCCTTTATTATAGATTTTTACACTAGATATGACAATGATTGATCTTGATTTTTGCATTTGACTTAACTAGAATTTATTTCTTCAGATGAGACAGCATAGGTACTGTGTGTGATCTGAAACTTCCACTACTTCAAGCTTTTCATTAAGCGAGTCTTTCTAGTCACTGAAAGTCTGTAAAATGAAAAACATTCTTAAGTTAGTATTCTCCTTAAAACGATTATTAATAAATAAAGTATTGCTTTTAATATGGAATGGAAATAGTTGTTCTGAATGATAGTTTTTCATATTTTGCCATCTGCCATTTCTAAGCAAATTAAATTGTCTTTCGGAAGTATAAATTTGCCTTGGAAAGCGTATGGTTATTTGTAAAGAAATCAGTATATAACTTTCATTGTTTATAAGGTGCATAATGCTATATGAAAATGAATTGTTTGAAACTTTTTTTTCACCCCCTCCCAAACTAGGTTTTTGGGGTGCACTTCCAACAGATAGAAAGGCTCAGAGAATATTTTTCCAACCATCCCAACTGATATTAAGCAGAAAAAGTAAATACTTCAGATTACAGATAATACTTCGGAGGCTTATCAACTTTTCAAGTATTTTGTGTGAAATTAATTCTGTACAGATATTTTCCTATTACTTTGTACATCATCATTCCTGTTCAAAGTACAGTGTGACCAAAAAAGATCTGTTTTTGTGATCTAACAAGTATCTGTAAATATTATAATTTTGTTGTCTTCAGTAGGAGAGCAGACAGTGATCCGGAGCTTTCCTATTGCATCTGTTACAAAGGAGAAGAAGATCACTATACAGAACCAGCTGCAGCAGAGTATGCAGGAAGGACTGCAGATCACTTCAGCTACCTTTCAGGTAAAAGGAAGTTTTGTGAAATTTATGTGACACAACCAGCTCAAAATACTTATGAATAGAGCTTTGTCCTGATATTTGTGAAGAGTTCAGCCCTGTGAAGTCAATAGAGAACGCCTAGTCCTCTCATAGACACACTCCATTTTTTTGGCTGAGTTGTTACAGTAACACTGTAGAATTTGAATTAGAATTTGATTTCTTTCTCTCATTTCCTTACCTTTCTTTTGTGGATCCAGTAGAGGGCTATTTTGGGTCCAAAGTCTCTTCATGTGGGTAAGTAGAAGCTAGGCAGGCCAGTGCAAACATGCATTCTTTCTCCACCAGCTTCATAGAATGAATATGAGAAAGCTATAGATGTTGCCTTTCAAGACTTTTCATTTTACTCACTTTCTGGAAAAGTCAATAACAAAGGGTCATAGTACATCTCAAATGGAATCTGTCCTTGCAGAAATCTTTAAGGTAGCCATCGCTAGCCAGAACCAATGGGCCTCTGTTTGAAACACCTTGACTTTTGCACAGATTCGGATATTCTCATGTCTTTAGGCATCCCCTCGGTGTGCTCAGTAGAAGCATTCACTGTGGGGCAGTTGACAGAGGTGGACTTCTAAGAATGAGGAATCACAAAGTCTCTTAAGTCTTCCCTAGATGTTTCTTATTGGTGGTGATCTAATCTGTGGTCAAACCCCACGAGATTGAAAGTTGAAGGCAAAGAATTGTATATCACAGACTGAAAGCAGACTTCAGTGCTTAAGGCATGAAATATATTCTAGGTTGGATAACTGTAGAAACATGTTTTCAATGAGAACAATCTCTCTTTAACATTTGAAAATGAAATATATTGTCAGCATTTTACTAGTTCCTTAGAAAATGGGCATTATTTAATTATCCTTCAATATCGTTTTCAAAAGCATAAGATCAGGAATACAAGTGACACAACTTTCTTGTGGACTTTTGAGACGACTTCCTGAGAACTTTTATTTTCCAGAAATCTTTTTACCAGGATAGTTAGCATACTTGAGTGATGTGCTAAATGCAGACATAGCTCAATGTTTTTAGTGCTGGATTCTGGTCAAACATCATCCCTGCTTTTATTTAGCATAGTTTTGTGTTAGGTTATGAAAATAGAAACAATCAGCAAACAGTTTACTTCTGTTCCCTTTGTAACAGCTAGAGTTCAATACAGTATGAAATACCAAGCCCCACCTTTCTCTGTTCATTAGGACTTTCAGAATGTTTTGGCTGCAGTTATGCTCTTTAATGTCTGACACTTTGTATCTGTGTAACCCCTGATGATTCAAGCGCTCCTTTCAAGGAAGTCTTCGAACAACAGAGATATTAATCATTTGAAGATAATTATAGAAAAAGTGAAATTTAAAAAACCACAGTGAAATCCACCTTCTAGATGGAAAACAGGACATTCAAAAGGTGTATAGGTGTGCTCTCAAAAATAAAGCTCTACAACATTTGTTTGCTTTTTCCATATTCTTAAAGTTCTTTCAGGAATCTTAAAGATTCCCTATTTTCTCTCTACATTATTTTAAAAAAAAAATTTCCCTGAAGAGGTGACTCTTGTCCTTTTGTCTGAGGATAGTCATCATATATATATATATATATAATTTTGTTAATAACTTTTAAAAAAGCATTTCTAATGGGATGAATAGATCAGCGTCAAATAGCACAAGGTTAGTTACTTTCCAAGGATCAGATTTCACTGTCATTCTTTATTACTAGCAGTTTCTGTGCTTTGCAAGGTGAGGCAAAAATTGGAATCATTGGATAATGGAAGTATAATGGTTGTGTCATATGAATGCTGAATTCATTGCTTTGATGAGAGTACATTACCAATTTTACTTCCCTGTACATAGCAAATCTGACAGAGTATTTCTGACCCGAGCTATCCCGTGTGACTAGCACTTTAACTGTTGTGGCTATTGTAGTGCCAGCACAACCACTTAGATTACCCAAAATATTTTGTTTTTGGTATTATGAGAATTCCAGATGCTTCGTGGTGAAAATACCTCAGTATTACAAAATAAATGCTAAATGTAAATACAAAAATGAATGATCTGTATAATATCCCAGGAAATCAATAAGATATGTATTTGTATTTTCTGATGGGCATAGTATTGCCTAAGTATAAGTATTTTGCTAATGTATTTTAGGAACTTTTAATTTCTTTAATCCTAGAAATTTATTTATTTAAGTTTCTAACATGTCCCGTCTTTAATGTGCAGTTAATTAAAGTAGCCTTTGATGAAGAAGTAAGTCCTGAAGTGGTGGAAATATTTAAGAAACAGCTAATGAAGTTCCGTTACCCTCAGTCTATCTTCAGCACTTTTGCGTTTGCAGCTGGACAAACAGCACCACAGATAATTCTACCAAAGCAAAAAGAGAAGAACACTTCATTTCGGTACAGTTATTCTTCCTCTTCTACCACCGATATTCTTGTTTACTTCTAGTCAAATATGTTGAATAATCATACAGATTTTCAGAACTCCGAAGTTTTGTTCTTTTTCACTTTCTTGAGAACTGATTAAATGGTATTCTGTGTCTTTTAATGATTACCAAATAAAAGGTATGTTGATACGAAATACATGTAGATGTAAGAATATATTATTTATCCAAATTTATCACTGCAGCAGTTTTGAACAAGTATCTCGTTACATTTTGAAGTACATACAATATAAATAACATATTCGGTTATGTGAACTGTGTCGACATAAAAACAGATTTCTTGTGCATTACTTTATAGGTGAGTAACCTAACGTAGACTAGAATTCATTTTACCCTTAGTACAGTCTGTACAGTTGTCCTAGTATTCTTTAATCATCTAGAGTTTCAGCTTTGGGTCCTCTCTTGAATTTTATATTATGCATTAATTTTTACTAGACTAGATGAATCGTTATTCTAGAGTGGTAGTTTCAGTGATTCTGTGTTGATTGTTGCATTGTTGACACAGGGAAGTAGAAACTTAAGTTAGTCGTGGAATATTAAAATTTTGTGGTAATTTCTCTTTTTTCTGCCTTCACTCTGTCAACTTCATAGATTTGTTATGTTGCTAGCAAAATACAAACACCTAAAGAAAGATTATGGCTGCTTATTCATCATATTATACATAATAGGCATAAATTACTCTCAAAGTAATAATATTGACATTTAAAATTAATATAGGAAGTAATTTTCTGGAAATTAGAATTTTGATATTAAATGAGAAAATATGGAATATGTTTTCTTTGGGCAAGCAAGTTCATCATAAAAATCTGTACATGCTATTGAGGAGAATTATATCTATCTTTAATTTTTTTTTTTTTTTTTGCTATGAATTTGTAGTACCTTCTCAAAAAGCATTGTGAAAGGAGCAAAACGTGCTGGGAAGATGACAATTGGTCGCCAGTATTTGTTAAAGAAGAAGACAAGCACAATAATGGAAGAAAGAGGGAATCGTCCGGGCTGGAATGAAGATGATGATGTCTCTGGTAATAGTAAAACATTTTCCATTTTTGTTGATAAATCTATCCTATAATGCTTCAATTTCAATATCTTAGGCGAGTTATATGTCCAAGAAGAAATTGCAGAGTCTTCCTAGACAGGAAAGAGAAAAGTTTCAAATAGTGCATTTATTAAGCCAAAGTCTTTGTTTGTGATGACCAAACATACAGGGCAAAAGAGGAAGCCGACTTCATGCAGTGGTAAGGCAAAACAGACTTTTTTTTTTTTCAAATTATCAAACTATTTTCACATAATATCTAAAGAAAGCCTGCCATCAATTAGTCTATAATGAGAAAGTAGTAACTGGTGAGGTTCAAGAAACGGCAAATATTATTATCAAATTTTGTGTATGTGGAAGTGATGAATGATTTCTGAAGGCAGTAGAAATCATTATTACTGAAAATACCATTTTTCCAAATTCTGTGTAAAGGAATTGAGGACAGAAGTTAGAAAGTGATTTGGACACTTTGTGTAGTGTGATGGTGTGGAGTTTGACTTTCTTCCAAATACTTCTTTTCCTACCATGTGCTGCTGTCAGTATATCCTTATCTGGACCAGTGCTAATTTATAATAATCCACTAGAGGGAACCAGATTCTCCTGTACATTAACAGGTATTGTTTTGTCATACCATTCTTTCTTTTTTTTAAAAAAGTAGCATTTCAGATAATGAAGTGTTTATGAAACACTAATAATTTCTTCAAAACCTCAAACAAGCCAAATCTGCCTTATGAATATTCAGTCAGTGAGCAAGGCAACTTACATGACTTATGTGCAGATAAATAAAAGTTCTTTGAAGCTGAACTGTCTTACTGCACTTACTCTGTTCTCTCCCAAAGATAAAAGAGCCATTCCAGGAAAGCTAAAATATTGATTCTCTTCTTTCATTCCAGATAAATATGGTGGAAAAAAAGGCAGGAAAAAAAGGTTATGAAATACAGAATGTCTTTACACAGCTGAAAAATGACGTTCTTAATTGAATTTCCAGCCTGTTCCTTAAATGCTGAGTTAGTATGCATTCCAGTGTTGCAGAATCTTCAGGTCAGAAGGAATTCTGCGAGCTGTTACTGTTCTGGGTGTGATTTTATGTCCTTCACTCAGAGACCAAGCTTAATGGAGCTTGTGTGTTTGCACTTCTCATGACAATGAAGAAATCCTAAAACTTTCTGCATTTCATTATTTAAAACAACTACATTCTTATGTGAGCACAGGTGTTACATAAATATTAGTGACAGTCACAAAAATACAAAAATATAAATTGCGAGGCTTCCTACCTGCTGCTTTCCACATGTTCTGACTGGATATGTGTGAGATGATTAAAGTCTGACAACTTGCTTTTCTTTCCGCACTGTGCTGACATGTGAGCTGACAACAGCAGTACTTCTTGTTTCAGACAGAGTACAAATAGCTGTAGAAAATTTGCCATTTAATCACTGCAATTTGTTTTGTATTGATTGCTGTTAATTACTGTTTGCAAATCTTAAAAACTGAAGTATAGGAAATTATGCCGCTCTACCAACAATGCTATGCATTGTTGCTATGCTGCAGGTCATGCATTGTCTTCTAAAGAGAACCATTAAAGATAGGAGCGGAAGGAGCTTCAAGAGATCATCTACTCCATCTCCCTGATCCATTACAGGATCAACATACCTAATATGTTCCTCATAAATGCTTACCTACCTTTATCTTAGCTTTAAAAGATGGAAATTCTGAAACTCTAGGCAATTTATACTGATGCTTTAACCATCCTTAATGCTGGGGGAAAGCAAACAACTTTCTGATATTCAGGCCTAAACATTTCCTTGCCACAGTTTAAATCCTTCAGTTCTTATTCTCTTACCATGTGCACATAGAAGGGATGACTCCCTTAATTTGGATCGCACTGTTTAATGTATTTTATGGACTGTTGTCATGTTTTCTTTCTCTTTTCTTTTGCGGATATTAAATATCTGTAGTTATTTTCAGTCCGACTTACTAGTCTTGATAGAGTTCTGATTCTCTCTCTCTCTCTTCTCTGAATCCTCTTTAACTGGTCCACATGTAACTTCAGTTTGATTTTCCAAATAGGACACAGTACTCTAATTATAAATTGTTGCTAATGAACACCTGGGATTTTCTTTCCCCTCCATAGCCTCCTAATTTTTTATTTTCATAGAGTTTTGAATGCCATTGTTACTAAAATCTGTTTGCTATGGGTGATCATAGTGGTATGTTCTATGAGATAGGAGACCATCTGTAAAATGCACTTTTTCAAGCAGTCGTGTCTTACGTAGAGTAAAACAGAGGGTTTCTTCCTCATATTTTCAAAATCAAATTAAAAAAAAAAGCATTTTGAACTTGAGATAGAAGAATATCCTTCTCTCCTTCTTCTAGTTAACGATGCTGATATGAGCTTTTTTAATCTCTAACTTTTTACACCTACAGGGAAATGTTTTGTAAATTCCGATCTCCAATATACCTGCTTTCATGAGAGAAAAATGCATGTAGGGAAAATAAAAATCGAAAAAGGCACCCTCCTGTTATCTTAGTCAGTTATAGCATTCAGAACTGTTAAATACCGAGATTCTATATTCCCTAAAATAAAATTATTTCTAAATCTCATTTAATTTGCTTTTCTCCTTGAACTTCATAATTTTAAATGCTTTGTAACTTCTTTCTTATCAGGACAAATATGAAAATATAGAAAAAGAGGAGATATCCATAGCGTTAAAACTCTTCATTATTTAGATCAAATGGAGAATAGTTATCTTTGTTTGCTGCACCATAGGGGCAATGAAATTATTCATGTTGCTTTTATGCTAAGATGCACAAAAAGCCGATGTGTCTGGGTTCTCCTGTAAACTCTGAATGTTGTCTACTGACAGTAAAATTTTAATTGTATCACAATTTTAGTTTTTAAATGTAATTTTAAATTTCAATTTTATCAAGTCCTGTTTAAAATTTAAATCTTCATATACTTCTCAGAGCCTAATGAAGAAATACTTTGCCCATATGCACATATTTCAATGCTTGAGATAAAGTGGTAGCAAGTAACGGATAAGTACTGTGAACAGTAGATCTGCTTTCAGTATTTGGAAACAGTTGAAGTGTTGATAACAGGCAGGTGGCAGGTTTTGTACAAAGACCTTGCTTGACTTGAATTTCAGTGTAGTTTGAACCTGTGACATGGTTTTTATCTGTCATGGTTAGAAGTTTTTCTGCTTTGGAAAGTGCAGCTGATCTGCACTGCTGACGAAAGTTGCTGTTTGACGTTGAAACTTGAAGCATTAAGAAGCCAACATTCGTCTACTGTGAAATTATGACACAGAAACATTTTTATTTGAATCAAGCTTTAAAAAGAGTGTTACGTCTTTCGAAGATCATTTAAAAGAATTAGGAGATCTATTTTACCTTGGATGTTTAATCAATTTTTGCTCATTTTTAATTATTTTGTTCCATGTACCTCTTTGTATAGCAGTTGCGAGTTTAACTTGCTTGCATAAATACACTGGTGAAAGAAAGATTGCCTCTGTTTGGTTCAAATGATTGTATGAGATAACTTTTTCTGCGCTTTTGACAAGAGAGGGCTGTCAGCCATGCCAACTGCTAGGGCAGTAGGTAACTTTGGGATGTATTTATGTTTCTTGACTGAAGTATTATTTTGTTGCTTATAATTTCTGTAAACTGTAGTCCATATTCATTAGTGCTTGTGATTGATCACTAACAATAAGACAAACTAATAATTAGTTCAGAAAATAGCATTGTTTTTTGTGTGTAACTGCTGACCTTCACAACAGCAAGCTCAAAGGTTTTTAACTTCAGTTTCAGATGACAGTGAGCTGCACACAGGTGGTACTCTAAAAGCATCAGAGAAGTCAACAATGGAGCAATTAGTAGAAAGAGCTTGTTTCAGAGACTATCAACGTCTGGGACTAGGGACCATCAGTAGTAACACTTCTCGCTCAAAAATGGAATACTTAAGAATAACTGCACTGAACAGGATGTATTCACTTTGCAGAAGGTGAGCTTACCAACTCAGTCAAGCATTTGGAAATAAAGATGACATAACGTATTCCATACGATATTTGAATTTAAGTAACTTATTCTGACTTTTTTTCTGTCTGCAGTGTGTTCAACCAGTGCCATTGAAGCTACTTGTATTCCACTGTTAGAGATTCCTCTTCTATCACATGGTAGCTACATCTGTAGTCATCAGATTCAGAAAGATTGCTGGTGACAGTAGCCAGAAGTGAGCTTTCAGAGCCTCCCCAAAAGCAATCAGACAAAATAAGTCTTTCTTCCTAAGTTCTTTTCATAGCCTGTGGAAAGAGAGTGCCCTTGGTGCTTTCAGAGGAGACTAACTAGAAACTCTGAATTGTCTTTCAAAGGAGTTTGTCTCTTGGTTTTCTACACTGAAGTCTAGATTAGGAGGCTATTTTCCAGCTAACTTAGTGATAAAATAAGGTAGTAGAGCTCAGTCTGCCTGGATGGTTTGTGTAACTTGCTGTGCTGGTACTGGAAATTATTTATGTAATATATTTGCATGTAAAATATATTCAGTTCCTAAAAGAAAAACAAGCATCAAAAACAAGTAATTTAACTGTTTTCTTCACATCAAAAATATGTTCTAAAATTGAATTTACGAAGATATCTATACCCCTTTCAAAGTTTGTCATGTACTGAAAGTCACATGCTGCACATTAACTCCTTTTTTTTTGTTGGGAAGGTTAGTGTAACTTGCTATAATTACCTAGAAAAAAATATTTTAATAAAAAGCATATCTGCATGATTTGTATAAGAAGATCATTTGCATTCTCTGAAGCCAGTTTTGGCTAGTCATTGCTTTCATTCTTGATAATGAAACTGCCAGTGCTTCATGGAAGCAGGGCACAAGAAAATACTAGATCCTTTCTATTTTCTCACATACCTACATTAACAGATTAGTAATAGTGCTTTTGTTCAATCCCCATTGAGTACAGTGCATATAAAGGCATTTAAGTCTGTACATTTTAGTTACGTTCTAGGCATTATGTAAACAACTCTTTTCCCCCAAAAAACTACAGTTTTTAATATCCTGTAGTTTATTTGGAAAAGATAATTGATATCTGAGTAGATTACAAATCATAGGATGTGAACACTTACCTAATGTCATATTAGTTTGATTACTGTGTTTTAAGAAGTAAAACATAAATAGTATGTTCACTCATTTTGTGTGAGGGAAGTTCAATAAATGTCAAAGAACTGAATTTACAAAAGCAATGTATAGTAACAAAGTTGTTCAGTCAGCACTAACATTTCCCAGCTTCTCATCATAGTTTCTTCTTAACAAATGAAATTGGCACTTAAATTGAATATTCTTTTTAGGAAATGGAAAATAATTTTTCATATTGCTTGAATGTTTCTGTCACTAACATAAACACAAATACCATCTTGTTGGGTTTTCTATTTTCAAAGCTGTTAAATTAGTGAAGTTCCTAATCTCTCAATGTATTGTAGTGTTCTAAAAACTACACAAAAACTCATTTTCAAATACACTGTTCCAAGGAAGATGGCCATAAAATTTAAATATATTTCTGACTTAAACCAGTTATGACTACAAATTAGTGTTTTAGTTGATACTTTAAGCATTCTAAACATTGTTTCCTTTCAATTCTTATATTCTGTATAATAGTGTCAAAACAAAACTACTGCATCATTTGCATGCCTCAGAATTCTATTTTCTGTCATTCTAAAAACTTTGGCTTCATTATAGTGACGGGTAGGAGACTCACTGAAAAGAGAATTATGAAATACAACCTTAGGTGGCAGGACACTGAAAATGATAGTCTTAACATTTTTTTCTAACTAAAGATTTAAAAATGCAATTTTCTTTACAAATAAATTATATTTTCTACGATTGGACTAAAACAAGAGAGTTGCTGAATAAAACACAATTCTAACAGTTAGGGTATAACTTCATTAAGATGTATATTCAGCCTGTAATTTTAGGCTTTTTTTTTTTCCCATTGTTTACAATTGTGAGAGCAGATTTAATTGTTCCATTTTTTTCACTTTTTCTCAATACAGTTATCCTGGGCTTCTGGTAGTACCTCAGTCTGTTCAAGATAGCAGTCTGCAGAGAGTTGCTCGCTGTTACCGTCACAATCGCCTACCAGTTGTGTGTTGGAAAAACACAAAAACCAGCACTCTTCTACTTAGATCTGGGGGCTTTCATGGAAAAGGTGTTGTTGGCCTCTTCAAATCCCAAAACACACATACTACAGGTGAGCTGATGCAGTCAGTTCTCTGTATATGTATGTTTTTATTTAGAAATACTTGTTTTTCTGGAAGAAATCAGTGAGATGATTAAATCAAAAGTCTCAGGATATGAATGGTTATCTGATATTGTAATAGCTCAGTTTAATTGATGTATGTGAAGAAGCAGACCCTGACAGGTATGAATGTTGTTCAAAAAATATCACCAGAACTAATCTGAACAGAGATTATATATGAACCAGAAAGTCTTCAGTAAAAGCTACCATCTGCCAAATACAGTGTTTCAGTGAATAAATACACAGAAACAAATTAATGCAAAATAATGTTGGTGACCTGCTGTTATATTGTATATTAAGCAGGTTTTTTTCTTTAAAAGGACAGTTGAGATTTAGAAGCACAGAATGTATTTTTTTGGAGAAACCATGCACAGTACTGAATTGTTGTAAGGAACCAAACTACATATGCAACAGAATTGTGTTTTTCTGACTTCTGTCCACAAAGAATTATTAACAGATGTCTGAATAGTATACTCGTCTTTTCAAAAATTCCTTTAAACATGAAGATAGGTTTCTGAATTTCACTTCGTCCTTTTTGGGAATTAATTTGCAGAGCACTGTAGTTCCAAGTATGACATTGTACAGCTGAGTACCAAGTGTTGGTCTTCTGCCATAGAGGAAGACCACTTATGTTTGTTGTATGTGGAAACACTGTCCAAGAGAACAGCTATCTTGATACAGGCTGGATTATGGACTACTCTAGGACCTGTTCTAAGATAAAGATGGAGCAACCTACAAACAGGCATGCAGAACACATGATGGTAACAGCTGAGGCAATCTTATTGCATTAGTGAGGAATGCATTTCATTCCCTGAATTCTTGAAGTCACTAACTGGATCTCCACCTCCACCTTTTGTTTAAATTCATGCTTCACATATGATATAGCACTTAAAAGAACAGTCACGATTTTAACTTTTGTTGAAAAACTGTTCTGCCTGTTCTCTACACTTTTTTTTTTTTTTTTAAGGCTGACATTTGCTGAGCAGCATCACAAACTTGCAAATGTTACTTTTCATTCTGAGAGTGAAAACTATATCATCTCCATTCTATTTGTGTTGGCCACAGTGAATGATGAATGTTTTAAATGTTTACCACAGGGTAACAGACTCTTTTGGAAGCTTAGCTTTGTGGATTGGAATGCAAGAGAACGTTGCTGGGTGCTACTCTGCAGCCAGGTGATGAACATCTGGGCATTCTTTGTTATCAAAGGAATGACTTTTCAAACATACAACAAACCATGAGATTTTCAATGAACTGTTTTACATAGCAAGATTTTTCTTTTTCTATTTGATGCATTTATAAATGAACGTGTATTTTAATGTATTCCATTCTTCCTGTGACTCTGTTTAGCTCCTGCTTCTTTAGAATCTTCAAGCAGTATAGAACAGGAAAAATACCTACAAGCCTTACTGAATGTGATATCCGTCCACTGCAAAATGAATGGCAATAATACTCTCACTGTTAGACCAACAATTGCTCTATCTCCAGGTAAAATTGTTTTGTGTAGTGCTTTTATGTGGTTAAGTTGAAAAGTTGAGTTTTCTTGGATTTGGTGTTAGTTCAATTTGTCCAACATGAATTCTGTTGGTTTTTTTATTGTTACACTTTTCAGATAGCTATTCATTCTTAGTTTTAGTGACTGTGTTCTCTATATGTGAAGGATGTTTTTAAACTTTCCCAAAGTATTTTTTAGTATTCTTAATCTGACAGTAAGTGATTTTCAGCCTGTAGTTCATGAAATTCACTTGGGTATGACAGGCCAATCTAGAGGCATTAGTATTTTACTGCCATTCTGGAGCAAATAAAATAAGATCCTCCAGAATATCAAGATAACAAAACTTTCCAAGTTGGTGGGGTTTTTTTTTCATTATCAAATGCAACAATTACATTATATGACCGAATAAAAGACACAGATACACTTTAATGTCTTTTATAACAAACTAAACATATTGAAAACTCTCTTCAGTAAGAGACTGCCACCCTGAAGAGACTGTGAAATTCTACTCTATTTCATAAAATCAGAAAATTGAGATTGGAACATCAGATTCTACAAGTACAAATGTACTATTTAGCTACAGCAGCAGCGGAAGGCATATAGGCATTTTCATGTGTTACATACTGATAATAGGATTTTAATGCCATTTCCACATAGAGATTTACTTGCAGTGAAAACTCTTTCAAAAGACATTATTTTATTTAGGTAACTGTTGAACCATGAAGAAACATCTATATTTTATTTCAATTAGTATATGATGAAACTTATGTGAAGGTATCCCCAAAGTCTTAAGAAGAAAAGTATGTGAATTGAAATTGTCTGCCTTGCTTTATTTAATTGGTGGAAATTGGCATAACATAGCCAGACGGTAGCTTTTCTTGTTAAATAACACTATTTCCAAAGTGTGCATGCTTTGCTTCATTTATTGTACAATATGTTGATTGTTTATCTGTATCTAACATCTTCATTCTGTTGCCAGTGTAGACATCTGTCTTAAAAAATAAATTAGAAGTGCAAAATTTGCAAGGATTATCTGTATTAAGTGTGGAAAAAAAGATATTTTCATCATTTATGTTGTGTTAATCTGAGTAACGCTGTAGTGTTTTTAATCTTCTATTCTTTTTTTGGCTGACTTTAGGCACTGAAAGGAGGGCTTCAAGAATGTCTACTGTGTTTAAGCAGGTAGTGCCAGGACATTTGGATGTAAATCTATCCAATAGCTTTGCTCGAGGAGGTTAGTAAGACTAGCTCAAAGTCCAAGTACCTGTGTTATTTGTAGTAGTAAGTGAAAACAAAATGTTAGTGAAATCAAAATAATTACACTGCTTACAAATTCATTACACTATGAAACAACAAAACAGAAATTACAGATGAGCCTCAGTCCATAACATAATCTAAGTATCTAATGTCTGTTTCAGTCCTTTACTTACCGTTGAAATAAAGCTTATTTCATGACGGAAATTAGTAGAAAATTAATTACTCAGGAAATATGTTTTTAAGTGCTTTGTGAATCATTCATATTTTTAATTTTCTTGAAATCTTTGGCCTAGAAATGCACATTCTACATTAGAATTGAATGCACTATAGAATTTTCATTTTTCTAATTTGTATCACTCTGGCATTTAGCTGAAGTTTAGCTGATACTTCATCAAGTTTCAAGTGATCTATCTAAACAATTTTACTCCAGGTAAAGGAAGGAGTCACATGGCCATGCCTTTGGAGTAGTTACTCTTAGGGTTCATCAGTATCATTTTTACAAGAAATTCATTCTGTGAATTCCAGCTGATTTTACTTTTCTAGCCTGATGAAATTATGATTTTATCTGTGCCCAGAGAACTTGAGCACTTAAACTAGTGTGTTGAATTCATTAAATACATTATGTTTGTTAGAATAGGGATGATGCCCCAAATTGATAATTTTAGATTTCATTTATCACCTTTTAGCCATGAAGGCTACTAATGCGAGTATTTTTAGGTATCTAAAAGTTGGCTTTCTTCCTCTATGACTCAGTGCAGCTTTGTGAGCAGTAAAATAATCATCTTGCAGCAAGTTCAACTCAGATTTTCAGAGGTGGAATTGAGAAAGTCACTAAGAAACCTCATCTAAAATTAAAACTAGACCTATTTTGACCCATTGAGATTGATTACAACTTAAATTATTTTGTGATAGAAAAGCTGTAGCTTTGCATGGAGAAGAATAAAACAATTTTGTAGAGAGAGGCTTCCAAAAGAGATGAAGGTGTTTAGAGAAATGAGGGAAGGAGGAAGCAAAGGAAGGAAAATCCACGGAGCTAAATAGAGAAGTTATATAAGAACTGTTGCAAAAGGGGAAGAAGGGAAAGGCAGTTCAATGGGGATTGCCATAGAATGGACAGTTCTTTGCACTTTCATTAATAGTGTATGCATAGTTCCTATCTAAAAGTTCTGTTGAGTGAGTTCTCTACTCACTGTCTTAAACTACTGGAGTACATGGAGATGTTTTCTGTTTTCTCATGTTGGGACAAAAATGCCAATGGCAAAGTTCTTCTGAGGAGCCATGAAGATGCTCCAGATAATTATTTGTAATAATAATATTACTTTGATAATAATAATCATAATAATAATTTGATAAGAAAGGGACAGCTTGCTGGTTGACTGTGTGAAAGTTGTGTTCTGTTGAAAAAGAATTACTGAAAATACTGGGATTAGAGTTTGTGGTAAATGTGATAAGGTGAGCTACTCAGGGAAGGAAAAGGAGCCAGTGTATTAAGTCACAGGCATTGTGTTGTGTTGGACGTTGTCTTTTGGCTAGATTTCATCAGGAACCAGGAAAAGGGCAGAGAAGTTGTCTTGTATCTTGCTGGACTGTTGCCACACCTGCTCTATATATCTGAAGTGTGTAACTACAGACCAGTATCTACAGTCTGTTCACAGTTCAGCAGGAGGACTTTGCTGAAACATAAGAATGTTTGACAAGTACAATGAGAGCCATAGTGTAGGTGAGAAGTTGATAGGGTAAGAGAGAAAAAAGGAAGGGAATATCTTGCTGTAAAGCAGCAAACACCAGAGTTTGGTTTTGTTTGTTTGTTTGTTTGTTTGTTTTTTAGGTTAGATAACAGAATTCTTTTAGAAGAAACTGAGATACAAAAAATATCTGAAAACATCAAGTTTTGTATATGTGGATTCATGTGTTTTTTGTCACACGGATTTTTACGGCTTTTGCACCTAGTTACATTGTACATGTGAAGTAGTGTCACAATGCTATATGCAGGACCAAAAATGAAGGTTTTTTGGTCAGTTACAAAAACGAACTTATTCTATGCAGTCAATCTAAAATTGTTTCTCTTCATATTCTTCAGAATAACTCCAAAAGCAAAACACTCCCTTCCACACCCCAAAAAAATAACCAATACCAAAAAAAAAAAAAAAAAACCAACAAAATAAAGGCAGTGCAATTAGCTAGTTACTTTATCATAGCAAACAGTCTGCAAAATCCATTTAATAACCAGATTATGCACTACACTGTACAAAATACAATTGCAGGATTTTTGGGTCTTGAATTCTGGATTACTCTTTCTTTCCTTATTTTTATTGTCACTGGCTAAAAAGCCAGGTTCAGCTTGGATATGCCAATTGAAAATGACATTTTCTGTTCTTTTGTGCCAAACACTGTGTGTTTTTGATATGCATTCTTAAAAAATTTAAACTGAAAGATATGTGCCAGTGCTTGAGTAGTAATTCCAATTTTAAAAGTAATCATTGTTCTGAATATTCAACAATATTTGCGCTAGGTACTTTTTTACTTTGTCCTGGAGCAAAGTATTTGCCTAGAAAACATATATTTCTGATGAGAAAAATTTGCCAAATACTTACATTTCAGAATATATTTTCATTTTTGCACTTTTTGGCACAATAAGTTGGTCGATAGCTTTCGTAAGAGTCATAAGTTCACTCAGAAATGCATATTTTTTCTTTCTACATTACTTTATAAGAATAGCATGGTTCTAAAGAACATTAATTCTTTCCTGACATTGTTGTGTAATTAGTAGAATAAAATGTTTGCTGCTGCTGCTGGAAAATACTAGGATATTTATAATAAATAAATACAGACTCAGTTCAATCATTTATTTTAAAAGTGGGATACATTAACTTTAAATGTTATGTTCTAATAGACCATTTATATTAAAAGAAATTGCTTGAGTAGATGAGGCTTTTGAGCCAAAAACATGTTTGTATGCTCTGATAAGACTTCCACTGAAAATAAGTATTTATGCAGGGTGGGGGGGGATCTTTTTGTGTGATAGACAGTAGAAGTTCTCTAACTTACATGATTTGACATGGTCATTTAAAAATTTGTGTAGGTATGTAGAACTAACATCTTAGATTCCAATCTGATTTTAAGGCCCATTAAATTGCCTACTTATAATAGGCTAAAATAGCTTCACAAAAAAGCACTGTGGCATGGGATTTTTAATTAAGCTAATTTTCAGCTGGTTAGAAGCTTTCAATAAAGTATTCAGCAGAATGATGGAATCATTAAGTATCCTTTGGTATTATGTATTTTTTTATTACAAAAACCGCTAATGACTATGTTGTGTATTTAAAACTATTGCAATGGTAATGAAAATTACTCCTCCTTGATAAAAGGATACTTCCTTCCCACTTTATATTGGTTTCCTGCTTTGATTTCTGTTTTGTCTTGTGATTACTAAGATTTGTGCTGTCTGATAAATCATGTACTACAAAGAAATCCAGTGTATACTAGATCTTTGGAAATTAATACATAACTCTTTTCTTTTCTCCTGCAATGTGTCTTGCTGCAATGTGCATTCCATTCCTCCTCCTTCTGTCTTTACTGTTTATCTGCCAGTGCCTGGGTACAGAGATAAATGTTTCACTCATTCAAATTCCAAATCAGCAGTTAAGGGAAGAGTCCATCAAGGTACTGTATTCTGTGTCCTGAAAGCACGTTCTTACCTATCATCTCCATAACCACTGCTATATTTTAATATATGCTAAAGCAATACTGTCACAAAGCCTTGACTCTGCATTAACAAATTTTGGGGGTTTTTAGGCTCACTGTTGTGATTCTGTTATGTTTTGCGTTTTTCGTTTCTTTCGGACATTGAGTGTACGATGAAGTGGCAGTGATTAGCCACAAGCTTCACCATATTGTGCTTTAATAATATTATGCTCTCATGCAGAGTGACACGTAGAATTTTTAAGTTCATTCAGAAAAATATTTTTCTGTGCCAAAAGTTTAAAAATTAATTCTGCAAAAAAACATTTGGTACTACTAATGCTTTAGTAGATTAATTAAGAAATATTGTTACCCAGTCAATGAACTTTCTTTCCAAAAGTATTGGTGATGTTAGTGACCAGGGAAAAATTGGTTCTGCCAGATTAGAAACTTCGAATAATACAATGCATGCCAAATAATGAAAGCTAGATACTGCTCAGAAAAAATAAGATACTAGGCCAAGTTAGAAAACTTTTATCTATCAGTGCTAAACATATTCATCTGCATGTATTTGTAACCAGTGTCATTGTTTTTGTTGTGCTACAGGCTCTAAGGCATTGGTAGAATGTTAGCAAGTGTGACTGATATGATGTATGCATCATCTTGGGGGAACAGTTGTCTATGTTGGATCAAACATTTTTTCATATCAAATGAACAAGGCCTGAATTCTTTTATTAAATGCTTGCTGTGATTTCTGTTTGTGTGCTCAAGACTTCATTAAATTGGTTGTTTTAGTTCAGTGGAACAAAAGCTTGCACTAAACATCCTACTTTAGTATGTGAGGTGTTTTATAAAACTGGCTGTCCTTGAGGTTGGAACTGTTCAGAACTGTTAACTAATTCATAATTTCTAGCCAACTATCCTGTTACTCCTATTCATTTGCTCAGATCTGAGACTGGGATCCAGACAGGCAAACAAACTAAACTGTACAGGACTACAATAGAAAATTCGTCTTTAATAGATACACAATCCTGCTTTTAAAAACAGAATAAAATTATTTTTCTGGTTGAAATATCTCAGTGGATTTTTACAGTTATCTACAGGTTTTTTCTTCTAGGCAAGAAATGTTAACTGTACATATTGTTGGATTTTACTGAACATTCTTTTATTTTTATTTCTTAAATTTTTGTATTGCAGTAGTTTATTGCTGCTACTACGAATTATTTTAGTACCTCTATTTTAGATATCTTGATTCACAGTTTTATGTACAAGATTATCTTCTGATTTACTGCATATTGGGTTGAAGAATTTCACACAGCCATTTGAATGCCAAATTTAGTATAATTTAAGGGACCTGATTTTCAACTACTGCTATTCGTAAAGTGAAGGTACCTTTCATATATCTCATACGGAAAAAAAAAAAAAAAAGACACAAAATAATTATTATTAGCTAGGGCACAAAAACCAGAAAATACCTGCTAATCTCTTCTTCTGCTAGGGCTAAAGTAGGCCCTGACAATCTGTTGTATTACTACTTTATCTTACGTTGAAATCACAAAACTTATTTAACATAATCAGATCAGAGCACATCTGTGTGTTGCAGGAATTGCCTTCTCTGCAGGTGATGATCACGTAGCTGCATCAGCAACAATATGCAAACTAAAATGTTGAGAGACAGAGCTTGTTAGGTTAGCATAATGCCATTCAAATACTGTGGATCCCTGTCACGCTGCAGTTTTCCTTACATATGTTCAAGGTCATACTGTTGCTGGCTTCGGGATTTCTGTACCATGCCCTGCTGCCAGAGTAATAGGGGTCTTAGTGCCAGATTGAAACTGTAAAACTGTGATCTGCTAGGCATCTTTCTCACATCTAGTAGAATATATTTAGGAAAAATGTGATTGAAAAAGGAACTTCCTTAAATTCATTTCCATTTCTAGTTAACCATTAGACATGGAAAATTAAAAACTAAAATCCGTGGCATTCTGCATTTTAATCACTGCAGTTGAAGAGCAAATATGGAATACTTTATCTTGAAATGTAACATTTAAATTGATCATGTATATTAATTTCCATTGTGATAGGATATGGGGCTTGTTATTAAAATGTGCAGGGTGAAGGGAAGACACAAATTCTAGGTAACAGGAAATTTTAAGCGACAGCATTTCCATTTCTGAGGGAGACAGTTACTACATAATATTCTTACTGGTTAGACATCCAAAACAATATTCCTTTGACAAGGAAATAGGTGAATTTTTTGTTCCTACTTCTGAAAAGAACAACACCCAGCAATATCATTTCAGTGTAATTAAATGGATTACTTGCTAATTGTGATTTGTTTTATCATTTACCATTTTCTCTACAATAGAAAGCACTATTTGATTAGAATCTTAGATTGAATGACAGTACAGTGGGATGATTTTGACAGTTTTTGTTATAAAATGACTTCTTTCCAATAGATGTTTTTAATTGTACCCTCTGAGGAATGTTTGGAGTGGTGTTTAAACACTATACTTTCTAACTTACCTTGTAATATATGCCTTGATAATCATCATCTCTATTCCCTCACACAAAGAGTTCTTAAAATATTTTTCATCTTTATGAAGGTGTATGGGCCAGTCTTCGTTCAAGCAACCGATTTATCAATGCTCAGACTCCCTTCATTGATGTTGGTGCAAGACTTGCAGGGAAAGATAATGCCACTTCCTACAGTAGCACTTTTTTGCAAAGTCAGCTTTTGAGACGTCAAGCAGCCCTCTATATATTTGGAGAAAAATCTCAATTACGGGTAATGGCAATTTTATTTTTATGTCAACATAGTTTTTATTTGGCTTGATTTTAATAACCATAATGTTTTCTACAAAGAATAAATAATGTTTTAGATAAGATGGATGGATAACATTTCTGAAGGTGTAAACTCTAACGGGTATTTTAGGTAGTATTCGCTACACAGGCACGTACCTTTTGTTCTGTTTTGCTGTGTTCTATATATTGCTACACATAGAGTAACAATACAGTGAAATATGGTGGGGGTTAGAAATCAAGCTTTGTGGTTATATAATAGAACAAAGTTAGCATAAATAAAAACTTATTACATTTTTCTGGAGAACAACTACATGGCAGGCACAAAGTCCCCTAAGTTCTGTGGCTAGAGCCCTGCTTGTCACTTTTTACCAAGTACTGACATGTAATAGAATGAAATAGCTTTTCTACAAGATAAGAGTGTTCAAACTGGAATATACATGACTAGGAAGGAAATATATTGCAAGGCAACAATGCATTCAGCAAAGCCTTCCTGTTTGGAATTCACTGTGCCTTCACTGTTTCAACAACATTGGTTTGCAGAGAGAAAAGGCAGCAGAGTTTTGCTCTGCAATGTATAGCTCCTGGGGTAAGGATCCTGGCAGCTGCCCCTTTCAGAGGCTGTTCAGAGCTATTCCAAGGGAATTGCTGATGTTCTGAATACGTATGGTCTTGCTTTCAGAGTCACACTTAAGTGCGCATAAATGCGTGCTATGAATCAACCAACCATTTAATGTTCAGCTGAGTCATCATCTCACAATGATGGCTAGTTTGGGAAACAAAAGCCAGGCTTATTTATAGTTCTGTTTATCCTGATGTGTTGAAATATATTATGAAGCAAATGGAATTGTATTAGTGAGGAAAAGTAGTCAGTCAGGAAAGCATTGGGGACCCAAAGTTGTCCTTTTTTATTAGGTATCTTATTAATTTCACTGGACATTCAATGACTTTATAATATAATTAGCATAACAGTAATTTACAGAAAGATTCTATTAAGTCTATAAACAGTGTTCTAATTTAGTATGATAAAGCATAATAACATAAGAGACAAAACAAATTTCAAGAGTAAATATAATTCACCATTATTAGAATAAACTGCTCTTAGAAATAGTAAGAAAGCAGTTTGTTTTCCCACAAAAGCTTGTTTGATTTCCAAGAGAGTTTTCTTACCAAAGATTTCAGTCAGGTCTACTCATATCAATTTTTAATCGTACTAAGATATCTTTTATTACTATAAGCCTCAGAAGGCTTTGGCGAAGGAACCACTGTCATGAAGTAAAGCAAAACACGAGGAATTCAGCTTGGAAAACCACACATAAATCTTGGAAAGTATATCAGATATTCCCTGAATACTGTTCTGAGTTGAAATAGGTGCTTTAAATCAGCAGCTGCTTCAATTTGCAGTGACTGCTTAAATGAGTCATATAATTTGTAGTTTTGAGGGTTCTTTTTTGGTTTTGAAGTTACTTTTTTTTGTGCGTTACTGTACTGGAATCTGTCCTGCACTGTTGGTGTGCCATCTGGACAGTTCTTTGAATTTATATTTACTGTTAATTTGCTTTAAAAGTCTTCAGTGATGAACATTATCTTGGGTGTTAATGACAGATCTATGGAACTCAACACTGTTGTTATTATTAAAAGTGTAACTGTCATCAGCACACTTTTGTTATGACTTGTAGATGGGTATTTTACTGTGGTAGATTTTGCAAATATTGTAAGGATTGTTATTATACTGGGCAGATACTTAAACGGAATTTAAATTAGCACTTGAAGTGTTTAACAATAAAGCAGGTAAGACTTTGGGATATGATAAGACTTTCACTGAAAAATGTGCTTCTGAATTACATCTGCTGTTGTCCTCACACAGGGCTTCAAACTTGATTTTGCTTTGAATTGTGAATTTGTTCCTGTTGAATTCAGTGACATTCGACAGACAAAGGCAAGCTTTAAAAAGCTGATGAGAGCTTGTGTTCCCAGCACTATTCCTACAGACTCTGAGGCAACATTCCTTAAAGCGCTTGGGGAGTCAGAGTGGTTCCCACAGGTAATTTATATGACAGGCACTTCTAAAAATCTATATGCAGTACTGCTTACACAAAATAAATTCAAGACTCTTCTGACAGAGAACTATTGTATTTTAACCAGCTGTTCTTCTATGTTCTTTATAATTACTTTGCATGCTATCAGTTCTGTCATTGCATTAGTGTTATTATCTTAATAATTATTTTAATATTATCATAACATTTACAGATGTGTGAGGTAGTTTTTATAACATTCTTTATTGTTTACATGGAACATGTCACTACATGGAACATGTACGCAAGTAGAGATGACCATTTTTATTGCATGTATCAATTTATGGTCTTGGTTTAACTATTTTTTTATTTTCTATATTAAAAAAAATAGAAAAAAGTATAGAACAGTAAATGAGCCTTTGATTTTAAAGCTGATTTTTAAAGCTGATATTCTACCCTTAATATGTGTTTCTACCCTGAATTTCTATCTTCTCTGCTGCATATCCTCTCCTCAAATGCAAATAATCCCAGAAAACAGAACTGACTCCTATGGTGATTTCTCAAGGAGAAAATACATGTGACTAACTTAGTGATTTCAGTAATTATGCATCAGAAAATGTATTCCTGGCTGGAAAATGCTACAGTGCAAGGAATGGCTTAACTTCTGGCATTTAAGGTGTGATCGTTCCTTACAGAATGTAGGAGCTGATCACTGAAATGTCTGACCACTGCTTTGTTAAGAAAAGAGGAAAGTTTGGAGATATTCAAGTCTTCGTGCCTCCACCATGTGAACATTTTCAGTCACAGAGCAATTCAGCAAGTTAGTAGGTGTAGGTAAAGGAAATATATGTCATTTTGATTAAATAAACATGCCTCTATAGCAGCAAAGAGATTAAGAGGAGGCTATCCCACTGGAGTTGCTGTCAGCCATTTAGAGGAAAAGTGACAGTCTCACTCTGCTCAGGAGTAGATCATAGTATCATATACTAGCTCTGATTCATTACCAAGACATTTCCATGGTGCAGATCTCGTGATAGGTGGATTATGTGATAAACTTGATTTATGAGTGATTTTTCACGTTTTCTGCTAATCCTGTGAAAGGACATAGATCCGTCATCTGGAAACATGTTTTCATTGTATTAAACTTTCCTCTCTAGGTAACAGAAGTTATAGAGTATTGGTTTTAACACTGTATAGGCTAAATAGTTCTTTATGGGGATTTTAATACAGAAGAAGAAATTCTAAGTATCTTCTGAACACTAATTATGAAAATAGTATTTTCCATTTCTTTATATTGAATCTACATAACCAGATTGAATATCAGCTTCTTTCAATTACGGACAGCAAAAAACTGTCTGTCGTCTTGTCTCCTGCCTAAGAAAGCATAGAACAATAAATGAACTGTTTGATTTTAAGTGTTACTCTTTTCAATCTTTTTCTATTAGAAATTGCAGGAAAATAAGTAATGACTTTGTGAATGTTCAGAGTAGTTAAGCATTTTTTGTCACAGTTTTCATGGTAATACTCATAGGATTGGCATTTTTTTATGAGGCAATAGATCAGTCCTATTTCTAGGGTTTTAGCTGCTGTTTGATTTATCTATTTCCTTTTATTTTCTCCAATTTAATTTATCCTCCCTGAGTCTCTTTCATGTGAACTTACTCTATTCCATACATAAATGATCTTAGATGTCTCTTTCCATTTTTGCTTTTTCCCTTTCTTCAGGCTTTCATATTCCCTGTGTTGCTATTGGTTGGATTGTATTCAGTGCTCTGAAAAGAGCAGTTTGATTCTCCTATATAAAAGAAAAAAATATTTCTCACATATAGACTGTTACGTTGCTTACCAAGAACGCTCTCACAGTATGACAGATACCATAGAAACACTGTAGGTTTTCATTTTAATAATAATGTGAACTCTCTCTGTGTAAAGTGAAAATGTTCAAATTCACCTAATTATTTTAATTTGCTTATAACCAACCAGGTTTGAGTAAATCTCATTCAAGTCAACAACCCTTCCCAGAGAAATTACTAAGCAGGGAATTTTATTGTCACTGCATAACAATTACTAGAATGCAAATAATGAACGTGTCGTGTTTCCACATGTTTCAGCCAGTCTGCCCAAAAGCCAAATATAAGAAAACGTGTTTAATCTGTCTAAAACTGTTTCCAGATAATAGATTTTTTTAAAAAAAAATTCAATTGATTGATTTCCAACTTCCATGAGATTGAACATTATAAATATTTCCTTGTATTCGACATGGGTTCTCCTATCACAGTACTGAGTGACTTTATGAAACCTTAACTTTTCACAGGAAAAGATTTTAGTGTCAAGCCTGGGTGGAATTTCTCTACAATAAATCTCTCAACAGATTTGTTGCCATGCTTCTTTTTATGACAACTGTTTTATTACAGTACTCACTGGTTTTAATAGTTTAAGTTCCTATCTTAAATATTTGCTACATTTTGTGAAGTTCTGAGACTTTTTTAGTTTTCTAATCTGTTGCATCAATCATTTTTTCAGTACTATATGTGCAGATTTCATAATACATTCTTAAAATTAAGTTTAAAGGGATTGCATTTGTTGATAATATCTAGACATTTCTCTTACACTTTTATGTGTTAGTGATTTGTAATACTATATAGCTTCACAGGATAATGCAGTTGGGTGTGATCATCTCAGAGCTCCTGGAAAATGGTTCTTCTGTTATGGTTTGTTTGGAAGATGGCTGGGATATTACTGCACAAGTAAGCTGCTATTAAAACTTTGAAATAACTAAATAGTTAGAAAAACACTAAGCAATACTTTTTTTACATATGTGACTGATAATTTGATATAAGATTAATAAAACCGTGTTGTGGCAGCAGAGAAGAGACTGGAATGCATGAATCTTTGTGTTCATTTGCAATTTACTTCATGAAAGAATTCATTAAAATGAACTTGCTCCAAAAGTCCTGATGGACTTCGAATTCTCAGTCTTATCTATAAGGTCTGCCTTCCCGTACCTGACCATATGTAAGAATGAAAGCTGAAAGCTGTCACTACAGATGATATATCTTTTTAAACACAGTACACTTTAACAGAGAAGGGAAAGAATTCTTTCTTTGCCATTCACTTTCCAGAAATGGAGCACACACAGAGAGAAAACTAAATTTGTGCCAAAGTGACAGTAACATACTTGTTGCAAGGACAGATCACCAGAACAGATAATTTCTTGAAACAGACTGCAAATTATGCAAACGGAAAACCACTGCCTCACTTAGTGGATACACTGTGTCCATGTAATTGCTTCATAATCCAGAAGATAAACATAGATATCAATAATTCTAGTAAATAAAAACATCTTGTACAGCCAACATCCATCCTGGTCTCTGGTAAACAAAAACACAAGAGAATGTTAACATAATTCTTGGAATCATTGTCAAACAGTGAAGAATAGAGAAAGGCACATACATGGCTGGAGGTGGGAGAAGTGTGGGCTGCCTTTTAAAGTGTCCTGAGATGCTATCCATAAGAACAGACTAAAGCTGGCTGGTGAGGACCATAGCATGACAACACTGCAAAAGCTCTGGAGTCATCCTCAGGACCAATTCCTTAATGTTTTCTTTGCTGAGTTAGCCAGTACTATTTTATAAATAGTATTTTATTAATTATTATTTTGTATTATTTATTTTAATAATGAAAGTGGTTTTCTTTCAAGCGTAATTTAAAATTGTTAAGCATTAAAATGACTTCCAAGTTCTATAGTTGCACAGGTTTGACTTTTATGATTATTGTTAAGTCTCAGTTTAATTAAGACTCCTTCATGTGAGATCTTATTTGTATTGTTTTGTAAAAATATGCAACCTACCTGGTAAGGTACTTGTAATTGAATTTATATGAAGGCTTTTGTTCCTTTGAACTACAAATATTATTGAATACTTATGTAAATTGTATAAAGTGTTCTCATTTTAACTTCTGTTATTCTTAACACAATATATCCTGTTTTGTGATCTAGGTAGTATCTCTGGGACAGTTACTCAGTGATCCTTTCTATAGGACACTTGAAGGCTTCCGAACGCTGGTGGAAAAAGAATGGCTCTCTTTTGGTCATAAATTCAGTCAGCGAAGTAATTTGACTCTCAGTTGTCAGGGTAGTGGATTTGCACCTATTTTCTTACAGTTCTTAGACTGTGTGCATCAGGTAAGTCCATCTATATCTGTATATTGATGCCACTGCAGGAATTATAGATCATGCTTTGAGAGAAGATTAGTAGCCTTCTTCTCTAAGTTTTATTAAAGTGAATGGGTTTCACATCAAGAACTGGAAAATGAGCATTATTAGTCAGAGAGTCTACTCTTAGGAGTGTGTTAACAGATGGACAGGATGGTTTTAATGGAAAACAATTGGTAGCACAGAAGTAAAATTTTGTAGTTCTTGGAATTATGCATTTCTCAAGCTGGTAAAATTCTCTGCCCAAGAGTTCATACAATATCAGCCTAACCAATACTTCTATAGGCTTTATGTTCTTAATGTGTAGAGATTTCACTGCAATTTTCCACTTACATAGTTGGGAAAAAAAGAAAAAAAAGAAAAAGAAAAAAAAACCACAAACACAGGTTTTGATGGGTTCAATAGTAGTACACAAAAAAGAAAGAGCAAAATTCTAGAAAGCTTGGAAACAATGGGTCACCTAAGATGTTCTTATTTTTATATATTCTGCATGTGCACAAGAAGATGAACACCAGCAGTTACAGCAGAACTCAGATCAAACATTTTACGCTCATTTTAGCTAAATTCTAAAGTCTGTCCTCTTTTTCATCTCAAAACAGTAAATATAATGCTTTGCAGTTTTCTCTGCATACGCAGACACAATGTAGGAGCTTGTATAGTTCCTCTTGTAGATGTGTTTCTTTTTCCACTTCTCATTTTTTTCTCACTGAAAAAGCTTGGCTCCTGGGTATTACTAGCCTGCATGTAAATTTACAGATGACTGTGTCTCACAGAAGAACATTGTTAAAGAACCAGCCTTCTTTCTGGGAACAGACATTCCTAGCAAACACTGGCATGGAGTAGACCCTGAAAGAGAAGTCAGGAAGTAGACTTAGTCTGTTGCCCAAAGCAAAGTCCACAAATTAAAAATCATGATAAACCTGTGGGAAAAAAATACACCTTTAGATGTCTAGGGGAGTGGTCATGAATGAGTTTATAAGAAATGAGTGAAGACTTATTGAAGAATATGTTGCAGAAAAGACTACTTTTTAATGTAACCCAATGTTAAATACTACCATCCATCATTATTGCTGTCTTGCAAATGAATAAATAATATCCTTGGAATTTGGTTCTGTTTCAGCATTAGAAGCTTTACAGGTATTTGTCACGTCTCCTTTCTTATCAATCTGTTTCCCAATGGCTGGGGTCCTCAGTTTAATTTTGATTCAAAATTGAGAGATGTCTTTAATGAAAATCAGTACTGCATTTTTCCTTCAAACAAGTTAATCCACTCCTAGTTGTCACAAGAGCTATTCTTTAAGGTAGCATAAGGTTATTTCTTCCTTTTTTGAAGTAGAAGGAAAAAAAAAAACACCAACAAATTCTTAGTTGCAGTGGCTAAAACAGGACAGGACAGCTGTGTCTTGAAGTCCTGAGACACACCTGCTGGGTGGTTCACTCAGCTCTTTGTAAATCATTTGTCTGGTGCCGTATTCTCATTGTTATTGGATGTCTTCTTGCTTTAATGAGCTGGCTGGATAACACTGTCTATTAGTAAAATGGATTTGAAGCAGTAGTGTAATTTTGAAGCAAATCGCTCAAGCATTTCCCTCTACCATTTGTTGATTTTTTTGGAAAATGTGCGCTAGATTCCTCTTGGAAGAATTTACCTACAGTTCTGCTTCAGGTGTATTCTAAATGCGCATCAGCTCTTAAAAGGATCTGAACCAATGATTCATCGCTTAGCTTAACACTAGATGGTAATCAACTCAGCTGGACCAGACTAAATCTAGTCCAAAGTGAAACAAATGCATAGTGTAGCTGCAGGAACCTCAGCCCCAGCTGCTTCAGTCTTTTTGTCGCCTTTTTTGCTCTGAACTACTTGCTGGTATAGGCATAGCCTACACCATTTTAAACATCCTTTCTCTGACCATGGAGATGCTCTGCTTCAGTCTTACTGTAATAAATCTTGGAAAGTTAGCATAAAGAACAAGAAAATTATCCATGCACACCTGCAGAGAAGATTTTTCCTCAAGTCCAGAGGTCACACAAACTTCAGAAACAAATGGATTGTACAGAACAAAGTTAGCATTTAAGGGGTTTTTTTAGTTGTAAAATAGGATGTTCCATGTTTTCTTCATGGCAAAATTCTTATATTTTCTTTAAGTTAGATCTAAAACAATCTGAAGTTCTAAGAACATAGAATAATGGATTATACTTTTCCTGACTTGAGAATTTACAATGAAGTGTAAAGTGAGATAAATCTCTGCTGTTAACAACTGGTGGGTATGATTCTGCCTCAAGCTTCAAGGTGCCTAAAATATTCCTACTGTATATGTGAACCTCTAGGAAATTCAGCCCCTGTCATGAAAATATCTGACAGAAGTATGTGTGAATTATCTATAATCTTTGTACTTTCTTGGGGGGGACAAGGTGGGTAGAGGAGCAATTTCATACTTTCCATTGTAGTCTAAAGGTTAATTTTTTGTTTTTCTAAGACTAGTCTTGAAATTAAAAACATATAATGTTCCTCTTAGAAAAAGTTTACATCATTCAGTGTTGTTTTCAATCTGATTTGTTTCTCCTGCATGATAGAGGAACATTGCCTTTGTCATTCATCTCAGATAGCAGCTTTAGTATCGGAATCTACTTTTATCTTTAAGAGGCAATGTAATCTGTATGTGTAATTAGCAGGTACATTTTACATAAAAATCTGTATTTCCTGTTTTTTGATATTAATCTCTGTCCACATGTCCAGGCTGCAGCTACATCAGGAGAAAGCTTACCCCTTACCAGGCCATCTGGAGCTATTTATCACCTCCTCTCTGGTGGTGGTGATGTTACACTTCCAGTCTGCTAGCTAAGGGATTCACGTGCATCTACCTGCCTTTTCCAATCAAAATGGTAGAAAAAAAGTGGGTAGAAAAGACGATGATAATCTTATTTTGATGGATGTGGGTTCAGAAGCAGTTCAGCCTATCAATCTGAAGGAGCCAGTATCTTCTTATGAGGAATGACAGGACCCATGCAGGGCCTATAATCTTTTCAGCTAGTGTATCTTCATCCAAGAAAGGACCGAGGAACACAGCTTTACACGTGGTACCAGTGTATTATAGACTATATAGATTTCTCTGTTATTGGAAAAACAGTTTAAGATACACATCTATTTAGAATTCAACACTGAATAGGTTTTCTAGAAATAGACATGAAGACTAGTCTTCTAACTGCTGATGGCGTAGTACTGACAATCAAATTCTAATAGTATGGTTGCAAACTCTAGGGAAATTACTTTTGAAGTCAAATTTCATGAGAATTTACTATTAAAAATACATGTACTCTCTGATGTACTCTACTGCTATAACACCAATATCCATCTCTGATGTTGCAGGCCAACATAATAATATATATATATATATATATGAGGCATTACTTTCGGAGCAGCCCTTGTAGTCTAGACATACTAGGTAATAAAAAAAAGTCACTGTAGAGCCAGTATGTATTAAATATCACTGGTTAAACTAACAATACAGAGAAAACAAATGAAGCAGTGATTCCTAAATTAGAACTGCATCATCTTGTAAGTCATTGTTTATGCCAATATCCTCCAGGTGTCAGCTGAATTATTAATGCAAAATCATTCTTTCACAATAGCATCTGCATCTGCAGATACTCTCACTGCTTCTAAGAAGGCTGAGTTATGAAAGTGATGTCAGTGCAGGAAGCTTTTCTTGTTTGTCCTCTCTATCTATTTGATAATTTATTAAATATAACTAAAACGATTTTCTAGAACTGACTTCTTTTAAGACTAATAAGGAGCTCTGGTACAGCACCCCATGTAAGAGGAGGTGAGTGTGGCTACTCCAGTGGCAGATGTACTCAGTTATTTCAGTGTTTGCAGAGAGTAGCCTCTTAGTGATTACTAGCCCAGAGCATTTTGGAATACTGTATTCTTATTTAAATTAAGTAAATATTGACATATAATGGAATGACAAAACCAGAACGTACTGGAAAACTAAGAAAGACTGAAACAAGTCTAAAATTACTAAAAGCATTTAGGATAGCTTTAAGTAATTTAGGAACATGGTGATTTGGAAAAGGAATTCTAAAGTACTGAGTTTCTTTAATTATAGTATTAGAAACACTATAGATTTACTCAGGTCTTAAGTGTTCATATATAATGGAAATAAAGAATTTTAATAAGCAGTTGTAATTTTTAAAGATACCAGGCCCCTGTAACCTTATCTAAAAAGCCTTATCCGAGTAATATGTCGAAACTGTAAAATACAAAAAATACTTACATGCAAGTTTTGAGTGTGTCTCTTAAGTCAATGTATTAATTGAAGTGGGACCAAAAAGTCACCAGAGAGAAAACAGCTCTTTTTAAACTCAGCCTAAATGGTTATATTGCTTACATTAGTTAATAATCTCTCTTGTATGTTTATTTTTAATTGCTTAAGTGAATCCAGTTATTTTTTCTTATGTTACATTTTTAATGTGTTAGTTGTGATGTTGGAGCTGTATTTTATCAGAAATTTTTTTTCCCTGATAGCTCAGTCATGTTTTGAATTTTTGCATACTGCACCACACCTACACAAGTCATTGATAACAGTATCTTTCCCATCTCCAAGCATGCTGGAATCAGCCACAACCAGTAAAACACAGACAGAAAAAATAGCTACGTTATTCACCTTCATCCAAGAAATGCTTTAGATGGTAGTTGTTGTTGCTTTAAAATGTCAGTTATAGCAATAAAACTTCTAGTTCCTTGCAGTTCCAGAAATCTCAGAACTGGGATCACTTACAATACCTGAGTGCGTGACAGGATTTTAATATCTGCTTCTTCTTTGAACTCTTGAAATAATTACTGGACCACAAGTAGAAATTAGGAAACAGTGTAAAAACAGTGTACTCGTTTATCAAAAAGCCTTCCTTTCTTGCAGTGTATCACACAACACTTTTCCTAACACAAGGTGGAAACTATATATTAAACTATTGGTATATGCATGTATGTGTTGAAATACACACAGAGACCTTTTTGGGATCTCAACTCAAAAGTACATTAAATCATTTTTTAACAGAATTAGGGTACTCTGGTTATATTTAAATCTATAATGTATGCCAGTAAAGACACTTTATACAGGGAACTTAAAAGTTCCTTTGTCTACATAATTGATCTTGAATTTATTATAGAAAATTTTGTGTAGCGTTATTCTGGGAAAACATGGAGATAAAGTAAGACTGGGTATATTGAAGTGAGATATCTTGCCATATCTTAGCATTTTACATGCCTAGCCATGAGCTAACAATGACACATAACAATCGTCTGACTGAACTGCTGTGTATGTGTTTATAGGGTTTTTCAAGGAATTTTCCTGTCACTGTTGTAAATCAGTAGCTAATCTTTCCTACTAAACGCATATTTGGTTGTGGGGGGTTTTTGTTTGTTTTTTGTTTTTTTTATTTGTTGGGCTTTTTTCAACTAGCACATGAAAATTTAAACATCAAGTTGCTTCAAATAGTCCAGTTCTAGTTTCCTTTATAATAAATAAACAAGTGTCTCTCTTCAGGACCTAGCTGAGTAGCAATCAGGGAGAAAAGGTACAATGGGAAAATAAGCGTGGTGGGAATAAAAAAGGCAGGACATGGGAAAATTGCCAAAATAAAGGTATTTTATAAGTTTGATGTGAAGCTAAACAAATCACTGTGAGACGTATTTCAGATGTTAAATTCAGTCAGCAATTTCTTTCTGACTGCAATACTATTTTCATTGTAATTGAGGATTTTCAGTTTATTACCATGCTTAATTCTGAAAATAAATATTATGTTTACTTAAAGAGTAAAATTTACATTTATAATTAACACTTGAGAGTTTTGAAAGTATTATTTCATGAAGATAAAATTTAGTCTTGAAGTTTGTATGGATAGCAAATACATATTCAATTATTAATTAATTAAACAAAATTGGCCATGAATATTAAAGTAAATGCCTAAAAGCATAAACCAGGCTCTTTCTGATGATGTTCAAGATGAAGCACTTATTAAGAACCAGCTGTCCCACATTGCTATACTCCAATAATGTGGTGTTGTCTTAATTAGATCCCACGCCCAACTGAAGATAACAAATTAAGACGTTACATTGTTCTTACTACTTTAAACATGTGAATATGAATAATGGCAAAGCACCTCCTCAATATGTTTCTCATTTTTTTCCCCACACTTCTGCATTTTGGTGCATATTTAGAAAACAAATATGTGTAGACTAGTGACATTTTCATTAGCAACTACTTCAGAAATGAGCTGTTCCAGTAATAACAGACAGAGTGTCATTTGCCAGCATGACTTCTGTACATGCCTCCTGAGCAGTACCTAAAAGTCTAATGCAAAACCTGCCAATTTGTTTGATCTGCAGCCATGGAAATGATAGATTTAAGAGTAGCATCTTTGCCTATGAATTTGCATTGTCGAGTTGACTTAAAAGAAACATCCAGTTTAATTTCTTAGAAGAATCCCACGTTTTGTAGAGCATAACACTGCTTATAAAGGTACAATCTCTCTGCTGTGGAAAAATGTTGTGTCATAGACAATACATGAATTTAAATGGCTTAAATATTTTTAGACAAAATGTAGAAGGATTCCTGTGTACAGAGAAGCTTCCTTTTAATGTATTTTTTGTGAGAATTATTTTGCTGTCCCGTTGCCTCAAAATCCTGTTTTTTCTCCATTTATTTTTAGATTCATAATCAATATCCAACAGAATTTGAGTTCAATCAGTATTATCTGAAGTTTCTAGCTTTTCATCACATATCAAATCGATTTAAAACATTTCTTCTGGATTCAGACTATGAAAGACTAGAACATGGTATGTGTGATGTTTTTCTATTGCATATTTACGCTTTTGTCTCTATTTTTCTGTTCAATATTTGGTCTACAAAATTTGCCCAGTTTGAGATGATCTAGTAATTGCATGGTGATACTCTAGTGAATTTCATTTCAGGAATATGAAGTAAAATGTAGGTAATGAACATGCAGAGTTTTCTAAATCAACAACTCCTGAGACATGCCCCTGGTGGGACTAAGAAAAAGTGAAAAATTAGTGTCGTGCCTCAGCTTTTGTTTTGCTTTGTTGTTTCTGCATTTTGTTTTGTTTTCTTTTCTTTTCTAGCTATTTATCCACTTGCTTCAGTTCCCCTCATTAAGTACCTTATTTTAACAGAAACAAAGTCCTTAGGAATTCTTCAGAGAGTACACAACATTTCAGGGAAAGGAAATTTTTCTATCTACTATCTCTCAGTCCTTTCTCTTACACTCTATTTAATTTTTTCTCTTCTTTTAGAATTTGTTTATTCCTTACAACTATCATGTGCAAGCCCATTGTTTCCTAGCAAGGCCATATTTGCCCTCACAGCCCTCTTAATAAGACTTTACAACCACAGCTGAGGCTGTTCTTGGAGTTTGTTCACTAAGCAAGATACTTAAATGTTGTGAATTCCACTGCTTCATGAGGTGTTCTCGTGGCATATGGTGAATTTTAATGCTTTTCTTAAAAACTGTAGTAACTGTGGAACATATTAAACTTGAACAGCCATTTTATTTGAACAAGAAAAGATTATTTCCATTATTTACTTTGCTTTGAGGAAAAGATTGGAGTCAATTACTTTCTGTCTTTCCTTCCAACCTGTATTTTTACATGATCTACAGTGTGTTCATTTTTTTAAAAAACATGTTTGTTTATTTAGCGTGGTTATACTTTCAAATACCATCTAATGCAATATGAAGTCCTGTTTTCAGTAGCCTTTGGCTTAACCATATGCACTTCCAAGTCATAACAGATAGCACAAATCTATGGCTAACTTTACAGTAGCCTTTTCTGCCTGAACTGCGTTAGCAAATATATGCAGGTGCAGCTGGTCCAGCAGATTGGAAGGGCTGGTAACCTCTCATAGTTAGGAGGCAGAATCAGCTAAAAGGGCTTGGTGGTCTGTTGAAGCAATATAGCTGGAGGCAGGGACATTCATAAACACACTGAAGTATTTCAGTGAATTTTGGAACAGGTTTATAAATATTGAACATTCTTCATACAAAAGTCATGTTCTACCAATTTGTGGCAGAGTGACAGTTACAAAGCACAGCAGTTGTTTCAGCAAATACAATCTCTTGCAGCAATGGCATTTTGATGGTAGATTTTACTATACATTTAGTTTCTGAAATTCTTTTTGGCTATGCTTTAGCGTTGGTTATCATAAAGCTGTCTTTCTGCTGTTGTTATTTTCTTTAGGGACGTTGTTTGAAGATAAAGGAGATAAACATACCAAAAAAGGAATTTGTATTTGGGAATGTATTGAAAAGATGCACAAGAGGAGTCCTATATTCTTCAATTACCTCTATGCCCCTACTGAACTTGAGGTATGTTTTGTTTTGTTTTGTTTTGTAAAAAAAAGAAAAAAAAAGAAAAAAAACAGGCTATTTGTTATTCTGAGTGATTATCTGAGTACATTTTGATATCTTAATTGTTCCCAGCTGAATTAAGCATTTGAGGGACAAACTTGATCCTTCTTGATTGATTGCTGTAGTGCCTTAAAGGCTTGTGTTCTCAGTCATCTGAGTTATGGAAACTTCATATAAAGGGACAAATTCTGGAAAATGTATTTAAGCATCCCATTTAATCCCATCTGAGGAAAACAAGATTACTTGTTTGATTTCTGTAATTACATGGCTTATTATAAAAAATGATCTTAAAATTTGCATGAGAATTTAAAAATACTTGTATATATACCATAATTCACAGTTATGGGGAGATGAGCTTAGAGTATGTTCCAGTCACGATGGGATACATTTCATAATGATCTGATTGAATATTATCTATATCGCTGTCTAATATGATGTATGCTCACTAGACTGAGCTGCATTTTGAATAATTATACAAAATTTGCAATACCCTCACGATTATAGAATTCTGCAATAGCCAGGGAAGAAGTAGTCAAGGCATCTCAGGAATTGGAAGAAAAGGGAGCTGTTTGTCCTGTGGTTCTGGAGATAGGGCTGGTTTAAGATATTCCAACTTTCCCCTGCCCAACCGATGTTGTGCCGCTGTCTCCTGCTCTGCTTCACCCTGATAAATAATTTGTCTGTATGCCTGTCTGCTACTAGAAAACATAATGACAGGACAGTTTCCACTGTGTTGGAGGCCTTGTTACCACTGACACTTTTGCTGGCATTTCTTAGTTTTCCTTCATTGTCAATTGTTTTTTTTACCACAATGTATCTTAGCATATGTAGCAACTGGAACTCAAATCAGCTATATAAACTGACCTCATTTAAAAGAAAAAAAGAAAAGATTTTTTTTTTTTAAATTATTTTAATGATTTCAGTAGTCAGCAGCACAGGCCCAATGAGCACCCATGCATACCACCACGTTATTGGGTCAGTGTAAGAGAGTGGATGGAAAACACAAGAGAGTGACACTGAGTGGATAGGAAGTTCTTCACTTGTCTGTTTCAGAGGAAAGTATTTTCTTTGCATAACCATCACTGTGATGAACTTGTAGGCTCGTGGGCATCTTGTGCACTGTATGTTCCATTCATTTTACTGTAAGCAGTAGCCTGACAAGTAAGATATTAAGATTTGCGTTCAGTACTTTGATCGTATTTTCTTTCTTCCTTTTAGAACAATCTAGCTTTTCTCATATGAAATGGTGTAATAGTAGCAGAATTAATGATTGTGACTGAACATCACTCTTCAGACTTAAAAATTGCCCATTGACCTGGGGCGGTAATTCCCTTTAAGTAAGAAATATCCATACTAAGAGTGTTACCTTTAATTATTTTAAAAGAAAAAAAAGTATGTTTTTAATACTAAGTCATCTCTTTTAAACTACTCTGAAAGCTTTACAGTCACTAGCTGCCTTCCTCATGTTATTGTGGTTACTCCAAGTGCTTGTCCACCTAAATTATGCAGTCTGTCTTCCTTCCCTGATGGTAAAGGGTCTTGATTTTCTTCTGAGGAAAAGTTAAAGGGTGATTGCTGTTGAGTACCTTTTGCATCTTTAACAGATGCAAATAAATAAATAAACAAATAAAACTGTGCTAGCCAAGTGTGAGGGTAGCAATTGTATACTGAATTAGAGTTCTTGGTAAGCACTTGGTTTAGTAGAAGGGTAAATATGAGCAGTATATTCCCAAAGTGAGTACTACTTTTACTTTTTGATCAGAGCGATATGCCAGGATCTTGCTGTGGATATTATCAAACAGCAGTATTACTCACCCAACACAGAACACTGATAAATTTAGAGTAATCTAGGAAATATAAGTATTGCATTCTTCAGTCTGAAACTCAGAGACTTCCTTTCTCTCATTATAATAAAACTTTCTTTCAAATAGGCACTGAAACCAAATGTAAGTATGTCCAGCCTCAAAAAGTGGGATTACTATGTAGAAGAGATTTTGGCTACAGGTCCTTCCTATGACTGGACTATGGTGACTGCAAAATGCAGTGCTTTAGAGGAAGCTGACCAAACCGATGGTTCAGTCTCTCAGAGTAAGAGGAAAATAGTATGGCCATGCTATGATGATGTTAAAAAAATGCAACCTGATGCCATCAGCAGCCTTTTAAATGTAAGTACATAAGTTAAATAGAAAAATAAGTTATCTTAGTTATCTTAGACTTAAGAAATTTATATTTGCTCTTTATTTATGTTATTGCCCTTTGTTTATTGTTACTTATTGCCTTGTATGTCATTGTCTTATAGATATAAGAGGATTATGATAGCTGGTCAGAGCAGTTATTTAGTAAAACTGACAGGTTGTCTTTTACAGGAAATGTAGTAACTGTACTTTTAATTGATGCAAATGTTGAATCTATTTTTCTTGTCCTGTTTCTACTCAGTTTAAATTAAGTGCATGGTAAAGACCCAAATTCCTGAGAGATCAGGAAACGGAATCCAACAGTTGTTGGTTTCAGTGAGAGGCAGATACACAAAAATAACCCTGAGCATCTTGGCCCAAATTTCTCAACAAAGCTTTCCATGGTTACTCTTAACATATTTATTTGTACTAGGACCTAACTCAAACTCTGGCATGCTTCAGAATATTTCAGTACGTGATGTGGATGCTTGATTTTTAGCTATTCCTTTCCTTTGGGCTCAAGTAGGCTGCTTAGCTTTTGTTCTTTCTTCTTTAACATGATAATTATTGTGGTTATTTAGAATGATTTAGCATCAGTATTTTCTTAGATGTTTGTTGTTTGATCGTAATTAACTAGCAGTCCTAATGTTTAGATCATCATCTGGATTAATAGTTCAGACAAAATGATGAGGACATTCTTCGTTTCCTAGAGGTATTGTTTCAAGCCATGTGCATATTCAGATACATACACCATGTACAGTTTTTTATTTTGAAAATATTTGCAGACTTTACATTAGAACTGGGATTATAAATCCTAATGTAGCAATTTTTGGAAAGCTGGGTCCCTGAAATCCCTGAAATTCAATAGTTTTTAACAAAGTCCCAGGGTGGGAAGTTTCTGAATGTATTTGAATCCTTGAGGGTAGACTTGCTTTTGTCAGGGAGTTAGCTTCATTCAGGAACGCTCCTGGAATCTCTTTTAGTTCATTCCATCCGATCATAATTGATTAAAAAGAGGAAAAATGTCCAAGTCTTAAAAATGAAATAAAATTCAGCTGTGATACTCCCCTTGATGCAAAAGAGCCAGACTCAAAAGCCAGAACTGCTCAGAGCTTATAACTTCACAAATGCAAAGAAAGAGAGCCTATCAATTCCTCAACAGGAGTCATAGCAGGAATTCTTTAACAAAAAAAAAAAAAGGAAAAAAAAAAAAAGAAAGAAAAACACCAACAACCAGAGAACTTTCATAACTAGAAGCAGAACTACATTAGGAATATAGCAACACTGTTCCTCTGCATTTCTCTGTATTTCTTCCTGGGGTATATGCCAAGCTTATCCTAGCCACAACTGTAAGAAACTGCCATATAACAGGGAAATTAGCCATTTTATATTCCAAAGATACGTGGGTCAGATTTTATAGAGTTTAAATGTTATTTGTGAATTAGATTATAGTAATAAAAGATAGCAATGGAGAGGAACATTTGAAAAACTTTGAAGAGGTTGTATACAGGTTACAAAAATATTCTTCTAAGTTGAAAAAGCAAAGTGAACTTTCTTTTAAAACAAGTTGTTAATTTAGAGCTATTGCTGGTGGAGGAGAAAGACCTCTCTTTAATCATAAATCCATTGAGAATGTGTTGGTATCCAAAAAATGTTTGAACTGAGACCATGTTCTAGCAGTGTTAAACTGCTAGGGAAGGTTGATTTTTCCCTTTGTTTATAATGATAATACCGAATATGTTCATTCTAGAAGTATTTTTTTAAATAGAAAACTAGATAACGCTCTTCAAGATGTTAATGTGGAACAGAGAAGTAACTGAGTGTCTTAATTCACAATATGTCTTGTTACAATGTGGTGCTCTTCTATAGAGAGCAAAAGGTGTAATTTTTTAGCAGTAAATGTCCTAATATGTTTCGCGTACGTGACAGTCCATCTTTAAGCAGATGTGTGTGATGGCTCTGTAGTTTTCATACATCTTCATGTTTATGAGTTTTAGGAAGTTAAGCAATCTACTACACATTTCACTTGTTTAATTCTAAGTGAACGTTTAAAGATTGCAGATGATAATGTGCATTTTAAAACAGAATTTTTTTTGTCTCACCTAAAAACTATGACATTATGTAAAGCTTCTCAATTCACTTCTGCCACGTCAGAGACAGCCAACAGATTGGCTGGATTGTTCAAACTTTAAATTCTCAGAAGAGAACATTGTAGATATAAATGTTCAAAAGTAGATCCAGACACAGGTGCTTTCTAATAAGGCCATTTTCTGATGGCCTTTCTACATGATAGAAATGGGAAACAAGGTATTTACTGACAGTAAAAGTAGCTACCCATCCATTTGTTAAAGAAAATGAAAGGTAATAATGAAACAGAAGACCTTTGCCTCTGTTTTCTTTTTTCTTTTAGAGAGTAGTTGGAATAGTTTTAAAATAATTTCTCAGATAAGGTAGATTTCTTCACAAAACTCAGAAACAATTCATTTGACAAGAACTTTCAGTTTCCAGCTGCATTTTTGAAAACGCTTTCCTTGTTTTAACATTCAGTAAGATAATACCACAGTGTACCACCAAGAGCATAGCATGTCTTCAGCAGAGACTAAAGTTTTGGGTTAAATGTTTCCCATAAATATTAGCTCTTCCCATGACCCTTTGACATGAGTAAGTTATGATACATTATAAATGAGCTAACTGGTCTGAGTAATGAAGCGCAAAGTCCCGCGCCCTGACAGGAACAGTATATGCACCAATTTTCTGCAGGAAGGCGCTGGGGGTCCTGGTGGAAACCTAGTTGCATCAACTGCATGCCTTAAGGGCAATGTGCCCGTGCTGCAAAGAAGGCTAATGATATCCTGGGCCACCTTAGGCCAAGGACTGCCTGTAGGTCAAGGGAGGTGATGCTTCTGTGCTACTCAGACTCAGTAAAGCCACACCTGGGGTACTGTGTTCAGTTCTGGACTTGTCAGCATAAGAGAAATAAGGACATACTGGAGAGAGTCCAGTGAAGGGCCACAAAGTGGATGAAGGGACTAGAGCATCTCACATGTGAGGGGAGGCTGAGAGAGCTGGGACTGTTCAGCCTGGAGAAGAGAAAGTTTGGTGCATGTGTGTGGGGATGATGGATTTCATCAGTGTGTGTAAATACCTGCAGGGAGGGCACAGGGAGGACAGAGCCAGGCCCAGTGGTGCCCAGTGACAGGACGAGATATTCCATCTGAACATAAGGGAACACTTATTTACCCTGAGAGCGGTTGACCACCACCAGCACAGGTTGCCCTCCTTGGAGATACTTAAAAGCCACATGGGCATAATCCTGGGCAGCTGCCTCTAGGTGGCCCGGCCAACAAAGGTCCCTTTCAACCTCATCCATTTTGCGATTCTGTGAAGTTCTCTTTCAGATAAGTGCAGCTATTCATAGTGCACTGCACACATGCAAGGAAGAAATCAATGTTTTCTGTAGAATTTTAACATTGAAGGAACAAGAGTAAATCTTGATGATTTATTGTCATGTAAGATTTTTTACAGAGTTCATTAAGAGAGAATTTATTCCGAACTTTTCAAGTTATATATAGGGGATTGTTGAAAGTTTTTCTTTTCAAGTTCTGGAAGAACTGCTCATTGTGGAGCCAAAAAAGAAGGAATGTGACCCAGTTGCTAAGTAACAAGCTTCAGTTAATTCCAGATTCTGCAGAGAAAGACTTGTACTCAGAAGTCAAGACTGGGGCAGAAAGAGAATGAGCAAATTAAAACTTGACTAACTTCTGGCACTAAAGAGTTTTGTCTCCTTTGGCAGCAATTTGAGAAGCCTTTTACATAAAATGCCTGTTGTAAATATATTCAGTCCTATGTATACCATCAGGAAACATTTTACACTAAGCATTTTGAAAGGTGAACAACTAATCTAGAGAAGCCTTTAGTGTGGCTTGCGTTTGCCATTCCTTGTTTTTGTATCTACCAATGGAAATAATCCAAACAAAGTTATTCTAGTGTTATTTCTTGACAGGATGACAGCCCTGTAATATTCAATGTATACGTATCTTTTCAACTAGTTTCAGGATTTTAAACTTCTGGTTTGATTCTTTGTGTTAAGTCATGTCTCTTATATTTAGCTTTACTTTTCAATTTTCTAATTTACATTCACCAAGAAAGAATCTGTAGATATATTTTGTTTCTGTTAGACTGTCTCATACAGGCTTTTTAAATTCAGTTCAGTGTTCCAAATTTAGTTCAGCAGTTAACTGTTTCTTTACCAAATGTTCCCTTACTTTAAAAATAAAGTCCTTTTCTATAAGCCTCAATCAGTAATGATTTCCTGTCATTCTAATACACCTCTGGAAGTTGGAGAATATGATGAAAGCTATGTTAATCATGTGGTGTAGTGGAAATAAATAATGTTAGTCTTACTGTCTCTTTGAAAACAAACATCTTGGGTTTTAGTTGGCTTTTGTATATCATGGAAATACTTTGTCCTGTGGCAATTTCTGTGCCATCACCAATTCTTAACTGGATTTGCAAAATTGAGTTTTAAATTTGATTTCATTAAGAATCAGATTTTCATGACGATTTAGTTGTTGAAAGTGAAAATGTAAAAAGGAAGGAAGGAGAAGAAAATGGACCAAATATCCAAGCAAGGACAAACGCATTGATGAATGTTATATTTAAGCTTGTTCACAAGTAAACATAAACGAATGGAATTGTGTCTTTTTATTTAACTTTGCACATACTGTCTTATTGACAGGAAGTAACCCTAAGCGGAGGTTATCAACATAGGTCATATTCCCAAGTTCCACAAGAACATGTTGTTACAGTTTGGCATCCAAATTGAATAAATCTTTCTGTTTCATTTCCTTCTTTTATTACAGCTTTGTATCCCATTTTATAAACCAGGGTAAATGTTAATATTGGCAACGTACAGTGTTGGTGTCACAGCACAGAATTTGCTCTTTGTAAATATTTTTATAAAATATATTCTATCCTTATCTCTATCATGTTTCTATTAAGGCAGTTGATGCTGACTGTTGTGTGTTCAAGAGAACTGGTGGAGAATTGAAAGAATGATGGCTCCTTCAGCCTGTGACATGCAAGAGGAATGATATGAATGATGCTGTACTTAGTTGTCATTGATTCTTGAGTCTAGCTGACACCAGTTTATAGCTTGTTTGATAACAGTTCTTGTACTTTACCGGGCAACGTGGTCTAAAAGTTCTCTGTGTAAAAATATTGACAAGAAAGTGATTGTATTAAAGAGATTGTCAGGAAGTGATCAGTTAAAAATGTTTATTCTTAAGAAAGCCCTTGTTATGTGTTTCAGGAAATCGAAAGGTTGGAAAGTAAATTAAATCAGAGTTCAGAAAGATGGCAGCTTTTGTGGGAAAGGGTCAAAATGAATCTGAAAGATGACAGCAGACAAGACAATGTAAGTAGCAAAAGACCTCATCCAGGCTAGGCTTTATAGGCTACCTGGGACACTGACAAAATCACTGTTTCTTGGAGTAAAATACTGCTTTTGAAAAACTGAACACGCTGTTCTAACCTAGAATACTGGTTCTGTATTTCTACATGTAGAAAAACGTGTTTGTACTCATGCTATTTATTTAATTGCTTCTCAACAGTAGGTTAAGGCATGCAGACAAAATGAGCATAAGCATTTTATTAGTACACAGTTGTATGACTTTATATTATTAGAATATTCCTTGTGTCTAACTCTTTAAGTACAAAATACCTCAATTCCTGAAGGTAACCAAAAGGAAATCACAGGGGTTCAGGAATGAGTTCAGGGATATTTCCACGTCTAAGTGAAATTTTGGAATTGCAGATTCTAGTGAAGGCAGGAACTGTTCACGCCACATTTCCAGTTCTTGACTCCTGTAAAATGAGTAGCTGACAGCACAGATACTTTTTAAGTCAAAAGCTGCCTTTTTATTGTCTCCATGCACTAGGAAGTCTGTTAGTTAATGATTCTGGGGAGCTTTCTCTATAAACCTGGCTTAAAATTGTGCTGTAACTCTTCAGCTTCACAAACTTGTTCAAGTTCACCAGCCTCCATGCAGTTGTTAAGTCATCAGAACTACTTTATTTGTTCCTTGCTCTCAAGAAAGCAATACACTTTATGTCCATCACAGTCATTCAAGTTCAGTTTATATCCTAGACGAATTCACAGTGAAAAATTTTTTATCCTAGCAAAACAGTGTATTAAGTTTTTATTGAATAATTGGAAGCAGAAAACAGAATGGAAGTATAAATACCTGACATCAGTCTCCTGTCCAAGCTGTTATTTAAGGATTCTCAGATAAGTGTAATAGCTAAGGGTCAGCCCCAGAGAACTCCATCTCTAGGATGCTATTCTGCAGATTAAGACCAAGTTCAGCATACCTTTTGCTCAAGGTTACTGAAAGTCTACAAAAATGACTTGAATCTATAAAGTAGCTTCTGGAAACTGCACTTTAATTAATTTAAGGAAATGTATCCAATGTCTTGCCTACTTCTGCATGCTTCTGAGAAAGCAAGGGAAATAGTGTTCAGGTTTATGTCACTGGAAGAGACAAGGCTTTTCTGAAATACTGTCATCTTACACCATGTGAGTGAATCCTTCTGCCTAAGAAATGCAGTGAACTGCCATCTCTCTGGCTCTTCAGAGTCAGCACTGACCTGTATTGTGAAGATTTATTTTTTCTCTATAATAATTCACAATTTAGACAGTGTACCAAGTATTATTTGTATAATGTTGAAACCATCTCAAAATGCAAGACAAGGAACTCAATTTCTACAAAGACCAGAAGTGATGTACTACAAATATTACTGAGCAAGTTGGTGTGCATCTCTCCCATCTGTTTGTCATATTGAAGGATTGCCCTGTCACAATAAACAATGATTTAGTGCTCTGTGTTGCTACACGTTTTGTATTTAGCAAATAGTAAACTGTAGATCCAAGCCATAACAATCTGCTGAATATTTAATATAATAAATGTGGTTAAGTGTTTTACCTTCTCACAAAAAGTTCCAAAGGATTGTTGGTGTTCAAATTGCTGCGAGTATGTTTTAGCAAATCCTTGTCAAGTATCTACATACCTTACTGGGGTGCTTGAACTTATCATCCGAGCACTAGTAAAATTAAAGCTGAAAAATCATGATGTCAGTGTCCACAGTTGTGTCCAAAGCTGAAGTCTGAAATAGTGCAAGTTATGCTAGAATTCAAATCAATGAAATGTTCTCTTAAAAAATGCACTTCAGTTAAAGATGCACTTAGTGTTCTCTTCAGGCTCCTCTTGCACAGCGTAGTATTAAGAAGTGCAATGAATATAGAATAGGTTCAGATTAATTGGGACTAATGACTAGAAGGTTGTATAAAGATATTAACAGGACTTTAGTAATAAGCCAGCTACAGTTCTTTGCTGTTCATGTTCTTAATGCAAATTATTAACTATATAGATTACCAGGAAGAGTTGTGGGTTGTGTTTATTAGAAAGAATTTTATGGTTTGGTTTTCTACTGTAATACATTTCTAAAGTTTTAGTTTAGCAAACAATCACATTTCTCCGTTCTAAATTTGTCTAGATCTTGTCTAACATTTTTTCCTTTATTCTTTGTTAGCTTCGGAGACATCCTTCTGGCTCCTCAGGGATGATGTCAGCTAATATACGTTCTTATCAAAAAAGATCTTTGTTGGAAATACCTGACAATGGGCTGGGTGAGGAACAGAGTGCAAGCATTTCTCCCTCCAATGGAGTAGATAGAAGATCAACTACACTATACAATCATTTCACATCAAAGAATGATGAAAATAGGTAAATTGAATAATCCAAAAGTATTTATGAACCTCGTATTCCAATAGTACAAGTATCTGCCTTAGGAAAAAAATGAAATTTTCATACACACAGATCTTTCAGTCTTCCACTTTATATGCCAAGCAAAGTGTAGCTGTATATTTAATGTCCAAAGTACTGAAATAGTGTTTGTCAGTTGTTTATCAGTATATCACAGTTACCAATAGCTAAACTAGTCTGTTGTTTAAAACTGATTTGTTTTACCACAGTAAAAGAAGTGTTTGAATGTCTTTTTTTAGTCAGTTGGGGTTTTCAATATCACCACTATTCACATTATAGAATCGTGCCATTTGCATTTTCTGTATCTTCCAGATCTTTTGAAGGTACGCTATACAAAAGAGGAGCTTTGCTGAAAGGTTGGAAGCCTCGCTGGTTTGTGCTGGACGTGACGAAACACCAGGTAAAAACTTTTCAGATAATGGATTTTTATGACAAGTTTGTTGCAATTCTATTTACTGATTTAGATTAATTTTACAATATCTATAATGATTACTTTGAGAAGCAATGTGTATAGTACATTGTTAATAGGCCATATGTCTATATGTATCCTGTGTGACTGACACAGCATTCTGAATGGACAGTTTGGGGAGGCAGTTTTGTTTTTTAAATAATAACAACTGTCTAGTGTAAGCAACTAAAGAATTAAGTGTTAAGCATAATCTGGCATCTAGTATGACCTCTTACGTTTCCAGAAGAACCAGAATCTGTCTTAAGTAGCTGAAAACTTAGAAGGTAATTTCTAGAGTGCAGTTGAGATGCTGAGAGCTAATATGATAACCGATAGCAAGTTTTGTGCTGGTATTCTTGTTAAAACTGTAGTAGGTACTTCATGCTTCGAAAGCCTGTGTTTTACACCCTCTTTGTTCCTCAGGTACTTTGTCATGAGCATTTTTCTTTTCAGGAAAGGACATTATATCCTCTGGAAAATTATAATCTGAATTGCTTTAGTAGAAAAATCCATTTACCTCACTCGGCATGTGTGGTTGTTTTCCAAAATCTGTATTTGAGACAGCTAACCTGGATGAAATCTGTATGAAAGTACTTTCAAATCTGGAGAGCAGGAACAGCTATATTTCTGAGACCAGTCTGAATTTTGTAAATTGTTTCAAGTGAGTTAGAATTTCAACCCCAAATTTTCCCTGCAAAAGTCTTCAAATGCCAAGTTCCTGATTGAACAATAATTTTAAGTGCTATGTGTAGAGTATTTTAAATTAGTCATAGTGACATAAATAGCAAAATTATTCATAAATATTCTGAAAAATCATTGTACATCAAGGAGCCCTAAAAATAGGACATCTGTTGGCCTAAACATTTTACCCGATTTACAAAATATGCCAGAATTCAGCAGTGGAAATTTGTGATCTCGTGTGCTTTAAATAATATTGGGTCATCAAGAAGTAACCATTGAGCCAAATGTTCCACACAACATAGGTTGTTTAAATAACCTCTGTGACTTGTATATGCTTTTGTTATAAAACAAGTTAATGTATTGTAATTGCCACACTTCAAAAAATATGTAGTATAAGGACAGTCTTTCAAGACACTAACTGAAGATCCCTGGATTAGTGTGGTGATATGCCAACGAATGTGCTAATTGTGATTATTCTTCCTGAAACACAGGAGAAAAGATTCATTTTGCAGAAGAAATTTTTTTTTTTTTTAATAATTAAATATCCTGAATATCACAGACGTAAGATGTAATATGCAGTCTGCAGCAGACAGAGGTCAATCTTGGCTGGAATTCCGTTGCGTGACCTTTGCTGTGAGGGTTTGCTTTACTATTGTACATCACTTTATGGAGGGATTGTTGTTGGGTTTTTTTGTCTGTTTGTTTGCTTTTTTAAGCAAACACTAGCTTTTATCTTTGGGAACTACTTGCCTATCAAAACTTAGTTTACTGAGTGGTTAGCATTCATATCAAATATCTTTTCAAGGGGGGAAAACATAGCAATCTTCATTCAACTACTATGTGCAGCATAGGAAAATGGGAGTTTTCTGTATAGTTTACAGTTATCTAAAATCACAATTAAATCTTTGCTGATTGCTTTAAATTCTTGAAATACAGAAAATAAGTGTTTTTCTAACTCTCTGGTGGAGTAATGTTCTTGTTCATTACAATGAAACTAACACAGGTTTCTCTTAGAAAAATTGATAAGGAATGCTGAATCCTAAAGACTTGGGTTCTGCTCTCATCCTTCACGCATCCTCTGCCGAAGCAATGTTTAACGAGTTGAGGCCTCTCTGCTCTGAGACTGTTGTGACAAAATGTTCTTCCCCTCGGTTCAGTGATTCTTCTGAGGAGTGGATGGTGGAGACGATGCTATTAGCCAGATCTGGGCAGTAAATGACTGTTGACTGTCCCACCGTCTTGTATACAGTAGACCTATGGTTGTGTCTCAGCAATTGCCCGTGTTTGATGTCCTCAGGTCCTAATAAGGTTTCTCCTTCAATCCCCAGACCTCCTAGTTATATCCAGGAAAAGGGAAATAAAAATCAAAAGTCCATCTAAATAGCATATTTGGATTTAATTTTTATTTCTCATGTGGTCTAGTTACGATACTATGATTCTGGTGAAGATACAAGCTGTAAGGGACACATAGACCTTGCAGAAGTAGAAACAGTGATTCCTGCTTCTCCAACTATTGGAGCCCCAAAACATGCAAGTGAAAAAGCATTTTTTGATGTAAGTATATGTGGTCTTTACTTGATCTTTATCTGAAACTTTCCTTGTTATGTTTAACCTACTATCATTCCTGCTGGAAGATGGGAGCTTGGAGGGAGCTGCCACACTAGCTCAAAACATTAAGTTTTAACACAGCTAACTGGCCCTCATTCTCAATAGCAGAAATTCAAAAAAATGATACATTCAGACCCAATTTGTAGATTATTACAGCTCAAAGTAAAATTTGTGAGTTTCTTTTTCTGTTTTGTGTGTTGACTTCTCATGTTCTTATTCTTCTTTTTCAGTTGAAGACAAACAAACGTGTGTATAATTTCTGTGCCCAAGATGCACAGAGTGCTCAACAATGGATGGATAGGATCCAGAGTTGCATTTCAGATGCTTAGAAAGGAATAACATTCCATAATCGAGACATGTTTAAAGCACCTCTTTTTGTAAGATGTGTTCTGAAATGTTGTTGACAGACAACCAGCCTTCCTTACATTTCAGCTATAAGCATTCATAATATGCTGAAGTTCCTTTTCTGTTTAATAATTATAACCACTGTAACTGTTTTGGTTATTTTTTCCTTGAAGGCAGGACTTAATAATCCATTTATCCTGAATTTCCACTTGCTTCAGTACAATTCCTAGCTATAAAAGTGAGCCATATTTGCACTATTTTCTAATCCTGGTTTTCTCATTTCAGAGTTACTCTGATAGGAAACCTGTCCAAAGTAGATTGTAGAAATCTTCCCTCCAGCAGAAAGTCTATTTTCACCTTATTTATATTTTTAAACAAAAAGTTCTTATTTCCAAGATAGTCATTAACAAGAGGGAACTTGTCTACAATTCCTAAATATAAACAGATAAACAAAGCTTGTGAGTCCAGTGACATATATATCAGATTGTCAATGTTTAGACAGTTGATATTTTTTTAAGACCAAAAAGTGAAATTGCCTGATAACACATTTTCAAGTGTCTTCTCAGCATGCAGGCCAGTCTCTAATCTTGTGCTCTACAGAGTGCTTCAGCAGTGTTGTTACGGAATTTCAAGTTCTAGGGATTATCTGAAGACCATAGCACTTTCTTTTTTAGATTCTATTTGCTATTATGATGGGATAAATGAAAGAAAACTGGCTGACGCTATTGTGGAGATACAGGAAACAACAAACTAGGAATTTGGTAGAAGGAAGATCTCTTAAGTGTGAGTTGTATATGTTAATTTATATCTGTTCTGCTCACTGTAAAATAAAAAATAACAAACGTGATGATAATGCACTAAACAGAAGAGCAAGCACTTGCACTGAAATCTTTAAAACACTCACATTTTGAATGACAGAGGTAAGTTATTTATAGCAGAACAATACTAGCTTGTTAACAACATTTACAGATATTAAATATGTAAATAATCAGGTTTGATGTGTTGTGATTTGATACTTTTTAAACATTTTTTGCACATAAATTGGAAGACTGTTTATAGATTTTTACATTTGATAAAACTGTGTTTGTTCAGCTTAAAATCTTGGAGAAATGTGTTTAATAACCCCAAACCATTAGAAATTTTACACTCTACAAATAGTGATGACATTGAGTAGAATCTGTAGGTAATTAAGCCATTGTTTTTATTTTGAAATGTTAATATGTTAAATAGCACACTAATATTACAAAAGATTTGTATATATGATTCAGTATTTTCTCATTTTTTTCCAGACATTCTGCTTATAATTTAATGTCAGCCTAATCAAACTGACTATACTTATAAGATTTTTCAGTTATTATATTTTGTTTGTTTTTTATAACTAATGTATTTTGTCAGAAAGGAATATAAATTTCTCACTTCACATACACAATAGGAAGTGCAGCTGTTTTTAATGCATTTACAATTTCAAAACAAAAAAAAAATGAAGGATTTTTCTAGCATTTTTCAATTGACAAATTTCCACCTGTGACAGTGGTGTTTGCACATTTGTATGTTTCTTTGTATATGAAGTACTTTTATATGTACTTTGTAAAATACTGATCCCGCTGTTAGGTTATATGAAAATTTACATACCACTTCTTATTTTGTAACTAGTTCATTTTAACTCTTGTATGTTCTGATATATGTATGCTAACCATCTTGTAATAAATACACTTCTTAAGTAAAACCCCTTCTTTTACTACAAAGGAGAAATCAGCAAGACCCACATGTCAAAATATTTCCACATGCACAAGACAAATCTTTACTTATTCTGTATTAAGAATAGTGTGGTCTTTTTGTATACTTGTATATATTCTTACACAAAAGTTGCACTTGAGCATCCTTAACTCAAACACTTGTCAACAGTAATGTTAAAGACTAAAGAAATAAGAATTTAAAGCAAAATTATCATTCTAACAAGTCTCAATGTATGGCCTTTACTAAAAGGCTAAATATGTAACATTTGTACTAAGTTATTGAATAATGATGTTAAATATTAACTTGAAAACAAAAAAAGGTTTTTCCTATATGCTCTCACAACATAAATCAGCCATGTACTTTCACCCTGAAACATCTCACTCATTTATATCATCTTATGCATAAGTGATCTAGTACAAAATAAATAAAATATAAGAAATGACAAGATATTACTTGAGAATGGGCTTCTAAGTTGAATTCTTGAGTGAAGTGTGGGATAGCAGCGTTAAAATGGAAAGGGAATGTGTGATGGAGGTAGGGGACCTGTGACAATTCTTAAATGCTGTGGTGCTTAGATGATAGGGTTTGCATATTGAGCTTGGCATGAATGCTAATGTTGCCTTAAATGTTGATCTCAATTTTTAGTGTTTGTATTGATGGAAAATGGACTTGAGCAACTTAACTTAAAAATATCCAAATAAAAGCTGAAATGAGATATCTGATATTTGTGTTGTTTATGTAAGGAGTATACAAAGGAATGGTAGGCATAGGTTCTTGGTGTGAAGACAGAGTCTGTAGTGTCTGTTAGGGTCTCTTCTATACAAAATAAAGATGCAAACAGACTCAGAGAAAATGTGGAGGAGATAAAGTAGCATAAGCTGCAAGGTTTTTCATCCTATTTGAGTTTTGGCAACAAAAGTAGAGAAAGAGGAGTAGAAAATTTGCTTGGGAAAAATTCTGTGTGAAAATGGATTCATCTTCATATTCCATGAAGAAAGAACCCATCCAGAAGTTGGGGATGAGGTAAATACATGCTTCTTCTCTTATTTCATATCCCTGTTTCCATACTGTGTGTCCTAACTTTCCTACTGTAGAAAAGATTGAGAATTATCAGGGGCTTTACATACGGTGAGAAAATTTCTTTCCTTTCTCTGTATAGAGAAACAAAATGCACACTTAATAGTTGATGGGATGAACTGACTTTAAGTTTTGAACAGTTGTTACAGACATAGTATGTTAGAAATTTCTCCTTCCTATCTAATATATAAGCATTTTGTATATAAGTCTTTACTTTGTGTAGAACTTTAGAATTACTGTATTAAATAATACAGTACGTAGCATGCCACTTGTGTAGGTCACTGGTTATGTAACAACACACAAACAGCTAGTAGACCAAGGAACAAATGTTTAACATTTTGTTTCACATCCCACACACATTATTTGTATCTGATACTTTGTGAACTGCAGACATTACAAAAATGTTGTGATTTTTTCCAAATACTGTAATTTTGTTTTTTCATCCTGTAATATTCTTGGAGTATGTTTAAGTGGCTGCACCACATTTCTCATTTTTCCTATCTGTGATCATCCAAATATTTTGTCTGTTCATGATTATTTTGTGGTTGCTTTGGGGAATCAGAAAAATAAAATGAGTCCACCAGTTCCCCACTCATGCTAAAGTTCATGCAGACTATCACTGTTGCACCTACTTTCTGTGTTTTTGTCTGTATTAGTTTAGTTTCTTGCCAAATTTTGGCTACTGTGTAAGCCAAGGGCAGTATTAGCATCCACATTCTCATTTAGGAAATTTTCATCTTTGTCTTTTCTCACATGTAGCAACTTTTTCTTAATTGACTGTCAAATAAAGATGCTTCAAGTTCCCTGTCATTTCCTCATTTCCTCTCTTTGCTTTGTCTTCCAGCTAGACTCTGAAAGGAATGGACTGCTAATACAAAGACTGCTGATAAGAATTGTTTTTGTGTTTCCTTTTGCATAATACAAAATCTANTTTTTTTTTTTTTTGGTGCTGTAAACCTTTCTGATTCTGATAGGACTTTTCACCCAGAGGGGCTCTTCAATTCTTTATCTTCAATCCACTACTCTTCAAGATTGTCTGTAAGAGTGAATGTAATGAACTGTGTCTACCATCTTGTTCATACCTTCTACAAACTAGAAGATGTGCTAGTGGCAGCTGAATTAAAATTCCAGATCACTGATCATATTTAGCCAAAAGATTGTGCTGTCTTTTTCATCATCTGATCTGATGATCTCTGCTTCTATAAAATATCGCTTGTTGTCAACATCCAGTGTGAAACATATGTCCAATTTCAAGTTGCACCATATGGTTCAAGATTGTTCTGTTCTCTACTGTTCCTACATGAATAGGAAATGTTGCTTGATTGTGGCAAGATTACTGTTATTGTTTTCCATTCCACGTTCCTTCATAAAGCTGTTTTATTTATATTTTCTAGGAGATTCTTAGCCTATACTTTTGTCTATGAAGTAAGTAATAAATAGAAGATAGAAATACCTAGGATAAAAAGACCATTGTCTTACCTGGAAAGAGATATGAAGGTAGCAGTTTTTCAGGTGTTAAATGGTACTTATTCTGGGCCCTCATACTGACCTAGCACTAGAGGCATAGTCTTGCTTTATTTTAAAATGTATTTATTGATGATTTATTGATCAATCATATATTGATATTTTGTCTTTGTTGTTGTTAGAAAATTTATATAACTATTAAACTCAGAAAGGATTCTTGTATTTTAGTTCCACTAAGACTGTCACCAAACAGGACCTCCAAAGCTTGTAGTGTTCCTTGGCATTAAAAGTCTCCATTAATTGTCCAAAACTGATATTAGGTTCAACAGCAATGCTTCGTGATGGGCAGATGGGATTGCTTTGAATTTAATACCCAGGAGTGTTTTGTGCAAGTGCTTTCCCAGTAAGGAGAAATCCTCACATAGCTCAAGAAATCACACTGACAGCACAGTCGTCTTTGCCAGGTTACACTGGCTGCAGGTCATAATTAGTAGTGCTAGTGAATTCAATATTATGTTTACATTACCTCCAGTAAGTTCAAAATGATAACTTCATGAATTTGTGGATAAATATATGAATTAAGTTCAGTATGGTAGATGACAGTACAGGTAAAATCACTTTTGTGTTTAAATACTTACAGGTTCAGGTTCTGTATGTTGGATTGTTTTTTTCCGCCACGAAGTTAAAAGCTTCTTTTTATTTCTGCTTGCTCAGATTATCACTGTTTTCTCTGAGATGCCTGTAAGATACTACTCTTTATGATACCCTTTTTAAATTTTCCAGGAAGGTTTTTATTTAGAATATGTGTCTTGTTGCTAGCGCCCCCTGAATTGGTCTCATTAGCTCATGTAACTGCTTTTAAATTTAATGAGATTAAGTTCAAAAATCACTTCTGTTTTCCTTACTTTGTCTAAAACAAGTTGTTTCGTTCTTTAGAACTGTCTTTTAGCAAAAAGAGTCAAAACTAAACGCAAAATAATCTTGGCTTTTTCCACTTCAGGCTCTTGACTCAAAGGAAAACTTGCAGTTAGTCTCTTTCTCTGGTATGAATATGCAGCAATGCCTGAAAATCTGGAAAATATCCCATCAAGTGATAATGAACCAGAGCCAGGAACAAACTGAGATGTTAGTTATGGTATGTAAAATCATGTCAATGACCACTGTGTATATTATGTATGTTAACAGTGTCAAGGCAGGCTGAAGGTCGTACTGCAATCTTTAAAAAGTCATATTAAAATCTCTAAAATTTTGCTACAGCAATCAAACAACTGTTTTTAACCCTAACGTATCTGAGATTTGTATCTTCTTCTTACATAAGTATTCTTCTAAGATTTTGTCTCTCTAGTGACACAAATTTCTGTAAAGAAAATACCTTTTTGTTAGTCATTATTTCACTTGTTAAATTACACAGGTGATCAGATAGTGATATTTGGGACAAATTTCTCAGCCTCAGAATAATAATAATAAAAAAACATAGCTACTCCCTATGATCCTGATTTATTTTCTTTTTAATTCAAAGAATACTGCACACAGACTTTTATCATGTGAGCAGATTATTTTTTTTCCTCCATCGAAACCAAATATTGCTATCAATAAGGTCATGTATACCCTAGCAACTTACTATGGAGTACCACAAACTTTTTAGCTGCTGCCAGAAAGGCATCAGTTTAAAAATATTTTTTTCCTGTCCTAGGTCACTGCATGCATATTACATTATGACATTCAGATACTTCCTGAAAGCATAGTTCTTTGCAACTTTTGTATTTTTCTTTTCTGAGACCTGGCAGGTGAAAACCTATCCAACATCACAGTTTCAAAGTGGAGCATGCACATTTTCATTGCTTTAAATTAAAGTCATATAGTACTTGAGATAAGGAAAGCATCCCTTATTTGATGGCATCTCAGGAGAGCTTGATAACTTTATTTGAAAAATGAGTATGTGCAACCTAAATAGACAGGGACCCTTCAGTTTATCTTGGGATTACAGTCTATTTTCTATTAATCTTCATTATCAGTCTGAGTCACATGAAGGTATAGTGAGACTTTCGATGACATTTGAAATTACAAGTAACTGTACTACTGCTATTATTAGTCCATATTAGAAATTAGGATTTTAGATTAACCTTTGTATATATTTTCTTCTCACCAAGTCAGGATGAACAGAGACTATGAAGGTTACAGGGATCAAAATGTAGAAGGGCACAAGAGCAAAGCAAGCCCTGCCCTGGTATTTAGAGCCTAACACAGCAAGAAGCCGATGCCAGTGCAAAGCAGCGATCAAAGTAGCGCATATAAGCAGGTTAGTGCTGGTTTGTCTGTCGGACAGATGATCCAAGAGAAAGGAAAAAGGGAGGTGACAGCAGAGTGTAAGAAAGCTCATACTACAAATGAGAAGAAATACAGGTAAGCAGGCTGTAGAAGTGGGTCCCATATAGCTACACCTCCAAAAGGTAGCAAAGGAAATCTTCCAACATTCTTTACTTCAGTCTGAGCAGTTGTGCTATCTGTTCACCAAAATCTCCCTTCATGCTTGTCTCACACTCTGTTCGGTGTTTTGAATTTTACTTGTCTGATCATGTCTAAATTTAGATGAGAAATTTTTGAGAAGCAGAAATTAACTTGCTCTCTATAAGTGTCTAGAATATTTCCAGGTGCTGTGATGTAATGAAAGCCACAAGGGAAAGAGTCTTTGTTTAAGAGTGCTCTGAAACTAATGGCTGATTCAAATTGTACACCTATTTTGGAGGTGAGGGAACAGTGTTGGCAATTGAGTTTAGTCTGCCATAAGGGGCCACTTCATGAAACTGGGATCTGAGCCTGAATTTCAGACACTCAGCATTTGACATGAGATTATCATTCTTTGGAACTAGATGAACAGCACTGAGGAAAGAGGTTAATGTGAAGCCAACATCAAGTATGCTGAACTCTGGTCATTGAAAATACCATTGCTAATACTACCATAAGTGTATTTCCAGTAGAACATCACAGCTTTGTTTATCAAAAGCAGACTTAGCCAAATTATTATCAGCTGCTGGAGATGGGTGCAAAGGATGCACTGTCAAGTCTCTACTTCAGTTTCCAAATTTGGGCCATTTTTTCCGTGATGTAACATTCTTTTCTGTTACATGTATGTTATCAGTTGTGAAATAGTTAATACAAAATTTTATACTTATAGTAGGATATGGATGCCTTTGGTTTATTGGTTAACTAATTGCTTTGTTTGTTGCATAACTCAAAACAATCTGGTTACAAATTTTCTTGCACTACCTTCAGCATAGCTGAGCATGAAAGGGCCAGTGGGCTGACCAAAAATTAATTTGAATTTATCCCTGCTGGATTAAAAAACTCAACGTTAGCAGAATAATTTTTCTCTCGGGAATTCTGAATTTGCCCTGGGATGGTGGCCCAGAGCAACTCCTAATGTGCAACACGATACAAATGAATAAGTGTTGGAAATGGTTAACCGGCATGAAAGTATCTGCAGCTGTAAATGGCTCTGGACAGCTGAGGATAGTGACTGGCTGCTAGGTGTGCCTGGCAGGGGCAGGCGGACTGCTAACCTCCACGAAGATTGGTGGAAGCCATGGGTGTCCAGCCGTTTGGCTTCCCTGGGCCACACTGAGTGAAGAGGAATTGTCTTGGGCCACATATAAAATATAATAAAGATAATGTATGTAACTAACAAAACTTCTTTTATAGATTTTTGTATTAAAACATAAAAAAGAGCAACAAAAACATAAAACTAGTGGGATATTTGACCTTGTTTTTGTGAAACTAACGCATCAGTCTGGTTTGATGGAAGCAGCTGCAATTCTCAGTGAGTTCTCTAGGTGTTCATCAGAGGTTTTGGATGAATTTTTACTTTTCCTGTGCTTCACCCTTGCAAATAGTTGTTCACAAATGTACGTACAGCCAAAAAGCCACGATGTGAATAAAGTGTGATTGTGAAGCGAGGGATATGTTTCTCTGGTAAGACAGGTCTTATAAAAGTCTAGTAGAGAGACAAGATCACATTTTTCTTTGAGTATCCAATTGCAACTCTATACATTCCATTTGAAAACTTGCAGGTAATGTATTTCTGTCAGCTGAAAATGGAGTCGCAAATAAACCAACAAACTGATGATTTTTCCAGCAATCTTGAAACGTATTCTCAAATTCCTTCATCAAAACACAAAGCAAGGCCGCATATTTTTCACTGCTCACAGGACTGAGTTTAGCCATTGTACCAAAATGCATAAGATTATTTGCCACAAGTTGCGTTGGCACTGCACTGCGCGCTCCCCGTGTCCTAGCTGCAGCTCACACGCTGCTCCTTGCCGCGAGACAGCCGCGGGCTGGGGCCGGGCGGGCCGCCATGATGGCTCGGCGGCAGCAGGGGGCGGGCCCTGTGGAGAGCGGTGTTGGGCTGTCTGCTGCCCGGGGCAGCGGGTTGGGCATTCCTGGCTGGAAGCCTTTAACTGAATAAACGTGCTAAAAAAGAAACACACCTAATGAATCCTCAAACACACTCCTTATGCCAAGTGCAGTTTACTCCTTTTTTTTCAGGATCTCCTCTCAGAAAAGTGGGCCGCAGCACAGGTGTGCCTCGTGCACAGCCCTGATGAGCGGCACCTGTGCCGGTTGCTGGGGCAGGGCTGTTTCAGGCAGAAAAGGGACAGTAGCAGTTGCCATTTCTGTGGCTCTGTGTTCCTTCCTGCCTCAGCATCTGGAAGGTGATGGACTCTGGAAAGTGCAGTCCTTAGTACGTGCAAAATAGGCAAGGCTGTTGGATGAGGCTGTCCTACATGCAGAACTCCTCTGAACCTTGAGTGAGATGGAAGCAGAAGCTGACATGTTGCTTGTGTGTGGCATGGGGGTTCCCAAAGGTAAGTTAGGGGTCTTAAGGGGTTTGGAGAGCATTGTTTTGGTACAGTGGTGTAACTCCTACAATTATTGTCCTCTAGAAGCTGCTAAAACGTTGAGGACTTTTTTGAACAGTGATAGTTCAGCATGCGTTGGTCTTTTAGTGTGATATTTCGGGAACGTGGTGTTGGTGTGCTTTTGAGGGTATGTTCTATTCTGAATCATTTGTCTGCAAGCTGTGTTGGGAAGATAATCTGAGATCTCTGTTGTATTAAAAGGCCTACTAGCTGAAATGGAGTTCCTCGGTGATTTTTATTATTATTATTTTTTATATATTTATTTCTTTGGTGTATGTGTGCCATTTGGCATGTCATCTTCAGCTTGCTTCACAGGAAGTTCTGAAAAACAATGTGTGGTGTGAAACTTGGCTGCTGTGATCCATGTGATGAACTCAGCCCTGAGAAGGAAAGTTTTGATCTACTATTCAAATAGTTGTTCTAATACCAGCTGCATAACTTAGTGACTAGTGTTGCACCACTATGGGTACAATTTATGCATAGCTGTTAAGTTTGTAAATGTTGTGTCCTGGTTAAGCTTAATTTCTATCAATTTGAGGTAAATTCAGAGTAGTTTTCCCTTCCTTTAAGTCAGAACAAGTGGAGCTTCGCAAAGCGCAAGCAAAAACTGCTCCATGCTACAGAAATACAATCAAGCCAAAAAGTGGCTGCAGCTGTTGTTTACTACATCGTTACAGATTTGAGTTCCATATGTACCTCTGTGTGAAATAAGTGCTTCAGGATAAACAAAAATTACACGCATTTGAGAAAATAAGTACAGTTAGCACACCTTCAGTGTCTAATTTCTACATTATGATAGTTTTTCTGTATGCAGTCACAACTCCCCAAAGGGTTTAGTATAGATCAGAAATACCTCTGAGCATAATCACGTCAATGGAATTCTTCCACAGAAAAAATAAAATACCTGATCTGTGCATATGCTGAATGTGTTGAAGTTATGTGGAATAAAAGAAGGCTTGGATGTTGTGTTGCTGTGATGGAGAATATTTTGATGTTGTCATTTGCTTCAAAAGCATGTCTGAGTAATTGCTGCATGAGGCATTGAAGTCCAGCTGTTCACAGATGCAAATGCTTTCACCTGCCAACCAAGAATTCCTGATTCATGTTGCATGACAGTGTATTAGTGATCACTTATAAGTGTTCAGCTTTTTTCCTATTGTTATATCGTATGTTTTATCTGAAAAATGTTCATGTTTCTACCTTCTTGGAAAAGGTTTTTTAAATTGTTACCAGTGTGAACAAGGAATCTCCTGTGCTCGGAGGAAGGGATAAAATGTTCCTCTCTATGCTGATCCTGGGAGTAGAGTACTTACATGCTTTGCATTTCATGCATTATTTATGTCACTGACATGTATGATGTGTCAACTGAGACAATCTTTTTCCATGTTGTGGCCCATCTGAATAGCACCTACTAGAAATTATGATACAATCTAGTATGTGACCAACTGAAGAAATTCCCTGTAGGTTGCAGGTGAATGCTCTAGGTGAATTCCATATAGCTGGCTGTTCTGGGAGACAAGGAGTAGGATGAAACCCGCGGTTAGCTCTCTTTCTCTGTGCAGTGGGATTAATGTATAATCATAAGCCCCTTTTTAAATATCCCTCAGCTACTATATTTTAATTGTTGTAGCAATAACTTCAGGTAAACCTACTGTCTTAAACAAGAATCTTTTGTTGCATTACAGCTGTACTTGTGGAGGTAGCTGACTCTCAGAAGGCATTCTTTGCCTTTCTCTTAGGCAACGTTGTAGCCAACCAGAACATTTCTCAGAGATTACATGAACATAAACAGCATATACTTGATATTATAGTACTTACTTTGGCTTATACTTCACTTCCTGAATAGTATTGTCAACAATAAAAAATGTTTGGAGTTCTCAATTTTTTTGGCACACTGTTTGGTAGGTCTGTTACTTTGCTTTTGTAGGTAGCAAAATCCAGGAAAAACTGAACAGCTGTCATATCTATGGGACCAGGTCTAAAAATGGTCTATTTTCAGTTTCTTTTTTTTTTTTTTCCCTCTTGTTCCTGAACTCTTTGTTTTTGTGGTGAAATCACATTCTGCTTAACTGTTTGGGAAAGCTCACCCTGAGTTCAACAAAGCAGAGAGCTCATCCCTCAGGAAGGTTATCACAGTGTGATGAATTTAATTTGAGCTTTGGTAAAATGGTTGCTCTCCTTTTAGTAGCATACTTTGGAACCATGTTTCTGTCCTCTCTGTATTTACCATCGTAATTCCCAAAATACTATGTTTGAGGAAGAAATACATGTTAGTAACTAAGAGATGAAGGGAAACCAGTTGGTTTTGCAAGTGACAAAATAATTTGCTTCTAATTCTTTGAAATTATGATTTCACAAAAGAAATTGACAGTGTTTGTTGCAAGCAGTAATCAAGATGCATACATCAAGCAGGAATTATTTACTTGCATATTCGGATGGTTTAATGCAGCTCTTAACTAGTGCAGCAACTATAGAAAGTACTTTGTGTATCATATGTAGTGCCTTGTGGTTATACGTCAGATATGTACAGTTTTTACACTAAAGCATTCTGCTGTCTTAAGTGCATAGCCAAAGGAGTGACCCTAAGATCTTGCTCAGGTGAGTTATGTTTACTCTGTTAAGTGGGAGCTCAATCTTTCGGCTCTTACTCAAAACAAATGACTTACGCTACGGCCTCCAGGTATTTTTCCCCAGTTGTCTCTAGAACTATTTGTAAGTAAAACATATTCCTACAAGATGTCAGATCAGGGTTTGATGGTATGAGGTATATAAAAGTTACTACTCGGTATGATGACCAGCCCTTGGGACGGCAGGGGCCTAGTCTTAGGCCAACACTCCCAAGGGCAAATGCAAGTCTACAGAGCTGGGGCTGCATGGGTCCCCTTGCACAGGTCTGGGGCTCTAGAAGTGATGTTTGGCACAAGGCAGCTCTTTTGTTCTGGTGCAGGCTCTTAGAATGAGCACAGTAATTTATTGCCGAAGAAAAACTTAAGCAGGGTAAATGCTTGCTCTTCCTAAGTCCCATGCTGTGAGGTATCTGCAAACACAAATAGTGCAACTCGGAAACATCCTCTTGTGTCATGATCCAGTGCAGGGCTAAACCTCATGGATCCATCCAGTAGTTACAGACTAGCTACGCAGTTTGAATCCAAGAAATTCTTTAAAAGCACAGAGAAAGTAAGATCTGGTATTCTGGTTCAAATCAAACTCTAGTGCAGCCATGTGATATAATTCAACACTGTTTTATGGTGAAGAAATTTAGTATTCCAAATATTTCACAAAGCTCGATAGTGTTTATGTAAGTTTGACAGCCTATGTAATGTGACATATGTCCTGTTCTAGCTTGGTTGTCAACATGGCTTGCCAGCTACATTTTTACTGTGGAAGTGAGATATGTAATACTTTAAAACTCAGTTTTGCCAATATCTGTCTCGGACCCTTTGGATGGAGATTTTTCATATGGTTTTGATTCATTCACTGCTTTGCATTGGAATTGGATTTGTGTTGGTCAGTCCTACTTGATTCTTCTAGTCTATCCTTACAATGTGTCACAGAGATAAAACTGCTGTGTCAGGACACAGCAAAAATGCTTCTGTGTCTTTGGCATTTGCACTTTACTTGTCAGAAGCATTTATTTAATTTACTTATTTTGTTTCTTTTGAATATCCATTATTTAGACTGTAGAAACAGTAGCACTTCTGCCTTTTAACTCTGGCTTTGAAATTAAAACCGTTGCTTCTGAGGGATCTACGGCCCTGTTTGTTGGAAAGAATTTTCCCTTTTTTTTGTGCACAAAGCTGATTTTTACACTGGGAATAAAGCCTTGTTTATTATAGTTATAGCAAGTATCCATTAGGTGTAAGCAACTTGAGGGTTCAGCCCCCAGGTTCCCCCTCTGCTGACATGTAGAGCAAAAAAGGACCTTCTACTGGATATGCCCTAATAGGTAACATCTGAATTGTTCCTGTACTTTGTTAAAGCACTGAGCTCTTCAGTGCACTTTGTAGCTGACATAATGAAGTTCCATTGTATTCTGTCATTAACTTCTGTGAGACCTTCTCTTTTTCTTCTTCCTTGCCCACAGAAAAACAAAATCATATGCATTCTTCTGTGCTCAAAATTGTGGAAAAAAAAATGAGTTGATGAGAAGTTGCTATATTTGCATTAGAATAAGTGGACCAGGTGGTTTTGATATTTCCTTCATTTTCCCAAAGACACCAGTTCAAAGTCATTAAGACACAGCTTCATGATTAATAAAAATAATACATAGAAACATGGGCAAGTAATACAGCATTAGTGTTAGACTTCTGACATCTTTAGACAGAGTCCTTCAGAAACTTTTGCAAAATATTCAAACACAGTATAACTTCCATACTAGCGAGTGAACTTCACTGCATGCTCGTTGATAGAAACCATCATAATTAATGATAATAATTAAGCCTTATGAGGACTCCGTTCCTACTTGTTCAAGTCTCCCAGATAGCTTTTTCCAGATGACAGCTATTTGTTTTTATGCCAAACTGTGAAGTAGCTGCAAGATTGGATTCCAAAATGTCTGTGCCATTTTAGAATATACGTCAAATTTGTGTGAGAGGAGGGGGCAGAGGGAGCAACTACAAGAACCTTGTTTGTTTTCACATTCATGTGGTCTGGGACATACCTGAGGCCCTGTTTCATTAGCCTAAAATGAGTTTAGTTCCACTGGTGCTGAATATTGCTGATCTAACCTTGACTAGATGTTTTTTCTCCATCCCCTACATCCATCCATTAAATCTGTTGTATTGGCTATGAATGTTCATGATTTAGCAGCACCTTGTGACAGTGTCGTTTACTTGGGAGCAGACCATCTGCACCTAATTCAGTTTCTTGTTTTCAGTTTGTTCAGGAACTATTACTATGAATTCTTCAGTGTAAAAATAGTCATTGGCTTTTACAGTGTTCTAACCTTGTCCTCTTTTTGCCTCTTTCAGTAACCTCATTTAGTGAATGATGTTGCTTGTTGGGATATGTTAGTATATGAATCTTTCTTCAGTAGTTACCCAGACTGATTCCCTTAGTGTTTCTGATGCAGACAGGCTTAGTGTCTGCAGCCCAGCTTCCTCTCTGTTCTCTGAGCAGCCAACACCTGCTCTGCTCAGAAGCAGAAGGGGCAGTGCAGCAGCCATGCGTTGCTTCATTTCGGTTTTTGACAGGCAGCCTTCAAAAGCCAGTTACCTGAATTTGGGTCATATTTTTATTTGGGCATGTATGGTTGCTTTTGATTAGTGTACGGTTCCATCCTGATCTCCTGAGCCACTTTTGTCCCTGTTCTCACCTGCAGTATTAATTTGGGACTCACTTGTGTAGATGCAGTAAGCCTGTAAAGAACTGCATTTGCAAGTAGGTACCAGCTTTACGCAGTGTAACTTTGAAGATGAGCAATTTAAAGCTGTGTGCTCAGTCCTCTTGTGAGTTAGAATGTGAGAATCCTGTGCTACACTGAGAAGGGCAGGGACACCCCGAGGGAAACAATATATAGCTTAAGAGCTCTGTTTTTCCACTTAGTCGCCAAGAGGAGATAATGATACTCATTCTGCAGTGTTAGGTATGTTGCATGGCTAAAGGTTTCCTTAATACTAGTGAGTGATCACTCTGCTGGGAAAATTCTAAGAAAAGCATTGATGGGCTGAAGCATTTTATTCCTTCTTCACAAGGTTCTTCAAGAGGCGAAGTGGTCTGTGTGGGAGGGGAGGGGAGACCCAATATTCTGCAAGTTTCAGCAGCATAACCATAAGTTATTCTTACCATGTTTTCCTAAATGGGGGAATGCTGGACTCTGCTGCGTAATGAAACCTGCATTTTGTTATACATCTTAAATGCAGAAATGGCCTTTAATTTGTAGGACAGAAACTTAATTAGCTGCCCGCAAATTCCCTTTCAGAAAGTCCTGAGTGGTTCACAGGATGATTTTCAAAAACATTCCATACTGCAACCTGAAATGCAGCTCTAGTACAGAGATTGTTTTTATTTTTATTCCAGTATCTTTCCTCAAGGATAAACCTCAGATAGCATCATGTAGGTTATCAAACAAAAATGCCTCAATGATGTCAGCACAGGGAAATGTGTGTTCTGCTCTGCTTTATTTATAGTTTGATAATGAATTTGGAATTGTTTTGCTCTTACAGAGCCACAATTGTGAGAACAGATGGAAATGCAAATATTGTGGAAAGCAGCAGCATGTTCTTCACTTGTTAACTCACTTAATTATCGCAGACATATTTACTGCTGTTCTGAACCGAGGTCAGTAAGACCTGGCACTGTCAGGAAAGTTTTTGATTCGGTTACTACAACATGATTTATATAGGTGAAAGAAAAACTTATTTTTGTTCTGAGTCCATAAGGCATCAAGGCTTTTGATGCCTTATGATGAGTATTTTGAGAGCATAGTTCTCGGTGTATTTGAAGTATTTAGTTATAAATCTGTGCTTGTACACTTCTTCAAACCAGCTTGATAGATGTAACTTCTCAGAGGAAATATTTACAAACAGAAGTTTTCAACTGCATATACCTGATTCCATTCAAATTCATGGTAGCAAATGTTAGAAATGGTTCTCAGTTGGATCCAAACTTTCTTCAAATTTTAGCAGTACTCCTGAGCACATCTGAGACTTCGAGGGGATGGAGCTGTGCATTTCAAATTCAGGCTCAAACATTTGGAAAGGGCAAAGTTGTAAGCCCTGTGATAAATGCCATGTTGAGTGAGAGAGATCCAGTTGGAGCCTCTTGCAGTTCACTGCTAATGATCACAGTTGTTTATCTGACTGCATTAGTATATATTTCACAAATCATCTTGAATCTAGAAAGTGACCATTTCCTTTCAGGAAAGTATGCTTGTGGGGCAAAGCAGTCCTCTTTTTCTGTATATCCTTTAACACTTAAGGGTGTTCTGGCACATGCCTTGCAGCCTTTTTGCAGTAACAGCCCAAGTCACGGTGAGCAGAAAGTACAGTCTGACTGTGGCCTCGATGAGGGAGCTGATCTCTTCATTACACTGCGGTTTGTCTAATGGAGCCCAAGCCTTGTATGCTGGGGGTGGCATTTTTCTTATTTATTTGTTCTTTGTGTAACCCTGCATTTTTATGTGCTGGCTGCAGGTCAGTCTTTGCTCAGCCAGCTGCTGTACTGGCCAATTTGAAGAGTCACTCAAGTGGACTGAACTGTTAGTTTGTCTGTTTGTCCCAAGGCTTCCAAGGATTTCCAGCAGTAAATCTGGAAAATACATCTAATCCCACTGAAGCATTCTTCAGGTTGCTTGACATGAAGGATCATGTGGTAGCCATTGTGATTTGTGTACAGCAGTGGAGTCTCTGGGGCACAAACCAATGATTAGGAGCTGTGTGATTTGGGGGGGAAAGCGGAGAGTTTGTTTGCTGTTTGTGTGTTGGAAAGGCAGTTTAATGAATTGACAAGAGAAAACAGACCCAAAATCCAAAAATCCTGCCAAACATTAACTTTTTGTTGGTGGTAGAATATGTTCAGTTTATACACCTGTTGCAGAAGTGCTTTTTTTCTGCAAGTTGACTTATTTCCAGAGATGAATATAAGCCTCTGGGCAATAATAGACAGAATAATAAAGAAAAACAAAAACAAAATTGCAAGCATCTGTCCGTGATGATTTATTTGCTTTTTCATCCACGTTGAAAGCGTTTTGATTAATTTGCTGCACGTTTACTTCTCTTGTTTTTCTTAACATTTTTCTTTGTTAGATTCAGATCTTAATGCAAAGTATGCTATACATTTAGATGCTGTTTTACTTATAACAATGTTATCAGAAGCCAAGATGAAACTGAAAATAGCTGCTGAGCTGCAATTAATGGTTATCGAGCTTGTTTTCAGATCCCTAGTGCCTCCTCACTATGAAAGGCAGAAAAACAAAATACCATCGTAATTTTTTGTTGTGGAAATGGTAGTGTCTGTGGTGCTAACAGGAAGGTTGATGATGGCAGAATGAAGGCAGGAGAAGAGGGAGAGAGAGAGATGCTAGGGATTTCTTAAAATGGAACAAAAGGGGATCTTCTAGCTTCATACTATACCTATCTGTAGATATGCTACGCAATTGGATCTTCTGGCTCAAGAACGATCTTGCCTCGTACACCAAAGAGGGGTTTGAGAAATTTGGTCTGATGCTGTGATTCCTTGTGAACTTGGACTATGACAGAGCTGGTGCAGGAAAACTGTGAAGGCACTGTGCAGAAGCAAACATAGATATTTCTTGCTAGTCTTATTTAGTTATTTTCAAGTGTTCTAATCTGTTGCATCCAGTTTGGGCAGAAACTAGGGAGAATCCAAAGTGGGTCATGCAGTTGTGTGTTTCATATACCGGAATAAGTACATTAACTGTTGGGTGCTTCTCTTTGGAAAAATGCCTGACCCAACGTTCTTTCTGATCTGCCTGCTGTTCAAGCTTTCACAGTTGCTGATATGAAAAAAAAGCAGCTCTGTTCCTACAGATCTGAAATGAGCAGGGTGCTGCTTCCTTTTTTCTTCTGTGTTGCTGGGAAAGGATGGCTGGCAATGGCTGTGTGCACCAGCTCCTGCCTGCTGGCTTTTGGAGGGGGCCAGCCTCTGCTTGCAGCTGTAGGAGGGGATTGCAGAGGCAAATTGCATTCCGGCTTACCTTTGCTCTCAAGGACAAGCTAAGCAGTACTCACCATTTTGATCCACCAGCACCGGAAGTAGCTCTAATTTATTTAAATGAATGGCACATCTGACTCTCCTGTTTGCTGTCTGAAAAGCTGGATCCTATTTTCCATGGCCTCACTCCTCCCTTCCACCCCCGCTCTCTCCTCCTTCCCCCAGAGGAGGACATTGCTGCCATACGGCATAGCAATCCTCGGTGCTGGAAGTGGCCAGTTCAGGACAACTGGAAAGGAATGTGAGCCATTACTGGAATTCTAATCTCAGACTCTTCTAGAAAAGAGCTTAACAGCTTTTTTGCTTGTCCTCTTGGGTCTGATGTTTGACAGGAAATGAGTTTGAAGGGTTCAGGAGCAGGTCACAGAACTCTTCTTGTTGCCAGCTGCTCTGCCGACCTTAACAGTGTGTTTGCAGAAATCTGATACACTTGCTTATTATAAAAGCCTTTTCTCTGAAAAAAAGTTACTTCCAAAGCCAGGTCCTAGTAGACGTATTGCTAGCATATTGCATCTTTGCCTCTCTGAATTCTTCTCCACTGACACTTGTTATGACCTAAGACTCTAACCATGTGAAAAATGCTGTTTTGTAATTCAAGGCAGAGTGAACAATTGTGTTTGCAGGCATGTTTATGTTTGTTCTTTTGCAGCACTTATTTTGTTTGTCCTTCACATGCCCATCTGTGGGATCTCAAAGAAACCCAGATACTTTCCTGATCTTGCATAATTAGACTACATAAAATACCTCAGATCTGGTCTCAATAAAGTAATTTTAATGAATGGACTGTTTCCTGTGTAGCAGCTGAGACGTATATTCCCAAGCAAACTTAAAAATAGTCTCCATACTTTCTTGGAATCCTACTGGCAAGCGAGTGTCGTTCAGAATGGCACAAAGTTCAAGTAGGCCATGGAGACTGATGGCATGTCCCTCTTTCTTCATTATGTCTTCAGAAATTGCTTTTTTTAAATTAAAAACATGAGAACAAGGCAGATCAGATTAGGACAGTGTGGAAGCCCGATAACAGACCTACACTGATAGGAATATTGTAACTAATGCCGAAAAGCTAAAGCAGAAGTACACTCGATCACCTGCTTTGCGAGTGCTGCATCTTCTCAAAAACAGCAGCTTCGTATGTTGCCTTTGGAAGGACTTGTCTAGAAAGGGATCCTTGCAGAGGCCCTCTGTTTTGGCTCAGGAAGCTGGTTTTTCCTTCTTCTTTTCCCTGCTATCCAAGAAATGTAGGTGTTACTGAAAAAAAATTAAGGAGATAAAAATAACACAAAATATATAAAACCATCTAGTCTTACATCGCTACAATTTTAGCATCTCTGCCTTTACTTCTCTCTCACGTTGTCACTTTGGTATGAATTTAGCTCATCCGCAGCTTCTGCTGCTTTAATATGTTGATCAGTTTGCACTTCAGTTGGTTGTCTGGAGTGTCTGTTGTCTCTCCAGTGTGTCCTGGAAAACTACGTGTGCAAATACACTGACAAAAAACAGACTCATGGAATATATAAGTGTACCGTTATTTTTACTACTTAGTTTAACTGGTGAAATGTCTTCTGCAAATCTGGAGAAATAACTGAAATGAGCTTGCAAGCTCAAAAGAGCTGTCACTCCTGGATAATGGCTGTTTCAGTCTACTATCAGATACTGAGTTGAATAGCACCCCTTTGGTTCAGCAGAATGATTACCAGACTTGATAGCACTGAGTACAAATATGATGTTCTTTTTGCATTGTTACCGCATATGTGCAACATTATAGCATGGAAAAACATAGGTACAGCCGGGAATTTATAAGAAGTAGGATTCTGACTCAAAATACTTCTGGTCTACTTTCTTTCCTTAGAGTTTCTTGAAAGCCCTGCTTCCTTAGCTTAGCAGCTCCTCTCAAATAGTGTAGCTCTCTTAACAGAAGATTTCTCAAGACAATAGGTAATTCTTCTGGTTTTGGTGTATATGTGTTTTTAATTGCTTTGTTGAGATGGGCCTAATTAAAATATTTCCTTCCATAAATATCACTGTTTCTCAGATCAGTTTTGACTATATTGTAAAATCGTCAAGATTGGAAAAGGCCTCCAAGATCATCTAGTCTAACCATCCATGTACCACCAAGATTACCCATTAAACAACTAAACCGTGTCCCTTAGTACCTCATCTAGACATATCTTGAACACCTCCAGAGACAGTAGCTCCACCACCTCCCTGGGCAGCCTATTCCAGTTGCCTGATCACTTTTTCATTAGGAAAAAGTTGTTTCTCCTAATATCCAACCTGAACCTCCCCTGGCACAACTTGAGGCCATTCCTCAAGTTGCTAGTCCTCTCGTCCTGTTGCTAGTTATCCAGGAGAAGAGGCCAGCCCTCACCTCACCTGGGCTAAACTTCCTTTCAGGTAGTTGTAGAGTGCGATAAGGTCTCCCCTGAGTCTCCTCCAGACTAAACAATCCCAGTTCACTCAGCTGCTTCTCATAAGACTTGTGCTCTGGACTCCTCACCAGTTTTGTTGCCCTTCTCTGGACACACTCTAGGGCTTCAATGACATTCTTGTAGTGAGGGACCCAAAACTGAACACGGTACTCGAGGTGCGGCCACACCAGAGCTGAGCACAGCGGGGACAATCACCTCCCTGTTCCTGCTGGCCACACTATTTCTGATGCAGGCCAGGGTGCCACTGGCCTTCTTGGCCACTTGGGCACTCCGCTGGCTCATATGCAGCTGAGCATCAATCAACATGGATGTGGGATATGATTTGTGTTTCATATTTGTTGTAAATAGTTTCTTACAAAGAAATGAGTGTCTGTTAGTACAGCAAAATTAGTTGTAATGTACCTCTGTAGTAAGGTTGGACATATCTGGAAGATGATCTTAATGTTCTACCCAACCAAAGATGATTGATGTTTAGTGTCCAAAATAATAAAATAATCAGAATAACCTACATTAACACAGTTTGTCTAATTCCTTGAGAATAACATACCCTTTTTATTTTAACAGCGTAACCGTTGTCTTTTCTTAAAGTCTGTGGGCAGTACAGTCTATACACAGTGTTTACAAAGACTAGACCCTAAGCTTGCACATTTTGTTGGGTTCTTTCTTCCTTAGGCAAACATGCTTTCAGCATAAACACCCAGAAGAATCTCTAGCTCTTACAGCCTCACTTCTATCTTCACATTAGGGTCATCTCCAGAGAACTACCTGCTCCCAGCCCTAATCACATCATGTTTATCTGGAAATGCCATGTTTTGTTGCTTCAAGGCATCTTTCTGTACAGAGCAGGCCACTGAGCTATTCCAGCAGTGCCTGCACAGTCCTGGCTTCACTGGCGAAGCCTGGTGCCAGTGTTCATGTGCAGCCTCAGCTCTACTGAGGGCCTTCCACAACAGCCCCTTTGCACAGCACTTCTCACTACCGCCAAGTACACAGGAAGAAGGATTCTTATTTTGTTAAGGAACTGGAAAAGCTGATTTGTATTCATCTGTAGGTACACTCAGATGTGAACTGTGGTGGAGACAGAAAAGAAACTGAAGTTTGTTTTAAGCGCAATGAAAATGAAGCGTTTGGAGGACAATCAGTTTAATGGTAGAAGAAGAGAGACAAAACCTTATTGCAATAATTTGATTTTTATGATAGGTATGTAGTGGCAAAAGCTAATAACCTGGTTCTGGGTTAATGATGACCTGCTGAGACAAAGGATACAATACACATTTCCTTTAGACCATTGTAAATTGGCAATGGTTTTGTCAACTCAGGTTTAAAGTGTGAAAATCCAAAAGTACCAACTCAAGGGATGGTCAGCCTTCCTGACCACTTCATAAAACTATCTATGAGGCAGGGACCACAGGACATGCTTCATTTCTGTATATATTCAAGACCTGAGGATGCAGAATCATCAGAAATAGATCACAGATATGAGAGAGAAGCACCTCTGTAGAGGCCTTATCTCCCTGTTGCAGAGGCTGGGATTCTACTTACAGCTTCACTGTAATCCCAAGGTCAGCACATTGCCATTGCAGTGTTCTACTCTGAGCACTGCCCTGTAAGCATGTCAGCCCCAAAGGTTGCCATTGCTGCCCCCATGAACATAACTACCTACTTCTTTCAATCATTCAGTTGCTTCTCTGTGCTGTAAAGAGTTAGCTGCAGTTTTTTGCTCCTCTCTCTGGTGACTGACTCTTATATTTCTAGGCAGATTAGTGAAGTACAGTGAGACAAACATCAAAAGGAAGTTCTGTCTTAGAAAGGTTAAAGACAGGAATGTAGAGGACTTTCACAATGCAGACAGCTACTGACCCAGTGAAGTCACCTGGAATTGCTTCACTGCTTACGGTATGGCTTTGGAGGATTCTTTTGCTTATATTTTCATGGTTTTGTTTTTCTTAAAGCAGAACATTCCATTTTTACCACAGTGGAAGCTAAGAAACCAGTACTGTTCTTGACGGGCCTTTGTTTCAGAACATTCATGTCAGAAGAAAAAAAAAAAAGTGTGACCCAAAAGATCATAATGATTCCAAGAATCATTCATTTTCCTCTTCTGGACAGAGTCCTGAAAAAACTTGCTTGTAAAGGCAGAATTCAGGGGAAACTCCAACTTTACAGTCATCATTGACTCACGACCCAAACAACTGTAAATAATGAACTAAGAGCAGTTTAAGAAAAATCTGCGTGTGGATTCTCCAGTCTTTATCATACAGTATCAGCTTTTCACATTCAAAGGTTTTGCTCACTTGTAAAAGAGCTACATGAAAATCAGAGGAAACAATGAGCTTGAATTGTACTTTTCATAACACTTTGTGCATAGCTCATTGGGGTGGAGGGAAGGAGTGGAACAGCATAATTACTTGTTTTCACCTCTAGTCATCCTGTGTATGTGAATAGAAGAAAAATTGTTGAACATAAATGCTGTTTCCTTAAGTGAATGCTCTTGACAACTATTTACTCTTGAGTCCAGAGGCTAGATGCACTGGGTTTTCACTGTCTAGCAGGGTCTGTGATTGCCTTAAAGGAAAATGCTGATTAAATATTTTTTTATTTCTGAAACAAGCTTGGTTCTCCTTGCACAGCCGCTTTAGTAATCATCTCATGTGGCTTGATCAAAAAATCCAGTGGAGCTGTAATGGGAGTCATTTCATTGACTTCAATCAGCTCTGGATCAGACCCCTGGGGAATGAAGAATGATTTCCCCTAATCTCTTAAATTCTTCTCCTCGCTCGTTCCAAAGCGATTACAAAACTGGTGAAATGGAAGGAATAGTTTTTCTTGGTCTCGTGCTCTTCATCAATCTTCAAGCTTATTTTAGGCTATAAATCGCCCTAATCATGGATGCTTTCTTGTTTTTGTCTTAGAATGTTTAGCTGCAGAAGGCCAAAATGCATGTTTACTGCCCTTCTGCAGCTGCTGTTGTACCGAGACTGTTTATCTGCATAGTGCCTGTCTGCTGTGCCTTCTTAGATATTTCACAATCTAAAAAGCTCAGAACACTTTAGTAGAGTTTTCAGATTGATAAGCGAACCAAACCATAATGTTCTGAGAAGGAATCTATCACACTGAAAACACTAGTTTATGTTCTGCTTCTGTAAAACTATTGCTGAAGGCCAGCATTATAATAGCAACTTTCTTGTGCTGTCTTGTGGGACTGCAGGCCCTCCTTTGTAGCTGGCGGAGCACAAATGTGCACAGCAAATGGTTTGCCTAAGGGTAAGTTCATGAGGCTAGTAAGATGATGCATACAGTGATTTTATATGATTGTGTATCCATAAACATTGTGCAGCCCATACTGTGTCATTGTGCAACCAAAGTAGTTCTAGGTATACATCACTACAACTCTCCAGTGTTGCAGTGTTTCCAGTCAAGTGCTGGGCTCTTTAGCAGGCTTCCCAAGGTGCGTTGCTCTACCAGTGCTGTGTATGATCCTGAGACTTCACATGCTGTGCATTGTGGCATCCAACTGAAAGATGATGGAATTTTGAAGCTTGGAATGAAATTTAAATTCCCATGATTCTTCTTATCACACATCCATCTCTTTTTGCAACATAGCCAGCGCCAGTTTCAAAACATTGGCAAGCACTGTGGTATTCATGGTCATGAATGCAGACAGGCTGTTGCAAACATGTCTGAAGACATGCAGAGTTTTCAGGACCAAGGCAATAAGGGCAGCCAAGGAGGAGCTTGACACTAGGCACAGAGAGTGCCACCCCTTCCGCAGCAGCCTCCTTCAGTGGAGCGCGATCTGTCTTGGGCAGCTGGCGATGACTGGTAGCGGGTTCATTTCTTAGATCTGGTATGACAAGTTAAGGTAAGAATCCCCATGACCAAAGCACCTCTTAAAGCATGTACCAAAGCCCTTTGAAGGGGCATTGGGGGATTTGTTACATTAAGGCAGTTCTCCGCTTGACAAACAAGAGCATCATGCTTCTTCATCCTCAGCTAAGCTATGAGTTTGCTGCTAGTTATCTGTGCTGGGTAGAGCAGCTGCCTGCCTCTTGCATGGGAGCTGTGTGCAGCTGTTGCAAAGATGTTCAGCTGAGCAGTCTGTTAAAGGTACTTGCAAACCTGTGCGTTTGCGAGTCCCTAAGTTGTTTGATTTGGGTGAGACTGTTGCTCACGTTTGAAGCCCTTGGAATAAGTCCAGAAGGAAGAGCGCACAAAGGCTACAGTTACTGCAAGAAGTTTGCCTATGTTAAGGCATAAAAGTCTTGAAAAGCCCCTGGCGTCATGCTTAGCTTCCTACAGCCATGCATGCGACTCTTGCCCTTGCAGCCTCTCTGGCTTTGTCCCTGACCGCTACTGCGGAGGTGAGACAAGTTTGTTTGCTTTTTATCTCCATGCTTGTCAAGTCGCCATCAGCATTAACAGCGACTATGCTAGTTCTTCTGCGCAATTTTTGTGAAAGATAGGGCTGCAGCGTCATGCACCATATGGGGTGACAAGACTGGTAGTCCCTGAAGGCAGATTTATCCTATAGTAGCCCAAAACACAGAATGAGTGCTGCCATGACTGGACTACAGTCACTCATGCTTCTGCTTTGAGGATTAGGACTGCTCATGGAAAAATGTGTGTTGTGCTTTGTTTGGAACTCATCCCACATGTTAGCATTGTGATGTATAGCCTCTGTCCTCCGCTTAAGTGTGTGGCTGGAGTGGTGAACATGCGAAAATGCTTTATATGGGGGAGGGTTCATGTGTTGTACAAAAAGAGAAGTTTTCTAATAATAAACACATTTCATGTGAGTGTGTGGTGAGTTGTTTGTTTGCTTGGCTGCTGATGTTTTTTCTAAAGAAGTTATTTGTGAGAGTTTGTAAGTGTTTGTCCTTGGTGCGCATGGGTTACTGAGCGCTAGAGAGAACCCATCTTGCTGCTAGGAAGACAGCGTTAAGGGCTCTCCCCGTGCCCAGAATGCTCTTTGCCATCACCTTGTGCAGAAATGCACAGCAGCGGGCCAGACTGCAGCATGCGAAGTACCATAGAAGAGGCTGGCTGTAGAAGCAGGGGCATGCAGAGGATGCCCGGGCTGCAGCGTCCAGTCTCATGGCAAACTTCTAACATCTGGATCCCTAGGAAGGCAGTCTGACTCTGCAACCTTTGCAGCAGCTGCATCTGTGAGGCCACTTCTCTCTCCCCTGTTTCACTTCAGGAACCCTTTCCTCCACTGCTGTGTCTCTTTATTCGCCTCCTGGGATGTCCTTGAGCATTTTGAACATGTCGTCATCTCTGGAGCTCTTCTTTTTCGTACGTAGATTGGATGAGTATTTGCTTAACGACAATAGCAGCCCTGTCCTTAGTTGCCATGAGTTGTCAGCTGTTGGGGGGAAGGAGAAAATGAGCTATTGTAAGAATGATGCTTTCATGCCAACTGGAACAAAGAGCTTGGGTTGCTCCCCCTTCCCCCTTTGTTTTTAGCTTTCTGGTTTTTCCCAGTCTTGGAGACAGCAGGACAATTTCAAAATCCTCTGCCCCTGAAGAATAAGGGATATCAGTCTACCTTGGGGAGAGGAGTTTAGAAAAATTAAGTGCAAAGCAGACTAATATCTGCATCTGTTCTTCCAGAGCATGTCGTGGCAAAGGGAAACCGATGACACATGCAGACTCTAGGTGGTATTTGTATTCACGTTGATACTGGCTTTCTGTACTTGAGCAGGTATCCCTTTTCCAAAACACATCTGACAAACTGAGCTATTGCACTGGAGTGGAAGGACACTACTGGCTCCAAGTGGTACAATCTGCGTGAGTCACTTGGAGAGAACTGCACTGCTGTGTGATTCTCTTCCCTAAGTTAGATTTCTTTACGGTTGCTGTTATTTCTTTGGGTTGTTTTACCTTTACCAACAGCTGAAGTCAGCATGAATTGCACAACAAAGTTAAGTGACCCAACAATATGAAAAGAGTTACGTGAAACCATAGTCAAGCCTTGAATCATTTGTATTTTTGCAATCTCTGACTGGTGTTGTTTTTTTAATCCTCAGTTGCTTCTTTGCCACTATGGTTAGAGCATGTATTTCTGTCTTGTTAATACACGGGCAGTGCTGCAGTCCTCACTTAGGCGATGGTGTAGGGTGGAGGTGAAGAGAGTGTTCAGAGCAAGATGGGATAAGCAGCCAGGTGGCGCATGGCAGGACTGATCAAGTAAAGTGGCCATTCCCACTCATCACTAAGTGAGAGCCTGTGCTTTTTCCAGCATGGCCACTACTTGGAGTGAGAGATGTAGTCTTCCCCACCACCACTTGCACTGAGGGAGAAACAGCAAAGATGGTCTATATGAATACAGCAACACCTGTATCCCTTAGGCAACCTGGCTCCAGGTACCCTGCAACTGTGAGGGCAAGAAGAGGTGTGATGTGGTAGAAGCAGTGCCACTGTTAGCTCTGTGGTGTGCCTTGTTTCCCTGATCAGCACCATGGTCTTCAGACTATCTCTTCTCTGACTGAACATACTGCAATTAGGAGTTTCAATGTGACATCGGTCCTGTTTGGCTCCCTAATTACCTGCAGCAGGGACAGATTTCTTCCATGACACCCAAAGTGCTGCAGTGGGTTTTATTGGAAGTATATCCTGGTGCCGGGAGCAGTAACTTCTCGGTTTCTGTGAGCACTTGAGTCACATCGGCTGTGCTGTTGTTGGCACTATTTTCTGGGTAACCCCTCCTCATTCCCCTCAGTGACTGGAGCTTAGATCCACCTCTCACTAGGGAAAGGAAACTGAAGGCCTGGGCCCTGCGCTGGGCAGGGGCACAAGCCATGAGTGCTTGCCCAGGCAGGGTGGGAAATGCAACACTGCAATCAGAGATCCTCTGAACTGAGTCTTCCAAAGGTGAGGTGAGCTCCTGTTGGGATGATAGTGGCACAAGGACAGACCTGGTAATAAATGACACAGATCGCTGGAGAACTAGGGGATGCAAACTAAGACCAGTGTCTGGCTTCACTGAAAGAAAGCTGAATTTCCTCTCCCTTGTGCACACCTGCTACAAAACTCACAGGTAGCAGCAACAAAATTTGAACTCTCAAGCAACTTTGTGGGAAAATGGGAGGTTCGTTTTATTTGGTTTTTAAGTGCAAAGTTTATGTGATCAGTGTGTGGTTAACTCGTAGCTATAGATAGATCCTAAAACGTGATATATTGTAGTTCATACATTCTGCTGATAGAATCCAGGTATGGGGTTATATTGAGGATTTGTCACAAGCTGATCATAGTTTAAACTTTATCCACTACAGGTTTTTTAGGTCTGATTCCTGAAATTGTTATTCGTGCATGTGATCCTTTCTCTCCCTGAAGCTTCATTAGATGTATATTTTAGTAAACTGCTTTATGTTTTTAATACAGTTGACTGACCCCTAGTGCTTAATGGAATTTTTTTGTAACAGAGGTGCTGGGGCTGCAGTGAGATGATGGATAGAAAGCATCAAACTGCAGGACGGCTTGAGAGACACATCAAATGTGAAGTCAGAATGTGTGCATGTATGAGGGACAAATTGTCTCTACCGATACAAATAGTTTCCTATTGCCATATGAGTTAGTAAGTCACAAGAGCATTAATCAATAGGTTTATTCCAGGAAGCCTTCTAGGGCTGAAGGACAACATGATCGTTAGCAGAGGGATATTGGTGCTGCCAAAAAGAAAGCTGCAAACTGCATAGGAATTTGAGAAAATGCATTCAATGATGTATTTGTAATAGTTTTACATATTTGTAAAACTGTGGAATGAATTAATTATATTCCCAGTGCTTACAATATAAGGAAATCTGAGAAGATAATATTTTCCACTGATGATGATAGTAAATGTGATCTGTATTAAGTAGTTAAAAAATATTTGAGCCAAAATTCCATAAAAATTGGCAAATCGTGTTTGGGCAGTTTTTCTTGAAAACTGTCAAGAATGTGAACTCCGGGAGTGTTGCTGGAAATCTATATATTTAGCTATACCTCTAATGCTGCTGGGAAAAGCCATGAGGTTTTGTTCTGGTTTATGCAAAACTATATAAAATGACAAAACGCTTCAGGGAACTGAAGTTACATCACCCCTCTCTCCACCCCATTGCTCAGCACAGCTCCCTTCACAGCTTTTGGGAGCCATTGTCCATCTGCCTCATAGGGGGGCCAGGAAGCATGGCTGCTTCCCACCCCCCCCGCCGGGCTGGGCCAGGGGTGCTGCTGTCAGCGGGGCTCTGGTAGCCTCCGGTCTGCACCACCGCCACCCGGTGCCTGGGCAGTGTCTCATCAAAGACAAAGTCCGTTGGTGCTTTCAGGGCAGGGAGGCAGGGATGTTCCTTTCTGACTCCTGTGGAAGCTTATAATATTTCCAAAACAAGGTGATTTTTTTTTTCTCCATTGAGAAGGGAAATGTTCAAAATCTTGTGTGTATTTGTGTGTGTGTGCGCGTATATATAAAAATATCTCAATGTATTAAATCTGTTTAGAGCTATATGTGTATGTAAAATAAAGATATCTCTAAACATGTATATTTAGAGATGAGTCTGAAGCCAAATCAGACTTGTCTCTTTGAAGCCCTGGATTGCCCCTGTCCCTTTTCAGCCGGCAGACACGCAGCAGAGCTGACTGCAGAGATAAGTTGGCCGCGCTGTGGCAGGGTGATTAAAACCTCCTGATCTGAACTCCCGCAGAGTCCCAGCATTTCTGATCCAGATGTAAGCTTGGTGGCACGGGCCTGTTTCTAGCACTAGTGCAGATAGCTGAACCACTACAGCAATCACAGCTGAGCGCTAGAAAATGGAAGAAGTGAGTCACATGAGGGAGATGAAAGCCAACACTAAGTGCTGTGATTATTCTATCAAAATGGCTGCTATAAACAAGTCTGCAAAAAAAATCCTTAGCTAAACAATACCATCAGGTGATACTAACTGGTGACACTTTCTAATCTGGGCTTGTGAGCTGGCTGGCTTATGTATGCTTTGCAGCAAACTGGTGGGGGGGGGAGGGGAGTGCAGCAGCACTTGCCCAGCTGGAGGCCTGCCGGGGTATGAGACACTGGTGGTGGAGAGGGGCTGGCAACCCCAGATGAGTTGTCATGCAGAGTCATTTGTGCTGCTACCACCCTGGAAGCTGTTGGTTGTGCCCCAGCAAAGGGCAAGGGCAACATGAAGGGTGGATGATGTAAGAGGGTAACTGATGGCCCCTCATTGGGGACGAGGTGATGCCCATCAGGCAACTTGGAAGCAACTTGGGATCATTTCTGTGTCATTGCTTGGAGTGGTCATTTGAAACTTGCTTGCCCATCTGTACACACGCAGCATTTGTGTTGTTTGAGCTGCATCGTCAATATAAGAGGCAAAGTTATGCTTGGGCTAACTTAAAACTCAGAGGTTTGTTCCAGCACTCATGGCTCAGCCATTTATATCCTCTACAAAACTGAAAAGTCCAGTTCTTTTGTTGGTTTGATGAGTGGATGAAACCCACTATCTTGATGCAGTGGTTGTACTTGCACCTGCTGTAAGCAGCTCTTGTGCGCTTCCCAGCAGCCAGGTTTTATGGAGCCCCCTCAGCAGGGAGAACATTGCTCTGTGTAATCAGAGGTGCTGAGTGACCATTCAAAGAGTTCAAGGAGAAGAGGGAGAGATTTTTGTCACATAACTGATTTTTTTTCATGAAAGTGGAAAAATTAAACCCTGAAAAGTCCCTTTAAAGTGTCAAGATGATGTAAGGTACCTGTGTCCCACCCTTCTTGGGTGTTCTTGGCTCCACTGTCCTTGACCTGAGTAATTTCAGTACTGTTTGTTTTGAGTAATTTTGGTTTTGCTGCTGCATGTCCTTGTGAATAAGAAACAATGTTTCTATTGGCAGCAGTTAGTCCTCCATCCACCCATGTCTCCTAAAGTATGATAAAAGTGCAGAATGAACTCCCAGACTCTGACCTTTAGAGCCTGGTGTGTGTTGTATCCCACAAGTGGACTGAGAGCAACATTTCATCTTTCAAGTGCTCATGCACCCATGCTAATGGGAGAAGGTGAGGGTCATAAGGTTTGGGTGTAGTCTTCGAAGATACCTCAGGATTTGGAGGCTTGGTTGATGGCACTTTATAAATCCAGATCCAACTTCTCTAACTTGTGAACTGACTGTGTGAAATCACTGGGACCTCTGCCCATGCCTATTTGGGCGTTACAATTTCATAATTTCCTGGGGTTGAGATTCAAGGTTTCTAGCTGAACCAACTCTGAGTAGGCAGAAGCAGGTTGCTAACAAGGCTAGCTCTCTAGGGATTATTTCTCTCTCTGCCTGCTCGCATTTCTGAGAACTCCACGTGGCAAAACTTTGGACAAAAGGCCTTTCCAGGCTTAAAAAAGCAAGAAGGGTTCTTGCAAGTTTGTGGGAGGCATCTTTTTGGCCTCTGTGTGCTCTTGGCTGTAATCTTGGAGCCTATTGGGAAATAAGTGAGAATCTGGTCGTCTGCACAGAGCATCACAGCACATGCTGGTTTTATACTTATATAATTTTAAATATTTTAAACAATTTCTGTTGAAGAGTGAATCCCCCAAGAAGTATATCTGCTCCAAGTTGGAGGACTGCAGTTCCATAAGCTTCTCCAAAGTTTGAAGGAGATTCCTTGCTAGATCTGTAAGCACACCTTGTCAGGCTTTGAGTTATGGGAAGTATCTGTGTTGGGTTCAGATTTCATGACCTTTTGTTCCTTACAGAGACTATAATCCCCTTTACTCTTCACTGAGATGTTGAATCACTAGATTCATAACATTTACTGATGTCGGTGGCTGCAAAAGGTAGAAGCTGTCACTTAGGAGTGTTAAAAGATGTGTTGGATGACTTAGTGAGATGCCTAGTTTATTTTTGTTTGGCACTGTTACACAGCCATGGCTTTTATCGTGTTGTATTCCTAGAACCAACATCAAAACCTGCACTTGCGTCTCCCTCACTCCCCCTTTATGTCCCAGAAATAAAGGGTAATGCTGCTTTTCAGGAGGCTGCATAGCTCTGTGTAAGAGGGGTACATGGTGTCTCAAGGTTCTGTGTCTGGATGTCTGCCCCAGAGTATCTTCAACTCAGAGCTCTGCCTGCCTTGTCCTAGATGGGATGTTCCAAGTGTATGCTAGAGTAACTACTACTTGATGCACAACTGTGGCAGAATAACTATAATTATCCTCTAATGTGAGATTCTTGCTCATGCTATGCCCAGGACATAGGTTATTGTCATTCTGGAACAGAAAAGTGTATATCAACTATATACCTCTAAATTGTATAAATGCCTGCACAGAAAAGTGCTGATATTATTTGCGAGTGGAGCAAGGCTGGAGCGACTGTTGTACCACGGTATGCTCACCAGGGGCTTGCTTCCTTTTTTTCCTCCCCCCTTAAAGGTTCATAAGTCTATATTAGAGAAAAGAAACCCTTCAACTTTTTTGTCAAGGTTGCATAGTGGTTACATGATAAAAAAGGAATGTATATCCTTGAGTAGACCATGGCTTATTTGACCTGATGAAATCTTAGGGCTTGTGATCCCATGAGAATTAGACAAACTGTGGAATTTGGGCTTTTTTCTACGCAGGCATATTATGTTGGTTGGAGGCTCCCTTCACAGCACTGCTTGCTTCTATGTGACACTGCATGAATCCCTAAATTTCCAGCTCTTTGCTATCCTGCTCAATGAGATACAGAAAATCTTGATTTATTACTGCCTTATGGGTTAACATGTCACTTGTTTTCACTGTGTTGTGTGATCCCCTGATGAAAGCTGTCATATAAACTCCGATAATCCAGCACACTCATACCGAAAAGCATGCAGTCTGGATAGTTAGGCATGCTTTCTTTGCACTTTGAGAGAAGACAAGCCTTTCAACATGTTTTGTTTTCAGATTGTGATCTTTAACCTTGATGCTTGCGATGGCTGGAAGAGGGAGAGGGCTGGCAAGTGTGTTTCTGGTAGAGATTAACCAGACAGAGACTAGTGGAGCAGCTGGGGGGGATCCCGGCTTTTTCCTGTACAGCACACCTAGCCCAAGAGTGAAGTCTGTGTCATGTCAACAAGGAAAGATCTGCCTCTACTTGGCAACTAATCTGTAATACTAAACTTGCTTTCTTGCTGTTCTTTCTCTCAGTAATGTTGGTATTTTCTTCAGCTTCTTATGTCAGCTTTCTTTTCCAGGCATAAGGAGGGTCACCCCTGTATTCTCTTAACAAACCTGAGATGAGGAAGTAATGCTAAGTGGTAGTCTTGCAGAGGCAACTAAGGGTCCTTCTCTCCCTTCCTTGGGAGCACAGAGAAGAAGGTGTGGGGAAGTTTTAGGATTTTGTTTTGGCTTTAATTTGCTGAGGTATAGGAACTATGTGAAATGAACAGCCTGGGTTTTCAGTTTCATTTCTTCTGTCTTCTGGTTTCGTCATTTTGGAAATGCACACAACGGACGAAGTGTCTTGTTGCAACGTCTTCCAGTAAGACCAGTATAAAATTGGCCTAGTTACATAATTGTTTAAAACTCCTGTTGTCCACAATACTCTTTCTAATTAAGTAGTTTAAAGGTATGTATCCAAATCTAAGATGTTCTTAATCTCACTTGTTGCCATGGTGGTAAAGACTGTAGGACTTGAACCACTTTCTGCAGTCAGTCTGCACTCCTACAGCTTGAATGTTAGTACGGTGTTTTGGAAGAGGCTGATGCTTCTGTAACACGGGTGAAGTGATGCAGCACTCCTTGAGTTTTTCTAGGACAGGGATACTGAGGAGGAACAGGGTCCATACCTACTGGCCTAACTCCTGGCAGTGCAGAGAAATGTTCTCGACATGTTGTGAATGAATCCCACCTCCACTCCAAAAATGTCTTACTTAGGTTTTGCATCTGAGCCATTTCCTGAAGTATTTCATTTGTAGATCTGGTATGTTCACTATGCGCCAATAGTGCTGTGCTAATAAACAAGTGACAGTTCTCACAATTAATGCCAGCATTGCAGCTCATCTCTTTCAGGTTAAAATAAGTAGTTTTGTAGTCTTTGTGAGTGTGACTATGGGGAAAGAGATTCCAAAATACCAAGTACTTGAAGGGATTAGCAAAAAATGTGGACGCTTGTGTTTCGGGTTAATAGCCTGTGTGGATGCTGTCATTCTGCCCTCAGGACCTGTGGGTTGGCATCAAGGCTGTGTCTGAGCTTGTTGAGAGAAGTTGAAGTATTGTTAATATGGGCCACATTCCACTGATGTGCAGCTTCGAGGTGTTGAGGACGCCCTTGTTAAAATCTTGGCAGATCATCACAAGCATCTTCCATGCTTTTGGCCTGAGGGAGGTGTTCCTTCACGAGCTGCGTTAGTCAGGAAAAGAAGGGGAAGGTTTCAAAATAAAGCTAAAGTTCAAACTTGGGAAAAAATCTTCTCCTTTTTAAACTAAAGTCTGGTTCTGGGACGTGTAGTTGCAGGCATGTGCAAAGCCATGAGAGTTGTGAGGCGGGTGTAAGGCTTGCTGAGAAGGGAGCTCTCTGCATGGTCTGACAAGTACTGACTTCTCTGCTGAAGACTTGCGCTTTGCGAGGAAGTTTTCCAGCTCAAGCAAACACATACCTAGCAATGAGAAAAAGACACTTTACTGAATTCCGATGAACTTGCAGAAAATATCTGAACTTTTACAGTAAAAATCTTTTCACTGTGCGTGTGAACTGGTTGCATGAGTCTTTCTGGCAAACAGCAAAAACTTTAGAGCAAGATGAGTGTGCTAAAAAGTCTGTTTGTAAGGACCTGCTCTCCCCAGGTGACTGCTTAGGGAGCACGTGCTTTGGCTCACTGCTTGCAACTGCGTGAGGAACGTGCTGAGAAGTGTTAGTACAATACATACCAGTTCTTCTCCCTCTTCCATGGGGGATCTCAACGATTGCGTGAACACATCAAGAGCAGTGTCCTTTGCAGTCTTACCCTACTAGCACCTGTCCTAAGCATAGGTCACCTATGGATGAATGTTAATCCTCTGGAAAGCAAGCATGGTAGAAAAAGTTTATCACTCTTAACGCTGAATTATTATGTTTTGCATTTACTTGGAACAAAAATGCTGGTATAAATAAGTGAACATGCTCTCTGCTTTGTACTAAGTATTTTCAACCCTAGCTTTTGAGTATGGATAGGCAAGTCCAAAGAAAATGTAATTATAGTATAGTATGTAGTTAGCTTTTCTTTTCCTGTCAAAGCTTGGAGTCTGATGGTTCTTACAGTTTGTAAAAATGCAGTGTTTAGAGGCTTGGTGGAACAATAGCAACTTCTGTGCAGCTGAGACCTCTGTTCCCCACTGCATTCTTCACAGGAGACAATTTCTGGGTGCTCTGAAATCTTAAGTGGTCCCTGGAGCAGTCACCAATTCAAGCATGATTGTAGTTTGAATATTGCTATGATTTTAGTGCCTAAACTTCCTGGTGAGCAGGACAGCAGCTGCAACTACTGGTCTGCTCTGATGTTGGTGACAGACCTTCCTTGAGGAGGCTGGGCTTAGTAAGATTGTGGCGTCCCTGCCACCCCATGTTTTGTGATGCTTTGTGGTGGATTGTGGAGGTGCTGCTGAGGTTCCAGTAATACCTAAAGCCAAGTGAGCAGGCGAGGTGCAGAAGCAGGCTGAATAATTAAAATTGTGTTAGGCCCATGTCATGAAGGGCGTGTTGAGGGATGGCCGTCAGGTTCACATGCCTGTATGTATGCTGGGGTTTGCCTATTCCTGTATTAAGCCAGAAGTTTAAAGGTATAATTCTCCATTTCCTGAGATTTCCAGGCTGCTTGAAATGTTTATAGCACTTAAAGTTTCTCTTTTCAGAATAGGCCAAAAAATTATTGTTCTTTGGATGAGTGTGCCTCTATTCATATTTCAAAAAATTCCTTCTTAAACCTTAAATTACCTTCTGCAAGCTGCTGTGAAGAGTGAAGTGTCAGGGAAGGGGTTTTTTTGCAGTTGTTAAATGTTACAGTGCTCTGATGTTGTATTTGTCATCTGACTTTCAAAAAATTAGCATGAGCAGAGGAGAAAATGTTTACTATTTTAAATCTGGTTACTCTCTGTGAGCAGTTTGAGTCCAGTTGGCTGGCTGTAAATCTGGGAGAGATTCTTTGGACAAATCACCTTGTGTACTTTCTACTGTTTCAGCTAAAAACAAGTCATTTTTTGAACTAGATGTGCGGTGGCTAAATTCAACAAATTGTAAATACACATTGAGGGGTTGTGATGAGAAGTCTGGAAACACCATGATTTGCTGCCAAGAGTAAGAGCCATCCTGAGTGGGAAGCAAGCAGCACTGCATTTGTGCATTGCCAGAGAGAGCCAAGTTGGTGGCAGCAGTGTGTCCCCATCAGTTATGCTGCCTGCAACCCACTGCGTTGGTAAGGGAGGAGGCCACAGCCACACAAACCTAACAGAGGATAAGTGTCCTGCCTGTGGGGAAGGAAAGAGGTGGGATGGCAGGAGGGTCTGCAGTGAGGAGCAGTTGTCCAACAGAACTGGTCTCCCACAAGAAAACTAGAGCAAATTTTAAAATCAGCTTGGTTCAACATCTGCCAAAGACAGACCCAGGAGCCTTGCTCTGCCATGTGAGGCCTTGCTGAGATGGTCAAATGGATATCTAGGGGTATGCTTGAGCAGAGCTATGCCCAACGGCACACAGCTGTTTTAGCATCTTAGAAAGTCTAACCTACTTATGAAGAGGAATTTTTGCTTGTTGATCTGTATGATTTTCTTTGGAGAGGGACAGTCCTTTGGGCTCTCTGCTTTTTCACTCATCTGTTTAAAAAGCCCCGTTTTGGGACATCCCATTTCTTCCAGCCAAGAAGAGCTGGATTCTGCTCCTGGCTTGCTCAGAAGTGGTTGCTCAAGAGCAGAATGAAGCATTCCTGTCAGGAATTGGATGCACAACATCCAATGTGCTCCCAGGGTCAGAGAAATGGGTCTTAGGCTCGAAGAGAAATCCTCCGCATGGCAGTACATTACGTCAGTACAGAACTGGACTGTCCAATTTTGCATTCCGGTATGAAACACAGCAGCCAGGTGCTATGTCCAGCAATGTACAAGTTTAATAAACTTCCTGTTAGACTTGCAGACAGAATAAATAGTTCCATGATGTCTGTTTAACAAAGCCAAATTGCACACCTCTCTATATTGCAACTAGAACCGTTACAGTTAAGGGACTGTCAACACTTCCCATCCGGGTGGATGATTTAGCTGCCCTGCTTCACGTTATAGCTAATTTGGCATTTGACTTATCCAGTGCTGCTATGAGATCTCTGTTTTTACCAAGTGTAATTTGTATCCACTAACTGTGTCATTCTTGGGCTTGAAAAAGAAGTTTGGAGCAGCATCAGAGTAGAAGGAAAGTGAATCTTTAAACACATAATTTTGCAAATTCTTGAAGAATGAGAAGAAACTTAGAGGCAGTTGCATACACAGTCTGGAGATGGCAAACATTCCCCCTTTCTTGCTTTTAGTTTTTTAAAAGGTCCATGGGATTGAACTATTACTCATTAGTGTCTGCTCCCTCAGCTTTCTATTCCATACCAGACATACAGTGTTTGTATAGAAAACAAACTTATTGCGCTGTGTAATAAGGTTTGAATGCAAACATTTAATTAACTTTATCTGTTCAGAAGCATTGCTTAAACAAAAGTTAACCTTTCTGTGCCAAAGCTGAATGAAACTTTGAGACTGAAGGGTTTTTTTTGTTTTGTTTTGTTTTGTTTTTTTCGTTCCTCTGACCAGTGCTGTGGATTTGTGGATTGATGTGCTGTTGATACAATCGCTTTCTCAGATTTCACGTGTGGAAGTCCACGATGGAGTAGTAACTTCATTAATTTGGCCCATACTGACTCAGTTGAATACTAAGATTTTGACCTTATTCCCTAGGAAATAGTCTTCCTGCTGCACAAACTTGGAAAGCGTGGCTGTCCCTGCAGTGTGAGCCACGTTTATGACAAACTTTCAGAAAGATAATATTTCACATGTAAACCCATGGCTGTTGGTTCTTAACGCTTTTTATATGATCAGAAAGCAGTATAGGCCATTATTTTCCTATGATTGTTGAGTATTCCTTTTCCCCTTCCTTTTTTTAAAGTCTACTGAGATTTATATTGCTTGGCCTTGTGACCTAGGAGTGACAGGGGTGTGAATCCTGTGTGCAGCTGACCTTACCTGGGCTGACAGAGTCTTGAACCTCAGATCCCATTGCGGGGAACAATCACATCTGCAAAGGTATTGAAGCAACCAACTCCTTTAGTGCCTTTGTGTATCTAAAGCCCTGTAGTGGCTCCATCAGCCTCCATCATGTAGGGATGTGGACAAGCTCAGCATCTGTTACATGTTGGCCAACCCACGTAGTCTTAACTCAGTAACTATTGAGATGAATCTGCCTAGTTATCTCAAAAAGTTGGAGGAAACTAGACTAGGAATTGTTTTGTGAAAACACAATACAAATTCCTAAGCCAATTTTCAGTCAGGAGAGCATGTTATTGTTGAACAATTGATACTACTTCATGGAAGCTTATTTTCTGTGCCTTAAGGGAAATTCAATTAAGTGAACTTCTATTTTAAAACACAGCTCTTTCCTGTCACCGATGAAGCAACAACAATTACAGAACATGGGATTTTCTGGAGAGTGTTGATTGTTTGTTCTCATTGATCTTAATTTTGCTGCCTCTATTTAAATTATATATATACTATTCCCTGAGGCAGCCCACTAGAGACCTAACTGATTTTACTGATGACTCCAGGCTGGTGTGTACTTGCTGCCTGTTAAGGCAAGACAAAGGGTATATCCCACAGCTGCAGGCATCAGGGTTGGAGGTGCTGTGGTCCTTCTGGACGGGGCTGAGTGTGTGATAGTAGCCAAAGTTTAGAATCATAGAATTGTTAAGGTTGTAAAAGACCTCTGAGATCATCAAGTTCAGCCATCAACACATCACCACTGTGCCCCCTAAACCATGTCCTTAAGTGTCGCCTCTACGTGTTTTCTTGCGTTTGTGCTGTTTTCTACCCATGGGCTGTTGCTGGCATCCAGATGAGCTGGTTTCTCTACATTGAGAACTGCTTCTGTCACTAACCATCCCAGAGACCAAAAATGTTCACAAGTGGTGCAAGTCCATTGTCTAGTCCTTGCCTTTCCACACTCATCGCAGCTCAGCAAATGCAGAGATTTGAATCTAACATGACAAGTGTCAGAATTGGGGATTCATTCTCTGCAAAATTTCCTTGATGGGATGCTGCCAGGGAGCTTGACTCTGCGTTCTTTGGGCACCCTAGATTCCCACAAACTGCAATGAGAAGGCTGTATGAGCAAGGAATGTGATAGAAGCTTGTAATCCTTTTAGTTAGATAGAGATATCTTAGCACATAAGTGGGATGCTCTCAAGAGCCTGCTTGTGCCAAAAAGATGACCCTTCTAGGACTGGGACCATTTATAGAATGCTGATTTTTATTGCAGAGCACGTTTTTATAGCTGACTTCTATAAACGTGAAATACCAGGCGAATTAAGCTTGACAGTGCTGACAGAACCTTAATTAAATCAGTGTGAACAGTATCAGTCTTGCATAACTCTGTTTCCATCAAGAGCATCAGAAATTGTGATATTTTTTTTCTTTGTCTCTTGTAAGAGATGATGTTCCGACAGCTTGTTCCCATTTCCAGTACTTCTGGTTCATTAATTTGCATCCATAATTCTGAGCTTTCCACTTCACTCCCAGCTCTCTTTGGTTCTCTGTTTTGCTTCCTTAGCATTGACATTTTGGCACGTTCCCTACAGTGCTATATACTGGCTACAGAGAGTTCAAATGTGCTTTTCCTGTAACCCTTCTGCCCCTCGGTTTAACTACAGAGGGTACAAATCTGCAGTCTCTGTCAAGAATGGATCTTGCAAAATACTAACTGCACTTGTAGTTGGTGTTCAACAGCTCTTTATTTTTCTTTTCTCCCTGTGGAGATTGGGTCTCTAGGCACAACCACCTTTTAAGCGCAGTGGAAATTCAGCAAGCAAGTAGAGTGCTGAGCCAGGGCTGCTCCAGGATGATGGTAATCCACATGACTTCCGTGAAACGGGTGCCAGGTAGTTACTGAGTGTTTAAGAGTTAAAGGTGATGAAATGTCTAGTGTTGCTGTCAGAGTCTCACCTTTTACCTGTCTGCCCACACACAAGGGGCGCTTCTGCATGCCAGCCTTTGAGTCATGCAGCAAGATGAGGGCAGCCACATGTGCAGAAGAGCATAAGCTAGGCCAAAGTCGTCTGGTTACTGAATAGATGAGGGGCAAAATTCTGGGAGCCCCGCTTCTAGTAAATCACCTCTTTCTCTGGTTTTGATGTCTCCCAAAGCAGCTGGAAACAAGAAGGCAAGAGCTGCCTCTCCGCCACGGCATTTACATGAAGCGAGGGCAGGAAATGCTCGTGTGATTTCTGTAATTCCAGCTGGCTGGGCTTTTCCCCAGGGGACTACAGTGCTGAATGCCAGTTGTCCCTGTGTCTTGACAGTTGGGGAGCACCCACTGTTGACAGAGAGTGGACAGCATTAGTCTGGCTTTGTCTGGCTTCATGCCGCTTGTGGGTCCCTCCAGGAAAAGGAAATTCCCAACTGCTACCAAGGACAGCTTGAAGTCCTCTCTTTTTCTGGAATGGTGCAAGGGGAACTTAACCTTGGTGTGATATCTGAGATCTGGCCTGAAATCTCTGCTTCAGCTCAAAAAATAGGTTGCCTGTCTCTCTTTAAGCATTTTTGGCTGTCTCTGCCTAAAAGCTTTATAGTTTCACAAAACAACTCACACATTCAGCACTGCAAAACAGATAGAGAGAGTGTAGAAGTGCTTAGAGCCTGCTAACAAATTGGTAGCACACAGGGACCACAAGGGATGGTCACACAGGTTGTCTTGTCTTCTGCTCCCCTTTCTCTCTCTTCTGCTTGATAATCCCACTTACATCCTTGATCTCTGAGTTAATCATTCTGTCATGACTTAAACTTGATCAATGCCATGAATTTTGCTACCGTCTTCAGGGGAACACATGGACCGGATTCAGAGTGTGGAAAGCGCCACAGTGTCCCGAAGTTTCACCGTTTCTTAGACTGCTGTTCATCTTCTTGTCTGTTCTCCATTTAGTTCCCTTTTGATTTGTGTTCAGAATCAGACTGTGTCATGTAGAATGCAAATTAGGAGAGTTTGTGGAAGACTACCAGAAAATTGTAATCTTCTGGTCTTATCTCTCATTCCAGACATATCCTGAAATGACTCGTTCTTTCTTCTCTTTCTATTTCACAGTATAAGCATTTCACAGAGGAGGTGACATCTTCCAGTGCTTTAGCATTTCATCTCTCTCTGTCTTCACATTTTTTTTCCACTTTCTCATCTGCATGTTACAAACCTAATCGAACTGCACAATGACTTTAAAAATACAAATTCTAACAAAGAGTAATGAGTATGTTTCTTGGCAGTTGGTCATTGTTTTGCCTTGGGCCCATAACTTTGTTTGCTACTCTCCACTGGGTGCTAAATCCATGGTTGTGCATAAAGATAACTGCTCTGAGCATGATTATATCACGGTTTCTGTGTATGCTTTCAGAAGGATTCAATGTTTTATTATCTGCCCATTATAACCACATTTTCAGACAATAGCGGGCTACAGTATACAGTGCAACAAAGTGTTAGCATTCTTGTTCCTGTTCATTCCCTGTCATTATACTTAGGTTCCACTCAGCCAGTCTGAGAGCACACAGAAAAGAAACATGGGCTCAAAGCAATGGCTGCCAGTTATCGTAGTCCACATGCAAAGACAGCAAGGACAGTAGGTAAGGTATGTGATGTTTTTCCATCTGAAACTGGCTGTGAAAATAGCATAAGCTTAGGTGAGACCCTTTGTATTTCATCCAAATTGAGTAATTACGCTGATCTTGTTGGACCGGCCTTACACGGAGGCATTGGAGAATAACTGCAGTATCTATCATTTTTCTTTGTGGGATTTCTGGCAAACTTCTGCAGCACCACGTAGCTCGCAAGTGTGAGCATGCTGAGTCCATCTTTTAAAAAGATTTACTTATTTCTTCCGTAAGTGTAGTTGGTAGTTGATGGAGTCAAATACCATTCAAGATTAGAGTAGAAGTGACTTTGCCTTAGTTTCCTGTCTTATTGAAGATAAACGTGATGTATAAAGAGTTGAGAAGTCAAGTTCCTTGAAAGACCTTTTTCTTTGAATGCCTGTAAGTGAACCCCTTTAATTTCTGAGTACTGTGTCAGCAAAATCCTGAACCCATCCTGAAGGTGTGTTGTTGCCACATAGGTTCATGGGTCAGATCTGTCTTTTGCAAGACTAGAAAGCATCTCGGCTTGCCTCAAAGTGTACTTAAGGTTTCTAGAAATACTCTTGCTAAAATATAAGCAAAATGATGTAATCATGGATGTCCGCTGGGTATTCTGGATGGAATGAAATCCTCTGTGTATACCATGGGAATGGTCATAGGAGAAAAATTCCAGATGGGCTGATCATAAAGCAAATGCTTAATGAGATTTCAAGCTGGGGCATCTGGGAGAAGAACTATGGAGAAAAGTGCTAAAAAAAAAAAAAAAAAGGCTGCGTTCATCTTGGATCTTGGCTGGGGAAAGCTCTTACCTTAGAAATTAGAAAAGTGGCCAGAGCCTCTTCTGGAGGGGAAATGCCCTCTTTATTTGGCCAGTGTTAATTAATGAAAGGAATTTTATGCAGTTAGTTACTGAGTGGGAGGAGAAGGCCTACAGATGAGCTGCGTCCCTGGGGAAGGGCATTGTGGAAATCTCTTGTGCCTGTGTGAGGCTTTGGTAATATTTAAATTCACTGTGTAGAGGATAGAGCCAACCTTCAGTTTGCACTATGTGCCATCTACAGAAACTTCTTTCTCTACTGAAGCCATCTTTATGCTCTGCAGTTAGTATAAACAGTGTGCTTAGAAATGCATTGTCCATGGCAGATCTGACATCACAACTAAATTCTTTAACATAAAATGTTTAGGGGGAATCGTGTCAGCTGCCTAGCACTGAAATGTATGGAATGGAATTAAGCAAACCTTTTCTTAATTAAAAAATGAAAATGGATTCTGAACTTTATCTAAGGGTCACTTTGGGATGATTTCTAGACAGAAAAAATCTTGGCTTTCTGGCAGGACAGCTGTGAGGGAGTGTTCTATTCATTAGAACACAATTTGTCCAAGAAAATATGTTCCAAGTCCTAATCAATTTAGATGAAAACTTACTGGACAGGGTTCAAGCAGGCCAGTTATGGAGTCTTACAAAGCCAAACCCACATGTCTCAGCGGGCAAGAGGCAAGATAATCTTAGCTTACAATGGAATGTTTAAATTTATACAGCTAAGACACTGACATAGGCATGAGGGTTGGGGGGGGGGATTGATTTTTTTTTAAACAAGAAACGTGAAGAATTAGAAGTTTTAAAGTGAGAGAGGGGAATGCCCCTTTAAGATAAAATCACTCATGGAGAATGGACTGCAGCCAGATTTGTCTGCACTTTAGCATCTATAGAAAGACTTTTGGAAAAGGAGAGCTTCCAAAGCACCAGAAATGTAGGTGTGCCTCTAAGTGAAGGTCCTTGGCATCCCAGGCTTGTGCAGAGCTTTATAATTCCCAGCTGTATAAGGATTTTTTTAATGAACTGCATCAACAGTAAAATACAGCAGTTTAGAGAAACTGTTGCACAGTTAGCCCTTGGGAAAGTGATACCATGCACAGCATCGTTCATCCGTTAAATATACGCTCGTTATGACAGCACGTTGCTACTGAACACAGGATAACACCCCTCAACCTTCGTGATGTTAGTGATAACCATTCTACGGTTTGCTTTTCTGTCATTCCGTCTCTCCATTATTTCAGCTGATATTTCAAGCTGCAAGAGGGTACTTAAAATAACTTCAAAATTATCTATTTTCAGAGCCATGCTTAAAAGTCTCCATAGGGACAAGCTATAACCTGAGCAATCTTTAACTTGGGGAATATTTAATTTCTTGACTTGAAGTGATTTTTCTAACTTGCAGAGTCTTTGCCAAGGTTAATCTCCTCTACAACCATGAATCAAATGTGTTTTTAGCACTAACTATCAAGGCTTGGTTAAAGGCCACAGCAACAAGTTGATCTTCTGAAGTGCCAGTTTACATCCATCTTTTTGCTGGTGGATCCTCTCTCTCCTGCATCCACTGCCGAGAAGTGCTAAATACACTGTTTCTCCCATTTCATTGTTGTCTGCTTGCACTTGAAGGCCTCCACTGACTTCAGATTTTTTTTTCTCTTTCTAGATATAACTAGCACCATCTACACCACAGGGCAGCCCTTCAGTCCTTAACTTGTTGTTTACGGGCCAAGGGTCCGAGGGCCAAGGCCTGAGTCAATAGGCAGTCTTTTCTCATCGTGACTGTAACTTGAAGAAGCAGTGGAACGCCCCTCTGCAGGTCCTCCTCTCTCCACCAGCACCACCCTAACATCACCTGTGCACCTGCAGCAAGGGGGATCTACCCACATGACTGGGGCTGGACGTGAAAGAAAAGGAGCATACAGTATTGTTAAGCAATTTGGTTCAAGTCACAATCTCTGGAGACTCCCTGACTACTGTAAACGCCAGTGGTTCGTTGTCCCACAGCCTTTTCCTTCCTTCACGCCCTGCTCTGCCAAGTCAGCCACCTGAGACTCTGCTCATAGCTCTTGTTTTCCCTGGCTCTTCTCAGTTGTTTACTTTAAAATCTCTTTCCCTCTTCTGCCCTTCATTTGAATTTCTTTCGGGCGGGTCTTATAAGGACACCTACTTTTCGCAAGCAAGCTTTAATAAGAATTTCCTGTGAGTTAATAGGCAACTTTTTTTTTCCCCCATGTTTTGAAATTAGTGTGATCGTTTCTTAAACACCCCTTTCACAAACTCTGCTTAAAAATAAGCCCTTTTGTTACAGAAAGTAACGGTTTTAAAGCCCCAGTTTAAAAGACAAACTGTCCAGAGGAGGACGGGTGCTTTGGACGCAGCAGGACAGCCTGTCACCCAAGGGGAAATGGCTGACGTACTGCTGAAGCTGGCTGCATATTTTTGTTTTCAAAATGCAGTCAAGACTAAAACCACCTGTGAGAGAGTCTAGCCTCTAGGACTGGTTTAGGGGGACCTAGTGCAGAGTGTCCTGTCAAAAGGCACGCTTATTTTCACAAGAGAAATCAGTCAGTTTTTGTGGCAGGGTACATCTCATTGAGGTGAACTCATTAGAACTTTGTACAGCAAAACACAAATGAGAGGTACAATATTTCATTATTCAAACACGGAGAATAGACAGGCGTCCTATGGAATAATGAGTCATTCTCTGTGGTACATTCTGTTCATTCTGCTATAATAAACATGAGTGTTTGTTTGCTGAGAACATTAGCATCCAACTATAAACTTGATTAGGAGGAAGAGTTCCTCGGCCCACTGCTGGGATAGCGTGTGCACTGCCGTGGGGTTGCTCAGTTGTGTAACAGCACCAGTCCTGTCAGACTCCCATTCCAAAAGGAAATAACAGCACTTTACTCATTTCTTTCAAATGCATCCCAAATTTCTATTAAAGACTTCAAAGCAATTATTCTAATACTTCCCATGCTTTCTGAACAACTCATCTTCTAAAGAAACTGCGGGGAAACAAGGCACCACCAAGGTTCCTTAACTTCAGGCTTCAAGACTTTTAAGAACCTCATAGAAAAAAAATATCAAAACGAACCACAAATCCATCTTGTCATGAAACTGTTCTCCATATTTTATGTTTGCATTAATTTTTGTGCAACTAGTTTGAGCTGGGTTTACATGCTACAAAAAATACCAGAGAAGGAAACAGGTCCTTGGTCTAGGAGTTATCGTTGTGATCTTAGCTTCATGATTGCAGAAGGTAAATTATCTGACCAAATGCATTTATTGTCATTATTACTGGAAGATGGTGGCCAAGATAATGATTTTTAAATAGAGTGATGGCTGGATGCATCTAGAGCTAGGAGTGAAATCCAGGGCTGTCTGCTGGAAATAAAGGGACTTCTGGGAAGGGAGGTTTCAGTGCAGCATGGTGTTTTAGAAATCTGACTCTTGCCCAGTCATGAGAATGGGCAAAGTCTTCAAAATTTTAAATGCTTGCTGTGTTTCTAATGACTGTAGATGTCATGAGAGGTACTTCTGCTGACTTGAGAGGAAAGGCACTTGGAGATTAGCCACGGGTTAGACACTGGTTATAGCTGCAGTCAGTTCCGCTGAAGCATTTTGTCTATTTCCATAGAATCTCTTGCTCATTGCAATTATTTGTCTAACACAGTGCTCCTGGAAGCCAGATCAGTGTCCTGCAGTATGTGAAGGGAATAGCTGAGGATGAGCAGTGTCTGGCTCTGACAGGCAGGCATTCCCCAGCTTCTGGAGCGTATGATGGTATACTAATGCTTCGGATTTAACTGACTTTTACTTCCACCTTCTACCCAGGTGTCAGAGGGACGGTGGCACGTGATTGCAGACTCTGTAGTGCAAGACGAAGCATTCACTGAAAAGCTATGAAGTGACACCATGACACTGCAGGTGAAATGGCAATATCACTCCTCAGACTAAACCTACATTGGGACAACCAAGTAGGACGTAAGGAGTCTTTCTTCTTTTTATTTAGTGTTTTAAAACATGAGTGTTTCAAGTTCTACAGATCATACCATGGGAAATATCTGGTGATCATTTTTGGGGTGTCCGTAATAATTGGCTTTTAAAATAAATTTCTTTTCCCAGTATCCAGTTACTACGGTCTGTTCCTCTTTTTATGTCTCATGTTGCAGGTATTTTTGGAAGTGGAGGAAAACTCTGTATTGTCCCTCCTCGGTGTCTCCTCATGCCTCTTCTTGTTGAAGCAGAGAAGCGTGTCAGAGGCTTTCAGTCTGCAGCCACATGGACACGCCAGCTTCAGGATCCCAATAATATTCCTCTGGTCGCACAGCAGAGCAGCAGATGAAGGCTCTCCTCACTCACTGCAGTGCATCAGCTTACCTCTGTGAGTCATGCATCATGGGCAGGCTTCTAACTTCATCTGGGAAGTTTAGTAAGTCTGAGGTTTGTAATCTGGATGTGGATGTTCACAGTTATTCAGAATAAATAGAATACACTGTTTAGTGTTGTTAGCTACAAAACGGGGGAAAAAAAATATATAGCTTTAAACCTTGAACAGTACCAGGGTGTCTTGGCGGGTTCTCTGGCAAGAACGTGGTTGGTGTAGTTATTTTCTAGGTAAGATACAGGAAGTTTATCTAGTAACTGAGCCTGTTGAGGCTGAAGAGCAGCCTCAAGGCTTGGTTATGCCTCCTGCATACACATGCCTGCGTTACAGGTAGAAACACCAGTTAAAAAGTGGAGAATGACTTGATGACTTGACCTTTCCCCACTGGTACATTGTCTTCTCATCATGGAAATTGTGATCCTGTGGCTACCTGGCTGAAAGGATTTATATATTTGTTTAATCTGCTTTCCTTGGAGAGAAGGATGCTGCACGTGCAAGAGTGCTCAGACAAAACCAGAGGGTGTTGGGAGCTGCAGGCCCTGGTCTTTGCCGTGGCAGCTCCCAGAGAGGCATGGCACACAAGGCCACTTGATGCGTGCTGCTGCAGGCGGTGCGTATGCAAGCATGATGTGGGATCTGTGGGGGCATGAGCTTCTCTTCAGGAATTCTATTGTTTGATTTGCTGATGTTAGTGCTTTTGTGAAAAAAATTGTAGTTGCTTCCTGCCTCAGTTTGTTTATCTTTAACAACGAAATAGGGAGCTTCCTGAAGTACCCAGAGCTAAACTTTTAATTACTCATAGTTCTTGTGCACCCTGGAGCAGAGCATGAGCTCTGAAGCTGCATACCAACTTTTCTGTGATTTATACACCAGGGAAGCCTTTTCTGTGAAGGCACTGCTATATTCTCCTGGCTATGTTTTGTGGCAGGCCTGCTGAGTTCAGCCTTTGGCGTGCAGAGTTGCAGTGCCTAGACCTTTTCCATATGGAGACCCAGGTTTTGCTTTCTCTGAGGCATGTCCTGCCAGGGACCACAGGAGCTGGAAAGGCGCTTACCATGTGCACTGTGCTTTTGAGGTGTAGAAGGCAGCGTTTAGCAGACCCTCTGCAGTCAGTAGGTGCAGCTTCTATGTGTACAAGTGGTGGCCCTCTCCTAGCATCAGCACTGCCCTGATCTGACCCACAGCCACGCTCTGTGGACTGTGGGGCTGCAGACAAACACAGCACCTCCCAGCTGGGCTGGGAGGTCAGCTCACCCCTGCCTTGTGGGAACAGGCCCTGACACTTTACCAGCAGCCCCTAGGAGGCCACTATGATTGAGCTTATGCTGGCTGCCCCAGCACAGAGAGGTCAAACAAATTGAATTACTCTTCAAATTAGCTGGATATGGCTTTGATCACTGTCCATTTGGGACCGTGTGTATTTTAAGTGGAAAAATGCATGCCACGTTCCAGCCACCTCCTACAGCCAGGGGAGCAGTGATGCCACTGCAAATGCATATGCTCACTGAGCATGGCTTTGCTGGAAAGCTGTTGCTGAAGTGTGTTCTCTATCTAGGATGATCTCAGCTTCGTTAGGCCTTTCTCTTACAGATGTTAATTCCTAGGTATTGTCTTTACAAGTTTCAGCAGAATAGTGAGCTGCAGTAAAGAGGGGATATGTTCAATTTAAGCACTGAGATTACCATGCTCCAAATGAAGCCACTTTTATTAATAATTACCTCTCTGCCATGACTTTAAATTCAAACAGCTGGAGAGCCTCTGCTCTTTATTAATTTCCTTGGATCCTTTGGCACAAAGCCCTCAATTCCTGTGATGTAATGGTATAAAAAGTTGGCTCCTGTCTCGGCTTCCACCCACAAGTTCTAAATTTGGAGCATGGCAAATTTCTGCAGATTCCAGAGAGAGGCTATGCTCAAGACGTGCTGATGCCTTCAGTCCCATCCCCTTGCACCAAACAACAAGATTGTGTGCTTTTTATAACTAGGATCATAAATATGACTCAGATGCACATGTTGTCTATGTAAGCACTTGGGGTTGGCTATCACTTTATGGCACTGGGAAGAAGCCAAGCCAAATAAAAATTGTTTTGAGTAAATATTACATTTCTAGAGCATGAATAACTTTTCTCTGCAGCCAACATGTCACTAATGGGAATAAGGAAGAAGATGGAGCGAGGGGAAAGCAGTAACTAAATCATCTCACTAAATGCAGACAGTCTGCAGCAAGACCTGTTGTTTCGACCCGTCTGGGGTGTAATAGCCCAGATAATTCGTAGCAGGTCTCAGCAGGGCCACGAGTGATGGAAATAAGAGCAGCTCGATAGTTCAGTGGCATCCTGCTGCATGGCTCTCTTTCGGGCAGGATCTCTGCCCGTGGTATGTAAAACAGGCAGCCCAAGGACCAGGCGTCCTTCTCTCCCCCGCTCCCAAACGGAGCGTGTGGATTGCTCCGTGGAGATCAGCGTTGCCACTCACATGGTCAGCGCTAAGCATGTGCATATGTCCTTTCAGGATCCGGGCCAGAAGGAAGAATGAGTTTTTCATCCTGCAACTTTGGGACCCTGGGGGATGTCTGCATTGCACAGCACGGGGAAACAGAAGACAAGCCTGCACGTGGCTTTGTGCTGCTGCAGCAGAAGGGGAGGCAGCTCTGTGGGGCAGTGAGGTGCCATCCTGCTGCCGGCACGCACCGCTGCAGGGCTGCTCAGCAGAGCTGCTGGCTCTGCTCCAGCTTTTCCAGCAAGTTGTTACGTCTCAGTTTGTTTCTCTCCCCTCTCTGCCTACCAAAAAAAAAAAAAAAGAAAAGAAAAAAAAAGAAACAACCACCACCGAGCACGGTTACCCCTGCCCTTGAGCAGTGCTCGGTGAACAGCTTATAAAGTGCTTTGTGTACCTGAAATGTAAAGGGATAAGAGCAATGTTTTATTTTCTAAAAACCTACATAGGAGAGAAAAGATAACGTTAATGTATGCAACAGGGTAACAAATTATCAGGAAACTTTCCCTTGTAACAGGAATCTTCATGGCTCCCAGAAAATAATAGCCAGACAGAAATAATGGGTGAGAGTCTAGCTCTGAAAATCATTAGTGGGTTTCCTATTTTCCTAACGGGCACATAATCCTGAGCATTGTGCATTCCTTCATGCTGCACCTGATGCTGTACATCAGATGAGTGCTTGCCTGAACTTTGCTATCTTTTCCTCTTTTTACAGACTGCTTCAGCATAGGAGGAAGAAAATCTGGCTTTAGAAGAAGAATTCAGACAGGAAGCGGCAACATTCCAGGAAGATTTCCGAGTCGAACAGGAGAGCAACAGGCTTCTCGAAGAGCGTGTTTCAGAGAGTCCCTAAAACGTTCTGCTGCATCGCTGGAGCAGGTGAGCAGGGAGGCGTAGAGGGCACGCGATGTTCTTGTGTCCCAGCTGTGCTATCAGAAGCATTGGAGGAGCTGCTTCTCTATGCTGCGGGCTGGACCACAGCTCGCAAATAAAACATTTTGAAGGCTGTGAGCCCTGCCGTAGAGACAGCCTTGACGTCAGCAGACCTGCATCTCCAGGGACTAGGGCTGAGAAATCGGTGCCTGTTTGCCCAGCTAAGGCAGATTTGACTGTGTTTCCAGTATCTGGGTGATAAGTCTTTTTTCCATGCCTTGCAAAGCTGCCAGTGGTAATTTTCTGCCAGGAGAACAGCCCAAGCAATGTCTGAGGGACTAACTCCCTCCTCTTTTTAATGCATTTTACAGTTTAGAGAGACTTTTGTAACACAAGAAAGTGTTTTTACATAGTAGAGCTTCTAAATTGTTAGAAAAGTTGGAAAATCCCAAATTGCCTTTAGCAGACAAGAAAAAAACAGTGAAAAATAACATTGTGGATTGCAGAGTGTACTGAAGTGGGAGCTGAAGATCAGTTTTCAAGACTGAAAACATGTTCAGGGACTCCTGTTGCACTTGCAAGTTTAACACGAGTACTCAAGCCTTCAACAAGTGATTTGTACCCATGTGCAAATCTTGTTGCTCTGGTTTGCAGAGCTTAAGCTCTGAAAACAGTCCAGAGAAATAGTATCAAGGTCAGTTCTGTTCAGGTTTACCGGGATGTTCCTGGGCTCCAAGTGCATGAGGGAGGGGAGAACTTACCTGGGACTGAGTCAGCAGCCTGAATTAGAGATGATGAAAGAGGGCTTGGCTGGAGTGCAAAATGACTTTATGACTCTTGCCATGTTTTTTCATGGCACTTGAGGGCTAGCTACGTGGTGGTTTAGCTCTAGCTCATTAGAAATCTGAAGGCTCCTTCAATTTGTGGTTGTTACCCAAGAGCTCACAGGAGGTTTTAAGGCCACCAGAAATTATGCATGAAGGCAGAGGAGCTGAAAGTTTCCTCGTGAGTGCCCCGTGGGCAGTGGTGCCAGGAGGCTCTGGTCACACAGGGATTGCACTCCTCTGAACTGCCCTTCCCAGGCCCTCACACAGCAGTCTGCAGTTTGTACCTCGTGGGCTTACCTTGGTGTTGCTGCTCCTCTTTATAGGAACAGCAGAGTGTCTTGCAGATACTTCTTAGGCCTTGTGCTTTTTTTGATAGATAAATACCAGTCACATTTCATCAGTGACAACTGAGGCATAAGAAGGTTAAGGGACCCGACAAAGGTGATAGCAAGTCAGATTGCTTGGAATTTTGTAGCTCTGAAATATCGTCTTTCTAAAACAGGAAACCCTCTCAGGAGTAGTAGGTTTTCATTAAAACAACAGTTCAAACCTGTCGATCTTGATATATCAGGAAAACAAGGAATGTAGAAAATGTGAGAGCTAGCCTAGTCTCTCTTAAACTAAACCACCAGGTCCACGTTCCTACAGAGAAACAAATACCCTGCAGGCATCGTGGTGTCTTTGATTTATTTTTGGAAGTTGAGCCTCCCCCACTTTTGGTGTCTGAACTAAGAAAAAACAAGGATTTGGGGGCCAACAAAAGGTTTCTGGAGAAAAAAACCTCCAGTCTCACTTCTCAAGAGTTTGACATGAGCAGTAAAACCGGTGTAATCCAACTCAGCCTCCCCTATGTTTCAAAATTGGATTAAAGTTCATAAGCTGTTGAGGGAAAATGTTACCCAACAGAGCAACTGTGTGACTCTCAAAGTAAACACTGGGGCCGTTGCAGCTGTGGATGCAGACCCTGGTTTCAGTCACCTGAGTAAATCAGGGCGATGGATGTGCACAGGGGTGAGGTGCATGGCAGCCTCAGTGCTGCTGGGAGCCCACCGGGCTCTGTCGGCTGGGCAAGGTGGCAGCCCTGTCAGTCACAGTCCTCCTGGTTCTCGCTCTCCTCACTGTTTCTTTGCAAGGTGATCATGTGAACCCTAAGAGGGGATTTTGGTTTGGTGTTACACATGCTTTTCTGCAATGGAAGGCCAGTGTTTTCCTGGTGCACTAGCAGTGTTTTGCTGCACGTACGCAAGTGACGCAGCTCAAAGCAAGCTACCAGCTCAGCTGTAAATAACTCGCGCAGCACCGCATCTGTGCAAGTCTGCCTTTCAAAACAGGATCCGCAGATGTGATTAATTAGGAGGCTGCAGAGGAGCCTTTGCTCACACCAGCTGGTTTCACTGTGCCTGTGTGGCGGTGTCCGGCTGCCATCTGGTGTCCGGCGCCCGGTGGGGGCTGCAGCGGGCAGGGCCTCACGAGCGTCCCCCCACCACCCCGACCTGCCGACGGGGCTGCTTGAGTGGCAACCTCTGGGCGACAGCGAGCCGTGAGCAAATCCTGCCCAGACTCACCAGGGCCCCCCGCCACGGTATCTCCCGCATTCCTGTGGCAGATCTGGTATGTCTTATTGTTCTGCCTGTCTCTTGGGGGGGGGCCGCGGCTGCTGCCTGGCCGCCTGCCGGGGGAGGAGCTGGCAGAACCCCGTGCCGCGGGTCCCAGAACTAGCCGGGGGCTTTGGAAAAATCGTGTCAGTCTTCTCACCCTGCATCGGCCCGCAGGGAGCCGGGGCTAATCAGGAGGGGTGTGATAAAAGCGAGGAAAGAATGGAGAGCTGGAAGAGCAGTGAGTGGCTGTGCCGCACTGCCAGCCTGGAAACGGCGCGTGCTCAGAGTGCGCTGCCCTGTGCCCAGCGCTAGCCCAGCAGCTCTCTGTGAAAACCGCTGCGCCAGCAGAGCCTGTCCTGTGCTGGGCACTGAGTGCCTGCTGGCTGGGACGCTGCCTGCTGGAGCACAGCCGGCAGCAGGGACGCTAGGTTAGAGCTGGGGGAGGAGGGAGAGTGGAGACACAGCTGTCTGCAGAGCTGTGCAGGACGGTCTGGTCTCTGCAGAGATGGCAGAAATGCCAAGGGGCAGCCCGGCTGGTGGGGGGAAGATTCTTTTACAAGCGGGAGCATGTACAGCTGCAGTACAAGAGCAGCAGCCATTCACTTGTGGAAAGCAGAGGCAGAGAGGCATAGGTCACATGCACGGGAGCAGGAGGAAGCGTGGAGAGGCCTTTGCTGAGTCACACTGGGGTTAAGCCACTGGGAGACCTGCACAGATCTGCACAAGGGTCAGTGGCTCCTGGCAGGATCCCAGCGAGGTGCCTGGTGACAGCGGGCAGGACAGAGCCACCAGCAGGCACAAGGGCTGTGGGACCATCATGCCTTGTGGCAATGGTCATCTCTGACCACATATCTGCCTGAGCTGCTCCATGGGCCAGCAGCAGCCCCCAGGAGCAGGCAGTGTCTGTGCTAACACAAAGCAGAAAATGCAGAAGATGCCATTTCCTTGCGTGCTNAGGGAGGGGCTGTGTGAGAGCAGCCTGCATCCCCTTGCGTTATTTCTTATCTTCCCTCTGCTTCTCTTTGGGATGATGCAACCCAGGGCCAACGTGCTTGTTCCAGCAGATGCAGCAGTGGGGGAAGCCCAGTGTGCTACCCCCTCACAGGCATACAGAGGGGTTGGCTTCATGGCTGGGGGGAAGCAGAGCAGCCCAGTGTGTCACCAGCAAAGGGGACAGCAGGGAAAACGCAGCCTCAGGCTGCTCCAAATTCTCAGATTCAGTCCAGGCTATGAAATTTCACTGAGTGAAAATTTCTAAAGGTGTCTAAGCAGAGTCTGACCTCCAATACACTTGTAAATGTCTTTTCCTTTTTCAGTCAGGACTGAGGAACAGAGTCTGGACTGAGTGCCACAGAGGATTTGGTCCCCAGCACCTGCGCAGTGGGGCTGAGCTGCACAAGCCTGAGCTGCATGGCCTCCTAGGAGCAGAGACAGGAATCCCTGTGCTCCGGTAGGCATTGAATCAGCTTATAGATGCCAGCAGCAAGGAAACACAGGCTGATTTTGACACTCGCATCAATGCTCACGGTTTTAATGTTACCTGAGGTACTCACGTGTTCACATTAGATTTGCTGGTCAAGTTATGTGAAAGGACTTCATCCAAGTCCTTTGGTTTTCTTATGGTTATATGGTTAAGGAATATGGTTATTCCTTGTGCAGCTGCGGGGGAGAGCAGCCAACACAACCCTGTGCAAATCATGCTTACTCACAGGCACCCTCATCGGCTCCCCATGAAGTCGCCTGTGTGCTTAGACAGGAGGCAGCAGGAGTATCAGCCGGCAGGCACTTGTGTGAGGACATGGGGCCCAGACTCTGTAAAAGACATCAGTGTACTGTAACTGTGACAGGTATCTGTTAATTTTACAACTGCCTAAAGCTGGTGCTAGAGCAGTGAGAATGCTGAAATAGAAAGGGGGGGGGGGGGGGGGTGTTATTTGCTTGGTTCATTTGTTAATGAATTTAAAATAATGGCCAGAGGGGAAAAAGTAAGTGCAATTGTTCTGATTTTTGTTTATGTCTTTCTATGAACGTTCTGTTCAGTCAGTCATGAGCTTTCCCACTGAGCAGCTGCTCATATCCTTTTACATTACCTCTGCCAATATTAGGCTAAATATGAGAATTCAGGGGAGAGGGGCTCTCACCAAGGGATTTTTCCAGGATTGTGCTTGTAGGTGTCATTACATTTCCCTCTAGAGGTTTTTCAGGATGTTTTTATCTTTTGTTTCTATCATATTGTCCCAAGTTTAGTGTCTTTAGTAAGAAGCAGCTGCTGTGTTCCAAATCTTTTCATTTAAAGTGCTAAAGCAACCAGTGGCATTGCCATTCTGTCAAAGGATGTGTACTTTTGACTTACATAATGTTCTTTGCATTTTTGCTTCCCTGGCATTGCCATGTGCTTCTTGTTCACTGTGAGACTCCATGCATGAAAGTCAAGAGACTCTCTAACTTCACGTAGTGTTACAAATCTTCTGTTTGTGTTGTTTTGTAACTCCCAAAATACTTTGTGCTGACATGAGCAGGAGTCCTTCAGACGTGGTGTTTGTGTGGTGTCTGCTCACTAGGCCAGGTGGGGAGCCCCGGAGCGTTCCGAACAGTGGGAGAGTTTGTGGTTTTTTCAATTGAGATTTAGACAGATGAATCTGCATCCTGCTCCCGAAAGGACAATAGGTGTAAGCTGGACGTTGTGCATCCTTCTCTCGAGCCCACTCTTTGCACTCTCAGGGCATTTTTATCCTGCACGTCAATGAGCGCTGTTCAGTATGATGAGAGAGAACAGGGTGGGGGCGAAGGATAAATGAAGCGTGTGTGTACACAGGGCATCGGGGAAACCTTGTTTAGAGGCAAGGAGCCTTCCTTACACGTTTCTCCTTGACCTCCTCTCTCCCTTTAGAAAAGCCATATTTGTGCTGCACCTAAGAGCTTGCTGGATGATGTATCTGACTGCATGCCTCATCCTTCCTCAGTACAGTGGAGATGTTTTGGAAAATATTCCTCAATTACCTTCAAGGCTCTTGAGCATATATTTACCCTGAGCCACTGGTAACACTGATTGCAAAACCTTTTTTCCTAGGCTCATGGGCTGTCTCTGGGATCACGTATACTGAGCTGAGATGACAGAAGAACCAAACTGGCTCATGAAGTTGAGCGTGATAGCGTGCAATGAAGATGGCAGCAAGGTAAGCGGAATACGAGAGTGCCAGGTCATGTAACGTTCGTTCAGCCTTTGTATGTCATTGCACTGCTCTCGTGTAAATGTCTTTGGAGTTGTTAAGCAGAAGGCTGGTTTTCATTGCCTCAGGACAGTCAGTGTGAGTAAAACCCCGGTTTATCATGCGAGCTGGAGAAGTTGAGATGCTTAAGGGCTGAACTACCACCAGATGGCAGCTGAAGTCCAAATATGAGGCAGGCCTGTGGGTTTTGTTGGTGTTTCTGTGCCATGGCTGCTGCTGCCAGGCCCCGCACACAGCTCTGTCTGAGGTCCCAGCTGGTCCCCAGCCACACAGGGGAACTGTGGGGTCCTTGAATTGGAAAGATTTAAAAACCAGACAAAAGACGGCGACAGTTATTAAATAATTAGCATAGTGCAGGCAGTGTTGGAAAGTCACTAACTGATGAGTGGGGGAACTAACATCTTCTTAGTGTTGCAGGAGTTTTTTTCATTCTATTAGAGACAACTTTATAGCACACTTTAATCCCTCACTTCTGTTCCCTTTAGAAATAAATTGCTGCTTTGCCCCGAATGGCTAAAGTGCTTTATGGATATCCTGTGTCCTGGCCGCATGCCAGTTTGCTCAGGAATTGTTGACCTAAAAATGCTTCATTTAATTAAGATAAAATTCAGAACAGACATTTTCAGTTCACTTCTAGTGAAACAGATGCTGTGGTACTGCTCCAGAGGAAACTACAAGGCTGAACGCTTGTTTTTTTGGGGAGTTTTCTTTGTTTTGCTTTGTTTTTACATCTCCCCACCCCAATCCTGCCTCCCCAGCTCCCCAGGATGCAGATATGTCCTAGTACAGCATTGCTTCGTCAGCTAGGCTTTATCTTTGTGGCTGTATGCACAGGAAAGTTAAACCCAAGTAATTGTGGAGTTGCTGGCAATCTGCCTGTTATGGTTTCGGAATGAGTGCGCGGGGCTTTAAGTCTCGTAATTGAACTCCAGAAAATGGCTGCAGGGCAAAAATCTTGTCCTCAGTGAAACAAAGAATGATATTGTGTTATTGCTTTGCAGGATTGTTCTCCCAGCAGCAGAAGGTAAACCTGAACTGGGCAGAGAGGACTAGGCCGTCCAGCGCATCCTACTGAGGCAGCATGAGCAGCAGCAGCTTCCTATGGGCCTCTGCACAGGTAAGTCTGGTGTGCATGTATGGTACTAGATTCTGCAAGGCGTGTTTCAGGGATGGAGCAGACTTGCTTAGTATCACATCTCACTGAGGATATCCTCACCACGATCATATTCATTTCTTGTTTACTATCCAACACTTTTCTGAATCTGCCAGTGCAAGCAGGGACAACAAAGCTGACAGCTTTGGCACATTTCCTCATCTAATAGCAACTAGGAAGTATCTAAAGAAACAAACATGTATGAGGGTGACATTTTAATTAATGCTGTGCCTGCAATGTATGTACAGTACATCTGCAGCCCTTAGCTCCATGCTAGCAGTAGGTCATCCCTTGTCCCAGGCCCTTGTTTCAGCACTGTATTACTACAGCTGCAACTCTATCAGTTAATTTCCATCTGGCACACTTTGTGTTTCAGAAATCAGCTAAATTCCACCTTCAAAATAGTGTTACTGAGCACTGCTGTCTGTAAGAGCAAAGAATACACTATTATTGAATGTGAACATGTGTAACTGTTGAGACAAATTTTGTTGTCTCACTGCCTTTATTATAACTTCAATCCCAATCCCACTGACCAGACCATTAGGAGTGTATTTCTTCCACTGCAGCAGTACGCTACAGTTACTGGCATTCATTCATCTTCTCAACTCCAGCAACCCAAAAGAAACCCACACAAAAAGCCAGCAATACATTCCAAAATGTAAATGACTTTTATTACTCTATTAAATAGCCAATTCTAAAGAACAGTAAAAAACATGGAAACATGCATCATTTGGTGTTCTTAAAAAAAAAAAAAAAAAAAGTCTGAAATAGACTGTTAGAAAAATTAAAGAGTTTAGCCCCAATACACCTGCTTCTCTCTAGGTAAAAGGTGCTGGGTAGTTATAAATACTGTTCCTTATCCTTTAGCAAAGTTTAACAATGAATACATTAGTATTTCCATTACAGTTTTTTATTTTTCACATTTCTTCTGTAAACAAAATCAATTCAAAAAATGCCTCGTTAGCAAGCTTAAACTATTGCTCTCCTGTACAGTAAATACAAATAGGAAGATCCTGGATTTTGCTTCCATTTTAAACAGCGCTCCATTTTTCCAAAACATTAAAGAATTCAATTAGTATAAAAATATAACTGAAGTGTAAATGTCTGCAAAGGTTCAGTATTAGAGTGAGTCTTTGTTAACAGGCAAATGAAATGCTATTGAATTCCAAAGCTGCTGCTCTTCTGAGAGCTGAGTATCACAGTGCTGTATACAAATACACTGGTTATCCATCTAAAATGTTCGCTTTGCATTTACTAAAAATAATTTAACGTTGAGCTGAATGAAAAACCATGTGCTAAAAGATGGTTGCATGTGTTTGGTGTATGTACAAAGGTCAAAGCTGATTAACAAACCACACCAGTGGGCAGCTGCTCTTCACAGGTTCTCAGAATGCCTGTACAATTTAGCAAGGAAGATTACTATTTCAGTTAGCAATAGACCGACCTTAGTCTGATACAGGCAACCTACAAGGCAACATCACATCGTTGTTCCTTCCCCTCCAGAAAGGGAAATCACCAGCTCTTTCTCTGGAGAGAATTTTGAGGCAGAGCATACAACACGAGGGAAAGCTTAAGTCACTAGAAATGCTGAAATTAATTTATTGGCAGGATTTTTTTTTTTCCTAAAGAAGTACTGCTACTCATTTCTGATTTTTATAATCAAATAAAAATGTAAAATGTAGTTTTTGCCTTGCATTAAACTTCTGGAATCTGGCTTCCAATAAAGAATAAAAGACAAAAAGAGTGCTACATCTATAGCACTGATAATTGTATAAACAAATTTACTGCATAAACATAGGCTTGATGCAGATGATACTTGGTCTGTACATGTCATCATGTTCCATTCATGCACTCCAGAAAAATCTTTAAGTCAAAACTGAGTATCTTCTAAACCATGATGAGAAATGAGAAAGCATGAATGGTTTCCTAAGTTCTTAAATGCTTTTTTTTAAGCCTGTCTCAGGGATGAGGCAGTAATTGTGCATGACTGCTTTTTCTAAATGTTTTATGGCATCATTTTGTACATGTCTGTTTCCAGTTCTCTTGTTTAGATTCCTGCAAACAGAAGACACAAAAATTAGACAAGCCACGAACCAGTGCCAGCAGCCCTCCAGGGACGAAGCTGGTCTGCTCTCAGTAAGGAAGGATCTGTGTGAGCACTAAGCCTCACGTGAAGAGCAACAGGTGGGCAGAGGAAAAGACAAAAAGGAGACTGAAAGGAAGGAAAGGTACTGCTCTGGACAGAGCCTTCAGGATTGAGTTATCCCGGGTTTACATGATGCTGACTGAACCAATACAGCAGTGGCTTCCCTCGCTTTTTGGAATGGAAGCGATGCTCCCTGATTGGTTAGATGCTGGCAGATAGTTACAGGCTCCACTTAAATAGAAATCTTTAGCTGAAAAGTTTTGCATAAAAGAACAGAATATCTGGAAAGGTGCAGGAAAATGGCAAGTACTGTCAGACACCATGTAGTTACTGAGCTCTCAGTAGACACTGCTGTGCAGTAAACAGTATTTCCTCTGTAGAATGGCCCAACCTGCTGAGTAACCTAAGACGTGTAAAAGAGCAATAAGCTGTTCTGTGCAAAGCAGAATGGACACAGGGGAGCTTCTGTTCACAAATGGTACGTCAGCTATCGTCATTACTCAGAAGATGCTTTTTTCCCTTTCCAGGTCTTTTGCCTTTGCTCCAGTTCAGCTTCAGTGAAGGCAGCCGGGCCCCAGTTGGTGATTAGGTGTGGATTCTTGGAGCCTGCAAGACACAGAGCAGCACTTGAAACAACACTTCCAACAGCAGGACAGACTCAGGATGATTTGGTCAGTGCTCAGTTCTCTGCGGTTGGGAGCCGCCTCAAAGGTGGCCTGAGGAGGGAGGGACGCCTGCGGCACAGTGAAGGGGCTGCGAGAGGTGCTCAGCTGCTGCAGTCTTGTCGTAGACAACCGGTAAGTGTTGCAGATGCCTTTACTTGGTGCTTTTCACAGTCAGCGTTCAGGCTGAATGCATTAAACACCCAAACACGCGAGGTTCAGGTTCATCCTTGCTTTTTTTTGTATTATATTTAAGATAGTATGTGTTATTATCTATAATATAGTATACGTAATAAGATATATATTATACTATAGTATTATAAATTACAGCGTATGTACTATATACACATTATACAAAAATTTCTACTATAGCATACTATAATGTGTATATAGTATAGTATATTGTACTATAGGATAATATACATCATAATACAATGCAGTATTATAATACAAAATAGTATAATACATAGTATATGTAATAATGAATGTACTACAGTATATTATGAAATGATAAATCATACTATATTCTGTATACTTAGAATATGTATATGTATACAATATACTATATATAATATAGTATATTATAATGCAGTGGTATAATTACTACAAAATATAATATGATATATGTGACACACAATAGGATATACTATGATACAATGGTATATTACTTGCATTGCATCATATTACACTTGGACATTGTATCACAGTATGTATTATCTTGCATCATATAATGTTGTATTACTATGATAATACCTTGCATTGTGTTAGGATATTACATTGTGTTACTATAGTATTAAACTATATTATGTATATAGTATATACTACAAGGTATGATTTATAACTTCATAATATGCCATACAATAATATTTATTACAATGTATTTATTATTACATATACTATACACTATGTTTATACTACGCTATATTATAGTGTATTACACTATACTAAGTATGCTAGGTATAATATAGGGTATATAGTGTAATACTATATTAGAGTGTATAACACTATACTATTATACTATGTACCCTATACTTAGCGTAGTTTAGTGTAATACACTATAATAACATTAATAACATTATACTATATTCCCTATATTACACTTAGCTTACATAGTATAATACACTATAACATTATACTTAACATACTTAGTATATTATAATACTCATAGCATTATACTATATATACTTTATTATACTTAGTACAGTGTAATACACAACAATATAACAATGTCCTATATATACCCTATATAATACTTAGTGTACTTAGTATAGTATAATATGCTATACTATAACATTATGCTATATACCCTATATCACTTAGCATACTCAGTGTAATACACTACAATATAACATTATACAATATACCATATATTATACTTAGCATACTTAGTATAATACGCTGTAAAATAACAAGTATGCTAAGTATAACGTTATAGTGTATTATACTGTACTAATTATAATATAGGGTATATAGTATGTTATAGCATATACTAAGTACGCTAAGAAGGATGTTCTTAGAGCATTATACTATACTATGCATGTGAAGTATAATATAGGGTATAGAGTATATTGTTATAGTGTATTACACTATACTAGTATATATAGTGTATAATGCTATGTTATAGTGTTATAATATACTTAGTATATGTTAGGTATAATGTTATAGTGTATTATACTATACTATGTAAGTATAATATAGAGAATATAGTATAATGTTATTTTAGTGTATTACACTAAACTACACTAAGTATAGGGTACATAGTGTAATAGTATAGTGTTATACACTAGAACATAACAATGTACTATATACCCTATATTATACTTAGCACAGTTCATATATTGTGTATTATACTAGACTAAGTGTAATGTTATATTACAGGGTATTAACACTATACGAAGTACGCTATGTACAGTATAGG